>JAJIRX010000635.1:0-54400 GCA_023853785.1 Psilocybe azurescens
GAGAAAATTAAAAAGCATTGAGCTATTGAGGTTGCTGCTAATCTCATTCTCTTGAATGTTGATTGGGATTGGAATGTCAGGCGTAGACATTGTGCACTGCTGAAGAGTTGTCAATGTTCCTCCACCAAACACATTCCTATATATATCAGTTGACTTGTTGTATGCTAATTATCATACTAATTTTCCCCAGAGTTGCCATGGATGTAGCAATGCATCATCCTGGCACTACCATGATTCAACATCCTCAGTTCCCTCACCGGAAATACGGTCTTGTCTTCACCGAAACCTTAGACCCCATGTTGCCGTAGACGAGAAACTGACTCAACATACAAGTTACAGTCTTGTCCCGAAATATTTCCATCTATTTATAGTCTCATCACTCGTGATAGTCAACCTTTAAGACCTCAGCCGTCATCAATTCATCCGCCACTGTGCATCTGGTCAGTCCGGGGACCACAGATACGGTATCTCATTTAGAAGTAGGCAGGCCCCAAGTGATCGTTGGTTCGCCATCGATTGTTTCCCTAAACGTGCGACAGTGAACAACAACAACAGCACTCCAATCAACTCAGTCACTTGTACCGGTCTTGATGAAGTAAGGGGATTACCAGATACCAAGACCGAATTAAGCTCGAGGTACTACAGAATAAATACAACGGTGCCCATAATAGCATTTCCAGATCAAGATCCAGGGAATATACTATGCCCGAGATCGAATCTCTAAGGTGCATCAGATCACTTCCATCGGAAGATCCATTGCCGCGTACGGGCATCTCACCTTCATTAATCTGATAGAAACAGCCAGCTGTTCTATGCGAACATCTCAATGAGACCACGGCACTACCGAGATAAAATTTAAAACATGGGCCGTGAGGTTTGAAAGGGGCCGAGGGAGAGCAAGGCAGCCATCATGAAGAGAAACGGTGAGGAAGACGTCGATGGGTCAAAGGTGGGTGAAAAATGAGGAGCTGGAATATAATGCAACTTTCATGTGAATGGGGCGGAGTGTGGGTGATCCAAGTCATTTCTATTTCGAAGCCTGTTGGTTAGTTGAAGTTCATCCACATTAACTACAGTATCACTTCCGCCTCTCTCACGATCAGATATAATATTCTTAACATCCCCTGCACCTCCCACATCACCCTGATAAATCTGCCCAGTCATTATAACTCATTCGACCTGTTTGGAAATGATATATAGACTGTCGTACCAACATACCTAGGCGAGATCATCACCCGTCACTTTTCCGTTTCACGGTCCTGTTGTATTTACTTTCTATCTTGCAGGGATGAATAAAACGTAGTACGGACCGAAAATGTCGCAAGGAAGATCAACGACTTCCCTATTGCTTTGTGCTTGGATGATCGCAAATAGACGAGTGTAGAACATTACTTGTGTACTCGGGAAGCAGGTGCAAATCCTTCAGAAGAGCCACATTATCAACCAATAAATAAGTCTCTCCGCATGAATCCTGAGAACAAGCAGAGGTGGGTGGGCGGTGAGACTATGGGCAGTGCAGGACGGTATTAGTATGCGAGAGAAGGCCCACTCCATACCTGTATCTGACCTATTAAACGAGATGCGGGCTCCGGTGCGGGTAAGGTTGGCGTGTAGACGAGATGATTAGGTAACTAGTTGAAGAATATAGGAAGAAAATCCAAGTAACATCAACTCCAGCGTGCTGTAAATGTCGGATACGTCAACGCCTTTCCTAGCATCGCGTCTTCTTACCGTTGAAAATGATTATTCCTGGATCATTCCAACGCACACCCATACGTGATACGAAACGCACCAGTCAGCACACCGCTGTCCTACACACACCCTCTTGGTAATTCACCAATAGATTGAGTCACCAACAAGTGACCCAATCATTCTCAATCCATCCTACAACTCAGACGTCTCCAGATATCCATGGAAGGTTCAGATACGTTGTATTGAGCTAGTAATCGCAGAGATCCAAGCTTATCCTATCTTGTTATTAGATGCCGCAGCTCGAACTCGAATGCATCATTCCGTACTCGCTTTCACGAACTTACCTTTACTGTGTTTCTTCAGAATCAATGGGGACGACAGGCCACCCGTACAATTGAGCAGCGAGAAGTGGGCATTGGCGTTTGATGAATTCGAATTACGGAGAATATATTTTAACCCTGCAGCTTTATCGACGACGACAGGCATAGGTACAAGAAACGTATGGGCTGCGGTACATTGACCATTGTAATCCAATCGTGCTAAAGGCGCACGCAGAAATTCGTTAAGTGGAGTTGAGTATCCCGTCTCTCTCGGTTCAAAAACCATCATCGGGAGGGACTGTAATATTTTCAAACATGACCAATCGGCTAGTCTATACCACAAACACACAAATGAACCAACAGAGTTCGCCGAAATAAATCTCTAGCAAGACTTGGAGGCATAGTATCGTGTCGTGAAGAGATCTGCGAGAAGACATCGCTGCATAAGCTGGGGATGGACAGACAAGGGGTATTTCATTGGGGATACGGAAGAAACTACAAAATAAATTAAACGGGAGGCCTATAATCGATCCTGCGGATGCTGCACAAGCAAGAGGAGAACTCACACTCGTATTTCTCTTCTTAGATTATCCCTATCTATCACGTCTAGGTTAGGCTTTGCGTCAGCAAGATCTTTCATCACCTCCAGTCCCACCACTACCCCTCCAACTGCAATGCTCGTAGTCCCTCCCTTCCGAATTATATGGAAGGCTGGTCGAATTCGTCGTGTTCCCATTCCTAAAGTGGAGCCTTCAGGTCTTCGATGAAAAATTGGGCGGGCTAACCACCCAGACGGACACGGAGGCCAAGATAACGGGGAACTATGGAGGCGGAAGTGAAAAAAGTGGTATGGGTATGCGCGTGGATGAAGTAGGGCCGGGTACAGAGGAGATTGTGCCCTATTTCCCACCCCCTCTCTAGGACCTCTCCGGCTCACGCTCAAACTCACCGTCCGCTTCAGGCGCCCCGCTTCACTCCTGATTATCCCCCTCACCATCCGGGTCTTATCGACTCCTACTTTTTCATCCCACCTCCGTCCGCTCTCACTTCGCTTTCCAAGTACCAAACGATGCAGCTCTGCATGTCTGCAAGCCAGATCTGCAGGTCTTGCACGAGCGATACCGGAAAGGGGCCTTGGCAGTGAAGATGAAAGCAGAGGCATAGGACGAGGTGGGGGCGGGGTGGGAGCAAGATGTCGTGGGTGGGAGTGGAAGAGGTAGGTGTGGGTGCGGGTGTGAGTGTAGAGAATGAGGTGAAAGTAGATGAAGGAGATGGTAGGAGTTCTGACGTAGAAAGAGACGACATCGACGCCATTTATGGAGTAAATGACGGCATAGTTAAACGTCCTGGAAGAGAGGCAGGAGCAAACGGAAAGCAGAGATGCTTACACGTGATAGATAGAGATAGGTCCAGGAGGCGTGAAACAAGGCCACACAGATAAAAAGTCGACATATGCGCATCAACATCACTTAAAGATAAGAATAAAACACACCAAAACTCTTCCGGATGTATAATAATTCTCATTTATCGCATTCATCAAAATATCAGCTCTGTACCTCTTTCTCTGCACCTCCTCTTCTCTTTGTAGCCTTCTCAGAACAATGCCGAAGCTCAAGCTTGGCTGGAAAGACAGGGGCAAGCGAATGACTACCGTGTCACCGCTTCTGAGACCTCGCAGGCACTGGTTTCAACTCATCCACCTAGCTTTATAAGCGATGAACGTTTGAACGTTTGAGGAGTTGAGGTATACACGTAAGCTTACGCACGCATAGGTATGTGAATGATGCGATAGCAATGATGCAAGATGATCAATGTCATGATGGCGTCAGATGTTGTGTTATCATCGAGCTACCAGCTCTGCCAATAAAGAGGCCAGATCAAAACGAGAACGAGAAACAAAAAAAAATAGAACATCAATCGACCAGGAGGTAAAAAAGAGAGGAACCTCAGCCCTTCGCGACCTCAGTAGAGCCTCCCTCGCTTCCTCGCTCGCATTACGCGTGCTTGCTGACACCCCTACGCTCAACTCACTCAGCGGTAAATACACACCGTCAACCATCGTCGACGCGTACGATGCATCCGTAGACGACAGACCCTGTCCCTACCCCTGCGCTATCTTCCCATCCGACTCGGGCAACGGCAGCGTACCTACACTCCTCGTCCGCCCCACATTATTCGCAGCCGCCACCACGCGTAGTATCAGCTCACTGCTCCCTCTCCGCTTCACCTTCGTGCTTGCAGCTGTCACCGTGACTGTGCTACTAGATGATGAGGAGCACACATTCGTGTTCGACGAACTCGGGTGCGAATTCAGACTTGCAGCGTACGACAGCATGCGCTTGAGGAATGGACTGGAGAGTTTTTCCTCGTCTGCAAGGTAGTACACAAGCGTGGGGGTAGCGACACACGTCCAGTTACTGCCGCTGCATGTGCTGCTTCGTGTGCGGAGGCAAGGTCCGAGCTTGCTTGCGGGGACGGAGGTGTGGGTACGGCAAGGGTTTTGGGTTGTTCGCGGTTGTGTTGTTGTTATTGTACGTGTGGTTGGAGGGTCTGGCGGCGGACGAGTGCTCCGACGATAAATCCGATGACGACGCTGTCAACGGCGGGAACCCGCTCAAGTGCGCAGGAGCAGACCGCGCGGACGTCCGAATCGACGCCCTGAGGATCCTTGTAAGAGGCGGCGCCACCGGGGCCAGGATTCCGCCGCCGTTGTCGTCGTGATGTCCCTCCGCTTCCTTTCCTTCCGCTCACTGAGACTAGGCGGCGGACTATCCAACTCCTCGTCGTCATCCAGAACATGCGCCTGCATCTGCGCTCTATGCTGTTGTCGCTGTAAATTCCTGCTGCAGCTGCGACTGCGGCCGTTTCTGCTTCGGAATCCCATTCGCAATCCCATTCCCCTTTTCAAACTCAAAGATCTTGCCAAAGTTCACCCCGACCTTCAGCAAGCGCTTGAACAGGCTCACGAGCTCCGCAGGAGACGGTGTAGCAAGCGTCTGGTAGGTGGAGGTGAGCACGATGCCCTTCATTGCGGAGACAGGCATGAATTCGGAGTAGGTAGCGAATAGGCACGAGGCGGTGGGTGTCTCCAGGGCAGGGTTCGCGATTGTTGTAGTGTGGCTGTCATTCGTGTTGGTGGTAGCGCCACTGTTGCTTGTGTTGGTGTCGGTGTGATTGTTGTTGGGGGTTGGGTAAGGTTGCCCTGCTGTGAGGGATTCGGACGGGGATCGTGTTTGCGGCGTCGAGGTCGTGATGATGTGACCTGTGCCGTCGCGCGCGATCGGTGCTCTAGGTGATTTTTAACTTCTTCGAGAGGATTTTTCCCTCCTGACCTGAAGAAGAGGACGTGAGCATGAAGACCGAAGGTGCAAAAAGTGCAAAAAAACAAAACGCCTGCCTCCCGGGCAAACACAGGAATAAAGGGCAAGAAAACAAGAAGAGAAAGATATGAACAGACGAACGAACTTTTCGCCAACCCATCCTCATCCTTCCTCATCCTCGCCTCATCCTCCTTGTCCACATCCTTCAGCCTCCACTCCACCACCAGCAGCGCTGCCTCTCTGTCCACCACCCACTGCACCCGCTCCTCTGCCTCCTTCCTCACCTCCTCTTACCGGCACATACACTCCTGGTCGATCTTGACCCTCCGCACAAACAACGTCTATGATCTCTTCCTCGCTCTTCGTGACTGCCAGTGTCACTTCTTCTTCACGTTCCATTACTAACACACGCAGCTGTTCTTCGCGCTGCGGCTTGCTTTGCCGCATGCTCGATGTCAGGCTGGGTGTGCTGTTATTGTTGCTGTCGGTATTGGGTCTGCGACGATTGTAACTGCTCGCGCAGTTGGACGATGAGTGTGCTGGAGCGAGGGAATTTCTTGCTTTTAGAGTTGACCACGGGGGTGAGGTGTTGTTCGCGCTCCTGGAGGTTGTGCTGGCGCCTGAGACTTGGCGTTCTTTGCCGGATACCGCGGCACGGTAGACTTTGACGGTCGCGAGCCTGCAAGGATATAGCATCGCATTAGAAATCGTATCCAGAGAAGGAGAGAGAGACGACCGTTGGAAATCAAAACCACGTACATCTTTTCGGTCTCAGAGACCTTGATGAGCTCGAGGCGTTCATGTTGAAGGAGATGGGGGAAGAGGGGCGCATAGCAAGCTTGAGGATGTAAATTGAACATGACTAGAATCTGGGGTAGTCGAAATAGCATGCACGTTGAGATTAAGCATGCACTTTGATGACACAGTGATTATCCGCGGGATAATGGTGAAATTCGGCCGTTGCTATATGTCCACATCTATATTAATCCCGATTGTTTTGGAGATATACGAACGTGAAATAATCTTACCGGATGAAGATGCTGAGTTCCGAGTGGGTCCTGGCTTTGTGGAAGGGTGGTTTGAGCACACAGAGCTCATATATCAGACAGCCCAACGACCGGATGTCGGATTTTGAGTCGTACGACCCTTCCTGCATGAGTTTCAGGGACATGTAGCATAGAGTCTGGGGTGGGGATAGGGGAGGGTGGAACATATTACTGAGTCAACAGAGCGCGCCAACGACATAGTACATCTAATGAAGAGACGACGTGAATGATGACGGCGGATTTGGTTTCGAAGTTCGGAGTTAGGCAAGTGGGAAAATGATTGCGTAACGTTCACTCACGTGTTGCGAAAAACGCTGGGTGAATTCAATACCCGAATCATGTCGTCATCATCGTTTCTAGATAACATCGCTGGACATCATTTGATATTGCTATGTAGTTTCTCAAGGCGCTGGGTATGATTTTAGTGATCAGGCTGTTGCAAGACGAGGATGGAGATGAGGTGAATGTGGGCGACTCCTATCCGAGCTCAATGTCATACACCAGCTCCAGTATCAGTCGGCCCCATTCAATCATGATTCTCCCCCTCCTCTCCCATTCTTGCCTGTTCTGATTCTAAAAGCACCAAGTTAACGCCACCCCGTGTTATCTTAAATGCGGTTTTGCTTCATTATCGTGAAAAGCTTTCGGTGATGTCTGGTTCTGTTCTAATGAATCGAAAGTTAATGGTAATGTCAATGTCAAACGAGGCTTAGGGTGAATATTTTTGAATGTGTGCGTACGCTGCCTCCCAAGTATGCGCCCGCCCCATCTGATTCTCCCCTCTACCACTCTCCCTAACCCTTGATTGTCTCCAAGTCGGCATGCAAGCCTCGCGCCGTACTGCCCGCATCGCATACGATCGCGTTCCTGCTTATGAAGCACCGCATGACCCCTGCGCGCAAGTGGTTCAGCGGCGTCGGTTCCAGTGATTATGATGCTAACGGGAAGAGAGGCCGGGGATAAAGGTACAAGGAGTGTATTTCAGACGTGTGCGTGATCTGCTGAAGAGGGAGAAGAAGGCTGAATGTAGGAGATGGAGGAGGGGTATGATCCGTCGTCGGTTGTGGATTGGTCCTATTCCCCTATACATCCTCCACCTTTATTTGGCGTCTAGTCGATTGTTTCAGTGTTTGCCTGGATTTTTGCTTCTTGAGTCGTTCAACTTGGTTTGGTTTTCATGCGGCCTTTTCTGATGTGTGGTTTTGTTTTTTATTTTCACAACACCCTTCTTTTTTTTGTTCTACTATCACACCCAACCCGTGAATCCGAGTGCAGAGTAAAAGAGATTATATCCCCTACACTCCTCCGTAACCGTTCTACGGACGGAGCTTGAGTCGAAGTTCTGGGATGCTTCGTGCTTATTCTTTTCGCTTGCTGACTTGTCATGACCCCTTTGCGATTGCTATTTGATTTATGTTTTACGGATTTGGATTCTAGTACGCCCCCAGAAAACATAAAAGAATAAATACCGAACAAAATAAACGACTGCAACCCCTTCTCTTCCGACCTAACGACGTCCCGAGGACACCCTATGCCTACCCGTCCATACCCATGCGCTTGACGCGGCACCCACACCACCCCTATCCTCGTTTTTAGCTTAACCCCCGCTGCACCACCCACCCACCTTACACTAAAAATCCTGCCATTCGGGTTTTATTACATCCGAGCGCGCTCTATCCCTCCTCTTCTTTTTCCTCTCATATTTCATCACCTCATCACCGCCACCCCTCTTCCTCACACCAAAGATACCCCCAAGTACAACAAGCGTCACCGGCACTACACATTGCACACACGCCCCATTCACAGGCGGATACGCGCTATTATGCTCCAGCGTATATTGCAGTAGGGGAGTGTCAGGGGCGACAATGAGCGAGAGTAACGCCGCATATAGCAGGCGGTGAGGAACACGTGTATTGAGAGCAGGGGCATGCGGAGCGGGTGGAGGATGTATGCGTGGGTGGGCCAGAGCGTGGTGAGGGAGGAGAGAAAACCTGGAGGAGGTGCGGTGCGTGCGGGTGAGCACCGGCACCGTGTTCGAGGTCGGAAGTTCCATCGAGATCCCATTCGACTTCATCCTCCTCCTCCTCTTCGCCATCCTCAGTATCACCCGTCACGCCACCCCTCGCACCCATACCCATACCCACACCCACCCCTCTCCTACCCGCCGTTACCCCTACACCAAAAGCAGTAGCACCGATACCCCACACTGGAAAATTAACCCGACTCTCGTTCGGACTATTCGGAAACGAGTTACAAAATGTCGTGTTGCGCCTGCCGGGAGGGGAGCAGGGTCTCCTGTTCCTGTTCATATGCCGTTTCGGTCCCGTTGTCCCAATGCATGTTGCGTGTTGCGTTTGGGGGCCTTCGCAATGTCCATGCTAAGACGCTCCAATCGATGACACAGAAGCGGCACCTGGGACTCTGGAAGATACGGGCCGACGATGGTGCAGAGGACAACGGCGACTCTGAACACCTGTTACCTTCTTCTTCAACGCCGATGAATTTGAATGGACAAGTGTGGAACTCAACGCATATGTCCACAGATCATGCTCGCTGTCCTCTCCCTCATCGGTGGAGTTCAAGAGGAGCTGAATGCATGCGCCTTCCTTTTGCCATGAAGGTTGGTGTCGAGATTGAAGATGGATATGGACGACGTTGTTGTGGACGAGATAATGGGGGCACAGTAACGATGTCGGAGAGCGATGAGGCTCACGCCGTAGCTATACATCTGTTGGACAGGGTTAGTGGGATGTATATGCGCATTAGAATGACAGTGCGAACGTGGACGTAATGCGAAGGGCTAAGGAAATAGGAAAGAGGAAACAAGAGGGATAGGGAGTAGGTAGGGTAGGGGTATATGATACAAGTACAAAAAAAGCGAAAATCAAGAGGCCAAACTCACATACCACCATGCCCAGCGCATTGTACATCGTCAAATATGCTAGCGTTTGTCCAAGCATCGCGTTCTTGTTTTAGTCCGAGCTCCACCCGAGTTTGGGCACCAAGACGAGGAGGCTTTGTATCGGTGCAATGAGGATGGGGTCAGTTAGCTCAGAGTTCATGGACATCACGGTGGCCATGATCAAGCTCCTATGTGAGCGCCGGATGTGTGAGTTGGGATCAATTAAACGTGGAGGAGTGATAGAATGAGAGAAATGTAAGCGGGGTTAGATAGAGCGAAAGTATGTGGGTATATCTGGATGGGAGTGATGAAAGGAGGGATACGGCAGGATCAAAAGCGAAAGGAAACGAGAAAGGGAATTGGCAAAGGACGACAAACACGGGGACAAGGGAAGGATGGAATGTACGTACCGCTGCAACTTCCTCAACCCAAATGTCCTCCCTAGAACCCTGTATAAAACCATCAAGGTGGCGGTGACGGTGATCAACCGAGCTATACGTTGAATCAGTTGATCACAGATGTCGATGTTAGTGATATATACAGCACAAGCCTTGGAGTGAACCAGAAATATTTCGTAGAGACTGTATACATACCCTTTGAGTCCTCTTATCCAGAATATCCAGTTTTTCCGGGATGTACACAGCAGCATATATCAGAAACACTTCGAGGATGGTCTGTCATAAAGGGCGAAGCTATAAACTTTTTGCATACTGCGCATCTGTGCATCATTCAACATTGTTCAGGGGGAGGCTTACACGTGATCAATGGTCTACAGTGAATTAGTTCTCTTTCCTTCATGTTTGGAAAAGCTCTCCCTGTGATTTTGATAGTCCACTCACATTGTAAATGGTACACCTGTGCGTCTAATTATGTGTCCATACAACTTTTCAAGCTGCCAGGACTCTCAGAAGGGCTTACCTACTAATCAGGACGCGATGTAAGGAAAAGTTAATAGCTCATGCAAGGGTTGAGCGCTGCCCATGTGGGTATGATCACGAGTGGCAGGCATGCGTATTTTAGGCTTTTACCCTAATTCCAATGTAAGGAACTCGTCTATTGATTCATCTGTGCGGTATTTCTGCTGCTAATTTTCAGTAGCATCTGCATCCGTATTCTCACCATTGTCCTCAATAGAATTAGTCCGCAAGTCATCTCGGCTCTTTCGACTGCATTTCATGTAGATGTTTCCCGTATACTGAGCTTCATGAATAGTGTGCGGAATTTGAACGAAGAGAGTGTTCGTGGGATATAAAGGATAATGTTGGTCAAGGCCGAGGCGGTGTCGACCATCAGAACCAAAAACCAATGAGGTCATGTCTTGTTGAGAGAATTCTGGCTGAATGAGAAGAAGGTAGTTATTTACTGGAATTTTGGGAACGGGAGTAGGCCTCTTCATCTTTCAGAACAACTTATTGATTCAATACTATTGTTCGACGTCCCAGAGTATTTCGATACCAAACGTACCTCAAACATGGAGTTCTCAGGCTGTCATGATTTCTATAGCATTCAAGTACACAAACACCTTTCTCTCTCTCCCCTCACTTAATCCACTCCCCAAATAAACTGACCAGGAAATGCAAACACCCCTCTACATTAAATCGGATGGATCTGCGTAGGTTTTAAGGCCTATAATGTCAACTTCTATTCACACCGTCTTGTTCATTTGTTCCGGCCCATGCACGGGCTGAGAGGGTGACAAATTGCTGACTTGATTGTACATGGACATGAGACTACCTATTCATCCACTCGGAACAGTCCGTTTGTTGTGTTGTAGATATAGTTTGATAGTGAGTGTACGGGTTCTTACAGCATGATTCTGGCATTTCACATAAGCTCAAGTGTCCAACACAAGCACAAGCACCGTTCACCTTGACGAGACTCGCTCCTAGTTGCCTTGGACAACACAGGTGTTTTCACAGCCCTCTCGCCACGTTAACTCTCGTTAGACTGAAGATAGGATGCAGGAGTCGGATGATTTTGAATACGTAAGCTTGCCACTCTACATGTGCCTCAACCGTATGCCATCGCAGGAAACTGTGATGAATGGGTTGGATACAGAGAGGGAGGAGTACATGTATGTGTGTGCGCGTTTGAGATCCGGTAAGGGCTAATCCAGGTGCTGGGGATGGTGTTGGGGCTGTGGAAGAGTTTGAATTTGAATGGGCGTGCGAAAGAGGGACTCTATTGATAAATTGTGCGGCAGATAGAGTGGATGAGAGTGAATGAGCTGAACAGACCCAAATGCATACAGGGGTTTTATTTCCCTGTTGTGTCCGGGGCGCAGGTTGCAGGATTAATAGGTTGATATATGGTGGGGGTATTCAAGTTTGCCTTTGAATGCTATATAATAAACGAGGAGCAATAATTGCACACTCTACAGTCAGATCTCAAATAAATGTATACTGCCCAAAACTGCTGATCAGATGCATGATTTTAATAAATTATAACACTAGAGACTGACTGTATAACATAACAATATGATGAGAATCCTCCTTCTTTCAATTTCTCTCTGTTAAAAATCCGGGGCAATATAAATATTTGACAACTAAATTCTTATTTGCTTACGCAGTTCACAACTCCGGAATTGGGTGGATGTAGAAATGTTTCTATAAGAAAAATAGGTGTTTAATATGACTCCTAATACATTGATCGTTTCTCTGTAACTGCTGAATAAGAAGGATAATGGGATTAATTCTAAAAATGACCATGATTGTACATACTAGGAGCTACAGTTTGCCTGCAGTAGGGAAAACAAAAACAGTGAATAATTAGCCAGTCAAGAATGTAAAAACAAGAACAAAGATGTTAAATAATTGACAGGTCAACAGTTTCTTCAATGTGTACCAATTGTAGAATGGTTAATACAAATCTAAGGAATGGAAACGGAAAAGAAGGGATATTTGATGTTGGATGGACCCGCTATTATCCGCTATTGCTTTACCACAATATTCCCTAGACTTGATTGTTTCTAGATGTGGCATCCACAACGGACTCTCTTGTCAGTTCAACCACTGGGGTCAGCTCCACATCATCTGCCTGAACCGAGGGGCTAACATCTCCTCCAGCAGTGTTTCCACTCGCGGCCGCTGCCACTCCCTTGCTGTGATCCAAATTGCAAGTCGCCAAATGTGTGAGAGAGTGAGGCTGATGCCACTAAGTTGTTGTTGGTTGTAGCAATTCTGGCAACCAGAACTGTTGGTGCCATCCCCTACTTCTAGGTTAGAGACACAGCATGGTCAGATCAGCACTAGAAGGTACATACTGAGACAACAATGAAAATTACTCCCATGTAATACTCCGCTTGCCTCAAGGGAGATCCCAACCAAACGGCTGACGGAACAACAACAATGATGATGGACTGGAGGAGGAGTACAATTGAGTAAGCTGCGGCTGACTCAATGATCACTGTCGCAATGTGTTTGAATAATCTGCTGGATGGTCGCTGATGTATTTGGGAAGCAGAATGTATTCTGTACCCAATAATAAATGTCGTGATCGTAGTGGTGGCCAGTGACACAAATGTCTGAGCACTGGAGATACCATTAAATAGATTAGCATTTGCGTCACTGGTGATCTGACTGAATTTTATATCTAAAACCGTCGTTGCAACTGTGAGCCCTGTAATAACATGTCATTACTGGAAATGTTCATGCTGAACTTTCATCCATGAAGCTCACCTAATTCCGTAACTAACAGTATAAATGGAGCCGAAATCACCCAGAACGATTGTCCCCAGACATGGTAGCATCTCCATATCTGTCAAGACGTTGATGAGATTTAACTCATAATTAACGACAGTGACATACCAATAATCCGTCAGAAATAATCAAAGAGGAATTCACCAGAAAATCATTGAGGACCCGGATCCATTCAAGGTCGTCCCCCACTGTCCCCAAAAATATCGATTCACGCGTGTTCCCATTGGTTACAATAGTCCAATTAATTTGATACCAATCCAAAATAAAGATCAGAAAGCATAGAAAATATAGCACAGAAATGGCTGAAAGAACGATGCGACCACTCAAATTGGCAGGCTTTTTGGATACTGTAGGAGACATCATTGATAAAAATTCTTTTGAAGTTAAAGGGAAGAACCCACGGTGAAGGTACATGGTTTCTCCATATACCATGGTGTAAATTCCTGATGACATAAGTTTGTGGTGCGTTATTCACAGAAGTGGAGGTTTACCCATGAGAAAATAAAAAGCATTGAGCTATTGAGGTTGCCGCTAATCTCATTCTTTGAACATTGACCGGGTATGGAATGTCAGGCGTAGCCATTGTGCGCTGCTGAAGAGTTGTCAATGTTCCTCCACCGAACACTTTCCTATATATATCAGTTGACTTGTTGTATGCTAATTATCATACTAAATTTGCCGCAGAGTTGCCATAGATCTTGCAATGCATCATCCTGGCACTGCCATGATTCAACATCCTCAGTTCCTTCACCGGAAATACGGTCTTGTCTTCACCGAAACCCTTGGACGACATGTTGTCTTAGACGAGAAACTGACTCAATGTACCAGTTACAATCTTGTCCCAAAACAGTTCCATCCATTTGTAGTGCCTATAGTATGTCCAAGCTCATCATTCGTGATAGTCAACATTTAAGACCTCAGCCATCATCAATTCATCCGCCACTCTGCATCTCGTCAGTCCGGTGGAGCACAGATACGGTATCTCATTTAGAAGTAGGTAGGCCCCAGGTGATCGTTGGTTCGCCATCATTTGTGTCCCTAAACATGTGACAGTGAACAACAACAACAGCACTCCAATCAACTCAGTCACTTGAACCGGTCCTGATGAAGTAAGAGGATCAGCAGATACCTAATTGAACTCGAGGTACTTATAGAGTAAATAAAATGGTGTCCGGAATAGCATTTTAAGATCATTATGCACGGATTATACTATGCCGAGATCGAAGCTCTGAGGTGCATCAGATCACTTCGTTTGGAAGATCAATTGCCGCGTACTGGTAACTCACCTTGATTAATCTGATAGAATAGCCAGCTGTTGTATGCGAAAATATCAATGAGACCACGGCACTACTGAGGTAAAAGTTGAAGCATGGGCCATGAGGTTTTGGAATGGGACGAGGGAGAACAGGGCAGACATCATAAAGAGAAACGGTGAGGAAGACGTCGATGGGTCAAAAGGTGGGTCAGAAATGAGGAACAAGCATATAACATAACTTTGATGAGAATGGGGGCGGAGAGTGTGGGTAACCGAAGTCGTTTCTATTTCGAAACCTGGTGGTTAGTTGAAGTTCATCCATAGCTACAGTATCACGTCCTCCTCTCTCACGATCAGATATAGTATTCCTAACATCCCCTGCACCTCCCACATCACGCTGATAAATCTACCCAACCATTATAACTTATTCGACCTGTTTGGAAATGGTATATAGGCTATCGTATCAATAACCTAGGCGGGATCATCACCCGCCACCTTCTTGTTTCACGGTCCTGTTGTAGTTACTTTCTATGTTGCAGGTATGAATAAAACGTGATATGGATCAAAAGTGTCGCAAAGAAGATCAACGACTCCCTATTGCTTTGCCCTTGGATGATTGCATATAGATGAGTGTAGAAATTTACGTGTGTACTCTGAAAGCAGGTACAAACCCTTCATATTAGCCATATTATCAACCAATAACTGAGTCACTCCGCATGAATCCTGAGAACAAGTAGAGGTGGGTGGTGAGACTATGGGCGGTGCAAGGTCGGTATCAGTATGCGGGAGAAGGCCCACTCCATACCTATATCTGACCTATTTAAACGAGATGTGAGTTCCGGTGCGGGTAAGGTTGATGTGTAGATGAGATGATTAGGTAACTAGTTGAAGGATACAGGAAGAAAATACCCGTAACATCAACCAGTTGGCTAGTCTGTACCACAAACACACAAATGAATTAACAGAGTTCGCAAACACAAATTTCTAGAAAGACTTGGAGGTATAGCATCGCATCGTGAAGAGACTTGGGAGAAGACATCACCGCAGAAACAGCCGGGGATGGACAGACAAGGGGTATTTCACCGGGAATACGGAATAAAACTACAAAAGAAATTAAACGGGAGACCTATAATCGATCCTGGGGATGCAGCACAAGCAAGAGAACTCACACTCGTATTCCTCTTCCCTATACTATCCCTATCTATCACGTCTAGGTTAGGCTTTGCGTCAGCAAGATCTTTCATCACCTCCAGTCCCACCACCACCCCCTCCAACTGCAATGCTCGTACCTCCTTCAAATTACATGGAAGGCTGGTCGGATTCGTCGTGTTCCCATTCCTCAAGTTGAGCCTTCAGGTCTTCGATGAAAAATTGGGCGGGCTAACCACCCAGGGCGGACACGGAGGCCAAGATAACAGTGAACTATGGAGGCAGAAGTGAAAAAAGTGGTATGGGTATGGGCGTGGATGAAGTAGGGCCGGGTACAGAGGAGATTGTGCCCTCTTTCCCACCCTCTAGGACCTTCTCCGGCTCACGCTCAAACCCACGGTCCGCTTCAGGCGCCCCGCTTCACTCCCAATTATCCCCCTCGCCATCCGGGTCATATCGACTCCTACTTTTTCATCCCACCTCCGTCCGCTCTCACTTCGCTTTCCAAGTACCAAATGATGCTGCTCTGCACGTCTGCAAGCCAGATCTGCAGGTTTTGCACGAATGATACCGGAAAGAGGGCTCTAGCAGCGGAGATGGAAGCAGAGGCGCATGACGAGGCGGGGCCGAAGCGGGAAAAAAGATGTTATAGGCGGGACTGGAAGAGGTAAGTGTGGTGTGAGTGTGAGTGTGAAGAATGACGTGAAAGTAGATCATGATGAAGGAGATGGTAGGAGCTCTGACGTAGAAAGAGACGACATCGACGCCATTTATGAAGTAAATGACGGCATAGTTAAACGTCCTGGAAGAGAGGCAGGAGCAAACGGAAAGCAGATATGCTTACACGTGATAGACAGTGACAGGTCCAAGAGGCGTGCAACAAGGCCACACTCATAAAAAGTCGATATATGCGCTTCAACATCACTTAAAGATAAGAATAAAAACGCACCAAAACTCTTCCGGATGTATAATAAATCTCATCTATCACATTCATCAAAATATCAGCTCTCTGTCTCTTTCTCTGCACTGCCTCCTCTCTTTGTAGCCTTCTCAGAACAATGCTGAAGCTTAAGCTTGGCTGGAAAGACAGAGGCAGGCGAATGACACCATGTCAGCGCTTCTAAGACCTCGCAGGCACTGGATTCAACTCATCCACCCCTAGCCTTTATAAGCGATGAACGTTTGAACGTTTTAGGAGTTGAGGTATACACGTAAGCTTACGCACGCATAGGTATGTGTAATGATGCTAAGACAAGAAAGATGATCAATGTCATGATGGCGTCAGATGTTGTGTTATCATCGAGCTACCAGTTCTGCCAACAAAGAAGCCAGATCAAAACGAGAACAAGAAACAGAAAAAATAAAACAGAACATCAATCGACCAGGAGGTAAAAAAACAGAGAGGAACCTCAGCCCTTCGCGACCTCAGTAGAGCCTCCCTCGCTTCCCTCGCTCGCATTACGCGTGCTTGCAGACTCCCCCACGCTCAACTTACTCAGCGGTAAATATACACCGTCAACCGTCGTCGACGCGTACGATGCAGCCGTAGATGACGGACCCTGCCCTTACCCCTGCGCTATCTTCTCCCATCCGACTCGAGCAACGACAGCGTACCTACACTCCTCGTCCGCCCCACATTATTCGCAGCCGCCACCACGCGTAGTATCAGCTCACTGCTCCCTCTCCGCTTCACCTTCGTGCTTGCAGCTGTCACCGTGACTGTGCTACTAGATGATGAGGTGCACACATTCGTGTTCGACGAACTCGGGTGCGAATTCAGACTTGCAGCGTATGACAGCATGCGCTTGAGGAATGGACTGGAGAGTTTTTCCTCGTCTGCAAGGTAGTACACAAGCGTGGGGGTAGCGACACACGTCCAGTTACTGCCGCTGCATGTGCTGCTTCGTGTGCGGAGGCGAGGTCCGAGCTTGCTTGCGGGGACGGAGGTGTGGGTACGGCAAGGGTTTTGGGTTGTTCGCGGTTGTGTTGTTGTTATTGTACGTGTGGTTGGAGGGTCTGGCGGCGGACGAGTGCTCCGACGATGAATCCGATGACGACGCTGTCAACGGCGGGAACCCGCTCAAGTGCGCAGGAGCAGACCGCGCGGACGTCCGAATCAACGCCCTGAGGATCCTTGTAAGAGGCGGCGCCACCGGGGCCAGGATTCCGCCACCGTTGTCGTCGTGTTGTCCCTCCGCTTCCCTCTCCTTCCGCTCACTGAGACTAGGCGGCGGACTATCCAACTCCTCGTCGTCATCCAGAACATGCGCCTGCATCTGCGCTCTATGCTGTTGTCGCTGTAAATCCTGCTGCAGCTGCGACTGCGGCCGTTTCTGCTTCGGAATCCCATTCGCAATGCCATTCCCCTTTTCAAACTCAAAGATCATGCCAAAGTTCAACCCCGACCTTCAGCAAGCGCTTGAACAGGCTCACGAGCTCCGCCAGAGAAGGTGTAGCAAGCGTCTGGTAGGTGGAGGTGAGCACGATGCCCTTCATTGCGGAGACAGGCATGAATTCGGAGTAGGTAGCGAATAGGCACGAGGCGGTGGGTGTCTCCAGGGCAGGGTTCGCGATTGTTGTAGTGTGGCTGTCATTCATGTTGGTGGTAGCGCCACTGTTGCTTGTGTTGGTGTCGGTGTGATTGTTGTTGGGGGTTGGGTAAGGTTGCCCTGCTGTGAGGGATTCGGACGGGGATCGTGTTTGCGGCGTCGAGGTCGTGATGATGTGACCTGTGCCGTCGCGCGCGATCGGTGCTCTAGGTGATTTTTAACTTCTTCGAGAGGATTTTTTCCCTCCTGACCTGAAAGAAGAGGACGTGAGCATGAAGACCGAAGGTGCAAAAAGTGCAAAAAACAAAACGCCTGCCTCCCGGGCAAACACAGGAATAAAGGGCAAGAAAACAAGAAGAGAAAGATATGAACAGACGAACAAACTTTTCGCCAACCCATCCTCATCCTTCCTCATCCTCGCCTCATCCTCCTTGTCCACATCCTTCAGCCTCCACTCCACCACCAGCAGCGCTGCCTCTCTGTCCACCACCCACTGCACCCGCTCCTCTGCCTCCTTCCTCACCTCCTCTTACCGGCACATACACTCCTGGTCGATCTTGACCCTCCGCACAAACAACGTCTATGATCTCTTCCTCGCTCTTCGTGACTGCCAGTGTCACTTCTTCTTCACGTTCCATTACTAACACACGCAGCTGTTCTTCGCGCTGCGGCTTGCTTTGCCGCATGCTCGATGTCAGGCTGGGTGTGCTGTTATTGTTGCTGTCGGTATTGGGTCTGCGACGATTGTAACTGCTCGCGCAGTTGGACGATGAGTGTGCTGGAGCGAGGGAATTTCTTGCTTTTTAGAATTGACCACGGGGGTGAGGTGTTGTTCGCGCTCCTGGAGGTTGTGCTTGCGCCCGAGACTTGGCGTTCTTTGCCGGATACCGCGGCACGGTAGACTTTGACGGTCGCGAGCCTGCAAGGATATAGCATCGCATTAGAAATCATATCCAGAGAAGGAGAGAGAGACGACCGTTGGAAATCAAAACCACGTACATCTTTTCAGTCTCAGAGACCTTAATGAGCTCGAGGCGGTCATATTGAAGGAGATGGGGGAAGAGGGGCGCATAGCAAGCTTGAGGATGTAAATTGAACATGCCTAGAATCTGGGGTAGTCGAAATAGCATGCACGTTGCGATTAAGCATGCACTTTGATGATACAGTGATTATCCGCGGGATAATGGTGAAATTTGGCCGTTGCTATATGTCCACATCTATATTAATCCCTATTGTTTGGAGATATACGAACGTGAAATAATCTTACCGGATGAAAATGCTGAGTTCCGAGTGGGTCCTGGCTTTGTGGAAGGGTGGTTTGAGCACACAGAGCTCATATATCAGGCAGCCCAACGACCGGATGTCGGATTTCGAGTCGTACGACCCTTCCTGCATGAGTTCGAGAGACATGTAGCATAGAGTCTGGGGTGGGGATAGGGGAGGGGCGGAACATATTACTGAGTCAACCGAGCGCGCCGACGACACATAGTACATCTAATAAAGAGACAACGTGAATGATGACGGCAGATTTGGTTTCGAGTTCGGAGTTAGGCCAGTGGGAAATGATTGCGTAACGTTCACTCACGTGTTGCGAAAAAACGCTGGGCGAATTCAATACCCGAATCATGTCATCATCATCGTTTCTAGATAACATCGCTGGACATCATTTGATATTGCCATGTAGTTTCTCAAGGCGCTGGGTATGATTTTAGTGATCAGGCTGTGGCAAGACGAGGATGCAGATGAGGTGAATGTGGGCGACTCCTATCCGAGCTCAATGTCATACACCAGCTCCAGTATCAGTCGGCCCCATTCAATCATGATTCTCCCCCCTCCTCTTCCATTCTTGCCTGTTCTGATTCTAAAAGCACCAAGTTAACGCCACCCCGTGTTATCTTAAATGCGGTTTTGCTTCATTATCGTGAAAAGCTTTCGGTGATGTCTGGTTCTGTTCTAATGAATCGAAAGTTAATGGTAATGTCAATGTCAAACGAGGCTTAGGGTGAATATTTTGAATATGTGCGTGCGCTGCCTCCCAGGTATGCGCCCGCCCCATCTGATTCTCCCCTATAACACTCTCCCTAACCCTTGATTGTCTCCAAGTCGGCACGCCAGCCTCGCGCCGTACTGCCCGCATCGCATACGATCGCGTTCCTGCTTATGAAGCACCGCATGACGCCTGCGCGCAAGTGGTTCAGCGGCGTCGGTTCCAGTGATTATGATGCTAACGGGAAGAGAGGCGGGGATAAAGGTACGAGGAGTGTATTTCAGACGTGTGCGTGAGCTGCTGAAGATGGAGAAAAAGTCTGAATGCAGGAGATGGAGGAGGGTATGATCCGTCGTCGGTTGTGGATTGGTGCTATTCCCCTATACATCCTCCGCCTTTATTTGGCGTCTAGTCGATCGTTTCAGTGTTTGCCTGGATTTTTCGCTTCTTGAGTCGTTCAACTTGGTTTGGTTTCCATGCGTCCTTTTCTGATGTGCGGTTTTGTTTTTTATTTTCACAACACCCTTCTTTTTTGTTCTACTATCACACCTAACCCGTGAATCCGAGTGCAGAGTAAAAGAGATTATATCCCCGGCACTCCTCCGTAACCGTTCTACGGACGGAGCTTGAGTCGAGTTCTGGGATGCTTCGTGTTTATTCTTTTTCCCTTGCTGACTTGTCATACCCTTTGCTATTGCTATTTGATTTAAGCTTTACGGATTTGGATTCTAGTACGCCCCCAGAAAACATAAAAAGAATAAATACCGAACAAAACAAACGACTGCAACCCCTTCCCTTCCCACCTAACGACGTCCAGAGGACACCCTACGCCTACCCATCCATACCCATGCGCTTGACGCGGCACCCGCACCACCCCTATCCTCGTTTTTAGCTTAACCCCTGCGCACCACACTCACCCACCTTACACTAAAAATCCTGCCATTCGGGTTTTATTACATCCGACCGCGCTCTATCCCTCCTCTTCTTTTTCCTCTCATATTTCATCACCTCATCACCGCCACCCTTCTTCCTCACACCAAAGATACCCCCAAGTACAACAAGCGTCACCGGCACTACACATCACACACACACCCCATTCACAGGCGGATACGCGCTATTATGCTCCAGCGTTTATTGCAGTGGGGGTGTCAGGGCGACAATGAGCGAGAGTAACGCTGCATATAGCAGGCAGTGAGGAACACGTGTATCGAGAGCAGGGGCATGCGGAGCGGGTGGAGGATGTATGCGTGGGTGGGCCGGAGCGTGGTGAGGGAGGAGAGAAGATCGGAGAAGGTGCGGTGCGTGCGGGTGACCACAGGCACCGTGTTCGAGGTCGGAAGTTCCATCGAGATCCCGTTCGACTTCATCCTCCTCCCCCTCTTCGCCATCCTCAGTATCACCCGTCACGCCACCCCTCGCACCCATACCCATGCCCACACCCACCCCTCTCCTACCCGCCGTTACCCCTACGCCAAAAGCAGTAGCACCGATACCCCACACTGGAAAATTAACCTGACTCTCGTTCGGACTATTCGGAAACGAGTTACAAAATGTCGTGTTGCGCCTGCCGGGAGGGACCAGGGTCTCCTGTTCCTGTTCATGTGCCGTTTTGGTCCCGTTGTCCCGATGCATGTTGCGTGTTGCGTTTGGGGGCCTTCGCAATGTCCGTGCTAAGACGCTCCAATCGATGACACAGAAGCGGCACCTGGGACTCTGGAAGATACGGGCCGACGATGGTGCAGAGGACAACGGCGACTCTGAACACCTGTTACCTTCTTCTTCAACGCCGATGAATTTGAATGGACAAGCGTGGAACTCAACGCATATGTCCACAGATCATGCTCGCTGTCCTCTCCCTCATCGGTGGAGTTCAAGAGGAGCGGAATGCATGCGCCTTCCTTTTGCCATGAAGGTTGGTGTCGAGATCGAAGATGGATATGGATGACGTTGTTGTGGACGAGATAATGGGGGCACAGTAACGATGTCGGAGAGCGATGAGGCTCACGCCGTAGCTATACATCTGCTGGACAGGGTTAGTGGGATGTATATGCGCATTAGAATGACAGTGCGAACGTGGACGTAATGGGAAGGGCTAAGGAAATAGGAAAGAGGAAACAAGAGGGATAGGGAATAGGTAGGGTAGGGGTATATGATACAAGTACAAAAAAAAGCGAAAATCAAGAGGCCAAACTCACATACCACCATGCCCAGCGCATTGTACATCGTCAAATATGCTAGCGTTTGTCCAAGCATCGCGTTCTTGTTTTAGTCCGAGCTCCACCCGAGTTTGGGCACCAAGACGAGGAGGCTTTGTATCGGCGCAATGAGGATGGGGTCAGTTAGCTCCGAGTTCATGAACATCACGGTTGCCATGATCAAGCTCCTATGTGAGCGCGGATGTGTGAGTTGGGATCAATTAAACGTGGAGGAGTGATAGAATGAGAGAAATGTCAGCGGGGTTAGATAGAGCGAACGTATGTGGGTATATCTGGATGGGAGTGATGAAAGGAGGGATATGGCAGGATCAAAAGCGAAAGGAAACGAGAAAGGGAATTGGCAAAGGACGACAAACACGGGGACAAGGGAAGGATGGAATGTACGTACCGCTGCAACTTCCTCAACCCAAATGTCCTGCCTAGAACCCCGTATAAAACCACCAAGGTGGCGGTGACGGTGATCAACCGAGCTATACGTTGAATCAGTTGATCACAGATGTCGATGTTAGTGATATATACAGCACAAGCCTTGGAGTGAACCAGAAATATTTCGTAGAGACTGTATACATACTCTTTGAGTCCTCTTATCCAGAATATCCAGTTTTTCCAGGATATACAAAGCAGTATATATCAGAAACACTTCGAGGATGGACTGACATAAAGGGTGAAGCTATAAACTTTTTGCATACTGCGCATCTGTGCATCATTCGACATTTTTCAGGGGGAGGCTTACACGTGATCAATGTAAGGCCTGTCATGGATCGGCAAAAACCGGTTGATATCCGTGACCGTTTGTTAAATATAACCGCGGTTTAGTAACCGCGGTTATATTAACAAACCGCGGTTAACCGCGGTTTGCCGGTTTTGACAAATCATAATAAGTTATATTTGGGAATATATTAAAACTCCGACATCAATCGATGACAGCCCGTGAATTCATGGCCTCAGATAACGAGGCAAGCTCTGCCTCGTTATCTCTTTCCTCCCGCCCCTTCATTATGGCACCAAGAGGCCGCAAACAGGCTGTAAACATCTTCCCAATCCAACCTGCCCCACCTCAAACTCCTATCCGGCCTCTAGTCAGGTTTGCAGCTCCACCTTCACCTGGGGAGGAATTTGCAGATGTATCACCTGGCTCCAGTGATGAGGAGGTACAGTTGGGTCTGGGGAATGTTCCCATTATCACATCACCCATTAAGCGACGACACAATGCACCAACTATCAATCATCAGTCAGATATGCAGGTTTGGAATATGTCAGATGCAGATATCATTGGTGCGCATAATACATATATTATTATTCTTAGCTTGCTCTTAGAATTAAATTTTGTTAAGATGCTGCGGTATCTTCATGGCGATCAGATGTTTATGACCATTACAATGTTAGTTTACAACGGAACTACGATGACGAGGGCAACCCAGTGTCTTTGTCTTATGTCTTTACATGCAAAACCCATCCCGAGCATCATGGTACTGCACGTTCCCAGCTCCGAGCCAAAACTGGTGATGGCACTGCCAATTTGCAGAAGGATGTCAACCTTTGCTTCCAAAAGCAAGGGAAGGAACGTGTAAGGCCTACTACATCAACAATTTCATACTCTGAGGCTGCCCATTGTGTTCTTATTGCCCTCCGCATTGCATCAAGTGCCCGGCCTATCAATATGGTTATGGACGAATATTACTGGCAGGAAGTTGAGATGCTTCGTCCAGGTACCAAGCTTCCAAGCCCTAACACTGTTCAGTGGGACCTCCTTGAAATCTATACAAAAGTCTCAGTTTATGTTCGCAATTATTTTATGGTGCAGTTTTTCCAAATCTTCAATTAGTGGTATGCTAATTATTATATAGAAATTAAATAGCACTATGCATCTTGTTCTTGATGGATGGACTGCTCCTTTGGTCTCATCTTATCTGGGCTTGGTTGTCATCTGGTATGAGGATGGTGTAATACATTGTGCAATTCTTGAGTTTATCCGGTATGTCAGAATTATTTTGTGCTCCCTACAATTGAAGCCAGAATATTACTTGAAACAGGTTAACCAAAAAGCATGATGGCCGGTACTTGGCTACAGTTGTAGCAGATTGTTTGAAACAGTTTGGTCTTGATAAAAATGTAAGTCAACATTAACTATAATCACATTAACAGTTGGGTGATCTTCTGATAGCTGCTTGGACTTTGCATGGACAATGCCAGCAACTGTAACAAGCTTGCAGAAGTTTTACCTGAACTTCTCCCAGATTTCTGGGGTACCAATGCTCGTTTGCAGTGTTTGGCACATATTATTAATCTTGTTGCAAAGGTAATTTAAAAATTGTGGTGCAAATAAATTTTTAAAGCCTATTATTCCAGATCTTTATCTCATTCTTCTTCAAGAAGCCAAAGGTCAGGAAGACTGTCAAAGTCACATCTGACTCAGGCGATGAAGTGGAACAGGTCTTGGAGGCAGGGGATGTTTCTGATACAGAAGATAGTGCTACTGTTGAAGAGGCCACGATCGATGCACAGAAGGCCGAAAATGATACTGGACAGATTGCTCACGATGATGCAGTTGTGAAAACACTTTGAGATGTTGCTATTCGGGAGATGGCAGACAAAGGGGTTATTATGACAGATGAAGAGGAACAGCAGGCACTTAAACTTTTTCCTGCAGTATATTTCTATTTTTTGCTTGCAACACACTTTTCTAACTGTAGATTTCAAGGTTTCTGGACTTGCCCGCCGCCTGCATGATGTTTCAGCCCTTAACAATAAATTTCAAGAACTTATTGACAAGGATTCTGAGCTTATGACTAATATGCGAGCACTCGTTCGACGGGTTCCAACACATTGGAACTCTGATTTTGACTGTCTTTCTGCTCATTTGCAGTTCAAAAATATAATTCAATCTATGACAGGTGTTTCTGAGTACAAATTGAAGGCCTATTGTCTGGACAATGAGCAGTGGGACCTTGGAGAAGATGTCCAAGAGGTGCTAAAGGTGTAGTCAAGTTTCTCTGTAGTTTGTGCAATGCTAATTGGACTGCCCAGCTTTTCAAAGATATCACACTTCTTTTTCACAGGCTGAGGTCCCATTAATTGTTGATGCTCTTCCAATGCTTTTTCATCTGCGTGATAGCCTGGTTGCTGCAGCAGATGACAATCCCCAAGAACTTGATGATGATGATGACAATGACTCTTCTGAGGATCGTGAAACCCCAGCTGTCATTCGTATCGCTTCACACGCAAGTGTTCTTCTCATCAACAAATATTTGGACCTAACCTGGGACTGTGAACTATATGTTATATCTATCGGTGGTGTATTCTTGATAATTCTTTGGTTAATAATGACTAACAAGTCAAACAGTCATGTGTCCTGATCGTAAGCTCTCATGGTTTAGAAGCCGTGATGAGTTTAAACTGCAGAAGATCAAGCAGATCAAGAAGATGGTTATTGATCGGTGGAAAGAAACTTATGCACCTCAGAATGATCAGGAGCAAGTAGTACCTGTATGAAAGAAGAAGAACAAATCCACGGTATTCACTCCCACAGTTTAATTAGTTTATCTACTGATTCAAGTTATAGGACCCATCAATTTGGGCTCCAAAAACCACCAAACAAAGCCCAAGCAAATTTCCATTAGATCACATTGAAACATATCTGAAGGATGATATACTCTCCTCATTGACAATCCAGGATGCTGGTGGCTACATGAAGTATTGGTTCCAGGCAAGAGCAAACCGACCTCTCCTTTCTAAGATGGGACAAGACTTTTGTTCAGCACCAGGTATTTTTACCTTTTACCTTTCTTGAAAGATTTTTACTGAAATTTATCATGCTTTTTAGCCACTTCTGTTGATGCTGAACATGCATTTTCCACTGGTCGTCGTCAAGTCAGCTTCATGCAGCATGGCATGAGTTCTCAAACATTCAAGGCTCGCATGGCTCTAGGCTCCTGGGTTAAAACCCCTATTTTTCCTAAAATTTCAGAAGTGACTTAAATAATTAAAGATGCAATTGGCAATGTCAATTAGGCCAAGAAATAGCTTTTTCTTATAGTTTTGTCTTTCTGTACTCAATTTAACACCAAAAATGAAAATTTCAAGTGTATTCTGTTTAGGTACTGAATCTACTGATTTTTAGCTTTCCAACGCATATTTACTCAAGTGAAACAACCAAGAATTGGTGGATCTACGGCTTGTACAAGTTTTGATGTATTCCGCAAGCACTTTAGGCCTGGGTATATCCGGATTAGGGCGAACCGAACCCGAACCATACCATATTTGGTAAAACCACGGGCCGGACACGGATCCGAACCGGTTGTATCCATGACAGGCCTTAGATCAATGGTCTAGAGTGAATTAGTTCTCTTTCCTTCATGTTCAGAAAAGCTCTCCCTGTGATTTTGATAGTCCACTCACATTGTAAATGGTACACCTGTGCGTCTAATTATGTGTCCATACAACTGTTCAAGCTGCCAGGACTCTCAGAAGGGCTTACCTACTAATCAGGACACGATGTAAGGAACAGTTAATAGCTCATGCAAGGGTTGAGCGCTGCCCATGTGGGTATGATCACGAGTGGCAGGCATACGTATTTTGGGCTTTTACCCTAATTCCAGTATAAGGAACTCGTCTATTGATTAATCTATGCAGTATTTCTGCTGCTAATTTTCAGTAGCATCTGCATCCGTATTCTCACCATTGTCCCCAATAGAATTAGTCCACAAGTCATCTCAGCTCTATCAACTGCATTTCATGTAGATTTTTCCCGTATACAGAGCTTCTTGAATAGTGCATGGAATTTGAATAAAGAGACTGGTTCGTGGGATAAGAAGGATAATGCTGGTCAAGGCCGAGGCGGTGTCGACCATCAGAACCAAAAACCGATGAGGTCACGTTTTTTGATGGAATTCTGGCTGAATGAGAAGGAGGTAGTTATTTACTGGAATTTTGGGAATGGGAGTAGGCCTCTTCGTCTTTTGGAACAACTCATTGATTCAATACTATGTATTGTTCAACCTCCTAGAGAGTCTCGATACCAAACGTATCTCAATCATGGAATTCTCAGGCACTCATGATTTCTATGGCATCCGAGTACACAAATACCTTTCTCTCTCTCCTCTCACTTAATCCACTCCCGAAATAAACTGACCAGGAAATGCAAATACCCCTCTACATTTAGATCAGATGGCTCTGCGTAGGTTTTAATGCCTATAAATTATAATATCAACTTCTATTCACACTGTTTTGTTCATTTGTTCCAGCCCATGCACGGGTGGGGAGAGTGACAAAGTAGTAATTTAATTGTACATAGACATGAGGCTGCCTATCCATCCACTCAGAACGGTCAGTTTGTTCTGATGTGGATGGAGTTTGATGGTGAGTGTACGTGTTCTTGCAGCATGACTCTGGCATTTCACATAAGCTCAAGCGCCAAACACAAGCACAAAGCCGTTCACCTTGATGTGACTCGCTCCTCCCAGTTGCCTTGGACAGCACAGGTGTTCTCACAGTGATCTCGCCACGTTGACTCGTTGACTCCTTAGACTGAAGATAGGACACGACAGTCGGATAATTTTAGATATGTAAGCTTGCTACTCTACGTGTGCCTTAACCGTGTACCATTTCATAAAACTGTGATGAATGGGTTGTATACAGAGAGGGAGGAGTACGTGTATGTGTGTGAGTGTTTGGGATCAGGTAGAGGCTCATGAAAGTATTGGGGATGGTGTTGGGGCTGGGGAAGAGTTTGAATTTGAATGGGTGTGCGAAAGACAGACTGTATTGACAAATGTTGTGGCAGATAGAGTGGATGAGAGTGGATGAGCTGAACGGACCCAGATGCATATAGGAGTATTGTTTCCCTGTTGTGTCCGGGCACAGATTGCAGGATTAATAGGTTGATATATGGTGGGGTATTCAAGCTTGCCTTTAAATGCAATATAATAAACAAGGATCAATAATTGAACACTTGACAGTCAGATCTCAAAGAAATGTATACAGACCTGCTGATCAAATGCATGATTTTAATAAATTCCAACACTAGAGACTGGGTGTTTAACATAATATTATGATGAGAATCCCCCTTCTTTCAATTTATCTCTATTAAAAATCAAAGGGGTGATATAAATATTTGACAACTAAATTTGTAGTTTCACAACCCGGAATTGGGTGAATGTAGAATTGTTTCTGTAAGAAAAATAGGTGTTTAATATGACTCCTGATACATTGATCACTTCTCTGTCACTGCTGAAGAAGAAGGATATTGGGATTACTTGTAAAAAAGTCCATGATTGTACATACTAGGAGCCACAGTCTGCATGCAGTAGGGAAAACAAAAACAGTAAATAATCGGCCAATCAAGAATATAAAAACAAGAACAAAGATGTTAAATAATTGACATGTCAACAGTTTCTTCAATGTGTACCAATCGTAGAATGGTTAATACAAATCTAACAAATGGAAATGGAAAAGAAGGGATATTTGATGTTGGATGGACCTGCTGTCATTTGCTATTGCTTTACCACAATATTCACTAGACTTGATTGTCTCTACATGTGGCATCCACAATTGACTGCCTTGTCAGTTCAACCACTGGGGTCAGCTCCACATCATCTGCTTGAACTGAGCGGCTAACATCTCCTCCAGTAGTATTTCCACTGCGGCCGTTCCCACTACCTTGCTGTGATCCAAATTGCAAGTCACTGGATATGTGAGTGACTGAGGCTGATACCACTGAGTTGTTGTTGTTTGTAGCAATTCTGGCAACCAGAACTGTTGGTGCCATCCCCTACTTCAAGGTTAGAGACACAGCACAGGCAGATCAGCATTAGAAGGTACATACCGAAACAACAATGAGAATTACTCCCACGTAATACTCCTGCTTGGCTCAAGGGAGATCCCAGCTCATCGGCTGAAGGAACAACAATAATGATGGACTGGAGGAGGAGTACAATTGAGTAAGCTGCAGCTGACTCAATGATCACTGTCACAATGTGTTTGAATAATATTCTGGATGGTGGGTGATGTATTTGAGAAGCAGAACATATTCTGTACCCAATAAT
This sequence comes from Psilocybe azurescens, assembly GCA_023853785.1. Taxonomy (NCBI): domain Eukaryota; kingdom Fungi; phylum Basidiomycota; class Agaricomycetes; order Agaricales; family Agrocybaceae; genus Psilocybe; species Psilocybe azurescens. The sequence goes on from JAJIRX010000635.1 coordinate 29,178, forward strand.
AAATGTTGTGATCACAGTGGTGGCTAGTGACACAAATGTCAGAGTACTGAGGATACCATTCAATAGATTAGCATCTGCATCACTGGTGACCAGACTGAATTTTATGGCTAAAACTGTTGTTGCAACTGTGAGCCCTGCAATAACATGTCATTACTGGAAATGTTCATGCTGAAGTTTCATCCATGGAGCTCACCTAATTCCATGACTAAAAGTATCAATGGAGCCAAAATCACCCTGAATGATTGTCCCCAGACATGGTAGCATCTCCATATCTGTCAAGACAGTGTTAAGAATTAAATAACAATTAACAATAGTGACACACCAATAGTCCATCAGAAATAATCAACAAGGAATTCTGTAGAACATTATTGAGTATCGAGATCCATTCAAGGCCATCCCCCACTGTTGCCAAAAACATTGATTCACGCGTGTTTCCATTGGTTACAATTGTCCAATTAATGTAGTACCAATCCATAATGAAGTTCAGGAAGCATAGAAAATACAGCATTGAAATGGCTGTATGAACAATGCAATGATTTGAGTTTGCAGGCTTTTTGGATACTGCAGGAAACATTGTTGATAAAGTTTCATTTATTTTCAAATTGAAGGGCAGAACTCACGGTAAATGTACATAGTTCCTCCATATACCATAGTGTAAATTCCTGATGACATAAGTTTGTGGTGCATTATTCACATAATAGGAGGTTTACCCATGAGAAAATAAAAAGCATTGAGCTATTGAGGTTGCCGCTAATCACATTCTCTTGAATGTTGATTGGGAATGGAATGTCGGGCGTAGACATTGTGCGCTGCTGAAGAGTTGTCAATGTTCCTCCACCAAACACTTTCCTATATATATCAGTTAACTTGTTGTATGCTAATTATCATACTGATTTTCCCGCAGAGTTGCCATGGATGTTGCAATGCATCATCCTGGCACTACCATGATTCAACCTCCTCAGTTCCCTCACCGGAAATACGGTCTTGTCTTCACCGAAACCTTGGACCCCATGTTGCCGTAGACGAGATACTGACTCAACGTACAAGTTACAGTCTTGTCCCGAAATACTTCCATCTATTTATAGTGTCTATAGTATGTCCAAGCTCATCACTCGTCATAGTCAACCTGTAAGACCTCAGCCGTCATCAATTCATCCACCAATCTGCATCTTGTCAGTCCGGGGACCAAATATACGGTATCTCATTTAGAAGTAAGTAGGCCCCAAGTGATTGTTGGTTCACCATCGTTTATTTCCCTAAACATGCGACAGTGAATAACAACAATAGCACTCCAATCAACTTAGTCACTTGTACCGGTCTTGATGAAGTAAGGGGATCAGCAGATATCAAGCCTGAATTGAGCTCGAGGAACTACAGAGTAAATACAACGGTGCCCACAATAGCATTTCAAGATCAAGATGCAGGGATTATACTATGCCCAACATCGAAGCTTTCAGTTGCATCAGATCACTTCCTTTGAAAAATTCATTGCTGCGTACGGGTATCTCACCTCATTGATCTGATATAAATGGCCAGATGTTGTAAGCGAATATCTCAATGAGACCACGGCACTACTGAGGTAAAAGTTGAAGCATGGGCCTTGATGTTTTGAAAGGGGCCGGGGAGAGCAAGGAAGCCATCATGAAGAGAAACGGTGAGGAAGACGACGATGGGTCAAAAGGTAGGTGAAAAATGAGGAGCGGGCACATAATGCAACTTTCGTGGCAATGGGGCGGAGAGTGTAGGTGACCGAAGTCGTTTCCATTTCGAAGCCTGATGGTTAGTTGAAGTTCCTCCATAGCTACAGTATCACCTTTACCTCTCCTACGATCAGACATAGTATTTCTAACATCTCCTGCACCTCCCACATCAAGCTGATGAATCTGACCAACCATTATGGCACATTCGACTTGTTTGGAAATGATATATAGACTGTCGTACCAATAGACCTAGGCGAGGTCATCACCCATCACTTTGCTGTTTCACAGTCCTGTTGTATTTACTGTATATGTTGCAGGGATGAATAAAACATGATATGGGCTGAAAATGTTGCAGATAGGATCAACGACTCCCCATTGCTTTGTGCTTGGATGATTGCAAATAGACGAATGTAGAACTTTACGTGTGTACTCAGAAAGCAGGTAAAAACCCTTCACATTAAACACATTATCAACCAATAAATGAATTGCTCCGCATGAATCTTGAGAACAAGTAGAGGTGAGTGGGCGGAGAGACCATGGGCGGTGCAAGGACGGTATTAGTATGCGAGAGAAGGCCCACTCTATACCTGTGTCTGACCTATTTAAACGATATGTGGGTTCCGGTGCGGGTAGGGTTGACGTGTACATGAGATGATTAGGTAACTAGTTGAAGAATATAGGAAGAAAATACATGTAACATCAACCCCAGCGCTCTGTAAATGTCGGGTACGTTAGCGCCTTTCCGGGCATCGCGTCTTCTTACCGTTGGCCCCTATGCGATGTCAGATATGGATACGACGAGGCTCTGCACCAGTGTGATGGACAATGAACATCATCAACAAGATGATCATTCCCGGATCATTCCAACGCACACCCATACGTGATACGAAACGCCCCAGTCAGCACACCGCTGTCCTACACACACCCTCGTGGTAATTCACCAATAGATTGAATCACCAACAAGTGACCCAATCATTTTGAATTCATCCTACAACTCAGACATCCCCAGATCTCCATGGAAGGTTCAGATACATTGTATTGAGCTAGTAATTGCAGAGATCCAAGCCTATCCTATCTTGTTATTAGATGCTGCAGCTCGAACTCGAATGCATCATTCCGTACTCGCTTTCAAGAACTTATCTTTACTATTTTTCTCAGAATCAATGCGGACAACAGGCCACCCGTACAATTGAGCAGCGAGAAATGGGCATGCGCGTTTGATGAATGTGAATTACGGAGATCATATTTTAGCCCTGCAGCTTTGTCGACGACGACAGGTATAGGTACCAAAAACGTATGGGCTGTGGTACATTGACCATTGTAATCCAATCGTGCTAAAGGCGCAACGTAGAAACTCGTTAAATGGAGTTGAGTATCCCGTCTCTCTCGGTTCAAAAACCATCATCGGGAGGGACTGTAATATTTTCAAACATGACCAATCGGCTAGTCTATATCACAAACACACAAATGAACCAACAGAGGTTCGCCGAAATAAATCTCTAGCAAGACTTGGAGGCATAGTATCGTGTCGTGAAGAGATCTGCGAGAAGACATCGCCGCATAAGCTGGGGATGGACAGACAAGGGGTATTTCATTGGGGATACGGAAGAAACTACAATAGAAATTAAACGGGGAGACCTATAATCGATCCTGCGGATGTTGCACAAGCAAAAGGAGAACTCACACTCGTATTCCTCTTCCTTATATTATCCCTATCTATCACGTCTAGGTTAGGCTTTGCGTCAGCAAGATCTTTCATCACCTCCAGTCCCACCACCACCCCCTTCAACTGCAATGCTCGTACCTCCTTCGAATTACATAGAAGGCTGGTCGGATTCGTCGTGTTCCCATTCCTCAAGTTGAGCCTTCAGATCTTCGATGAAAACTTGGGCGGGTTACCCACCCAGGCGGACACGGAGGCCAGGATAACGGGGAACTATGGATGCGGAAGTGAAAAAGTGGATATGGGTATGGGCGTGGATGAAGTAGGGCCGGGTACAGAGGAGATTGTGCCCTCTTTCCCACCCCCTCTACGACCCTCTCCAGCTCACGCTAAAATAGCCTCCTACTCTTTCATCCCACCTCCGTCCGCCCTCGCTTCACTTTCCAAGTAACGACTGATGTTACTCTGCATGTCTGCAAGCCAGACCTGCGGGTCTTGCACAAGCGATACCGGAAAGGGGGCCTTAGCAGCGGAGATGAGGGCAGACGCGTGGGACGAGATGGGGGCAGGGCCGGAGTAGGATGTCGTAGGTAGCAGTGGAATAGGTAGGTGTGGGTCCGGGTGTGAGTGTGGAGGATGGCGTGAAAATAGATGAAGGAGATGGTAGGGGCTCTGACGTAGGCGAAGGAGACGACTTCGACGCCATTTATGGAGTAAATGACGGCATAGTTAAACGTCCCAGAAGAGAGGCAGGAGCAAACAGAAGGCGGCGATGCTTACACGTGATAGATAGAGACAAGTCCAGGAGGCGTGGAACGAGGCTATACACATAAAAAGTCGATATATGCGCATCAACATCACTTAGAGATAAGAACAAAACGCACCAAAAATCTTCCGAATATATAATAAATTTCACTTACCACATTCATCAAACTATCCAACTGTCCCATGTTGCGTCTTCCTCTGCACCACCTCCCTCATTTCAGCCTGCTCGGAATTATTTCAAATCTCAAGCTCGTCTTGAAAGACGAAGGCAAGCGAATGACTACCCCATCAGTACTTCTGAGACCTCACAAGCACTGGTTTAAACTCATCTACGTTGCCTAGTAAGCGATGAAAACTCGGCCGATCATTGCCTGGTGTTAAACATGGGATCTAAGGGGAGTAAGCAAGTTACATCATAGCCAGTTCAAAACTGGGGCCATCCAAAGAACGCCGAATATCCGAGCAGATGATTCATGCGTGGATGCGGCACAGCTGCATCAAATCTTTCAATAAATTAATGTAATCTGCCGGGGTGAGCACAAACGCCCTATCAATACACTGGCATGTAAAGTAAAGGGATGAAGGGTCAGAACGGCAAGGGAATACTCAGGCAAGCAAGTGGCACGAGTGTATGCCCGCGCCCGAATATTCCTCAGTAACAGTAAACCACAAGCATCCTATCGCCAATCCTCCTCGATACGCTCACAGTACCCTCTCGCCGGCTCCCGTTAGCAATCCAAGTACGATTGAGGAGACCCAAGTGCCCCCAGATTGTGTGCTCACCCTTAATCTTGTTGCGTACATTGATTATCGAGAAATTTGTAACAAGTGAGTTATGACCACGCGCCTCTCGGATGGCTTATTCACACCGACGACTACTGATGTTTGCCGGCGGGCGGCAGCTCCGTTTCAACACCATCAGAATCAAGCTCAAAGACTCGGGACAGTGCAATGTAGCATAATTAGTGATGGCGCGTGACATATGTTTGACATGTTAGCGGAGGGCCGACGATCGACACAGGGAGATAGTACTAGACAAAAGGAAGAGCCAGTAGTAAGCAATATAGGAACCAGGAGGGACTTATGCTTACGACGCAGTACGTCGAGACAGGATTTACACTGCCAGTCTTTAAGACTTCTACACGCGCTATTCAGATGGACGGTGAGGGAGAGACCGATGAGCGATAGCTTGAGCTAAGCCCTTTCACTGTCACTCCCGCTTTTTCATAGGCCCCCAATGTAGCAAAGTTGTTGAGGTGATTGAGGATGTGCATGTCGAGAAGGGTGAGTGAAAAGACAAATATCTAATGTAATTGCTCACCGTTGTAGTCGCTACACCACTTTTACCCCGTGCTCCCTCATTGACGACGGTTTACGTCGCATTAGGCGTACCGTATCAATCCAGGGGGTAATGCTAGATGCTCTGCAGGCCCCATCGAGACTTCTAAGTGTGTTTTTATTATACTGATTCACCTTGACAGATATCACACCCCCAGTACCGAGAGTCGCAGCTGCCAGCAGATCCGACCGCTCATTAAGATGTGAATTCTGAGTCGACCTTAAAGACGCGTTAACGTGGTGTGCACACAAGGTTTCCTTGTTGCACGCAAAGAGATTGGGAGTGTTCTCGCCGGCCGCCGCAACCACTAAGTCGGAGCAGGTCGGAGGTCCAAATAATTGTGACCTGAGCACTTGGGCGGTCGCTGGCCACCCAGGATGCCAGAGTCTCGGAGTGACAAGCGAGAGCGAGGATTGAGCGTTGTGAGTTAGCAAAGAGGACGAATGTCACACGAAGAACGAGAAATGAAGGAAAGGAGATGCCGAAATTACCTAATCATTTGTCATCATTTCGGTGACCAGGCGGTTCCCCAGTCACTCTCCCTGCCCACAGCCCCGATGTCGCAGCCTCTTCCTCGTCCTAATCCATTCCATCCAGATAACCAGTCGATTGTATATTCTGCATACGAAATGTGTCTCGATCTCGAATCTCGTCACGATCAAGTGGCGAAGATACAAGAAGTCCGCCTCCCTTCCTTGATTTGCGCACGACTTCTCGGATATATGATACGTGAAGCACCGACAGCTGAAGGACGAGATGACTTTGCTAGGGAGGTTAAACGATGCCAACTTGACCCTAATATAGATATGCCTTTCTATCTGCGACAACAACGAACTGACACGGCCCTCCTGGACCTGGCACAGCTTTATAATGACCACTTACTACGCGTTTGTGAGTTCTAACTGTGATTCCCTGCTGACAGACTTTCCTAGAATTGTTTCGTTTAGTTCATAGTAAAAACAGTCGTACTCCAACTCCGAGGAGTCATCATTCTGCCCCGTCTTTCGATGCCCAGAGTGATGTGTTGAATACATCATTGGTCAAGACTCCCATCAAGGACAAGGCAAAGGAAAATGTATGTATTAAATCTTTTAGCATATTATGGTTTACTTTTCTCCTAGGCGCTGCATCGCGATGGCTATCGTTGTGTGATTACTAGACGACTTGATTTCGCATCCTATAAGGAGAAGCGTGTTGTTTCACATCCAGGCGATAAAGTAACAGTAACCGAGGTCGCACACGTCTTTGTTCGTTCTACAAACGAAGATCTCGAACATACACAACAGGTATTTAAACTTAACGCGTCCCAATCATATTTTTCGTATGAATAATTGGGTGCGACACAGAACGCTTATTCTGCCTCAGCACATGCTGTATTAATTCGATTTGGCCAGCTTAGGGCGATTGAAGAACTCAATGGAGCAAGCCTTCATCGACTTGAAAATCTTCTAACTTTGGATGTCGCACTCCACTGCCTTTTTCGACAGCTTAGACCTTTGGTTTGAGAGATCTGAGAACGTAAGCCATATTATACTTATTTAACTACACACAGACTCTCAAAGCTACCAGGACCCTATTAACGAGTATCGGATGGGAGCAACAGACCCAATAATACTTTCAGGATTACCACCTGTGGTTGTATTCACTACTCCTGATGAGTATGAATTCCCTGTTCCTGACACACGCTATCTGGCGCTTCACGCTGCATGTGCAAGAATAGCATACCTGTCGGGTGCAGGCGAGTATACTGCTAAAATCCTTCGTGATATCGAGACCGTTGGTGTTTTGTCAGAGGTTGGGAGCTCAGATGTATTATATCATGCGTTAGTGCGCGGCGTGAACGTTGAGGTGTATTGATCAGTTTTCATACTTCTGTGTTCTCATTCTCGTACTTTGTTCTGTTATTGGTCCCTCTGGTGCGGACAACATCTGACTAAGCGTCTCAAGCGTCTCAACCAGCTTGTCAGCGCAGCTAGCGGAGCGAAGCGTTCTATGTCATTGTATGAGCTACACAGGATGCCGATGACGGTTTCCCACACAGGATAATGAACGTGAGTAAATATTCGGCTCTGAAGCGTAATCAACTAGATTACGGGTCCAGAATGATAATTGATATGTGTCCGGCGCTCGCCCACAAAAATCAATCGGGCTGCTGGCAGGGTACAAAATTTTTCTCACTCCACAGCGCCGAGGGTCCTTCTTGCACTCGGTTGTATCTTTCAAAGAACAATCAAAAATAATTTTCCAGATGGTTCTTACCAATATTATACGGAAAGCGGCGCCTATCTGCCAAGGTTTTCATCTACGACTGAGAATTGCGTCACGTAAACGCCCCAGATGATACGGATCATGAAAATATTGTTTTATGGGGAGCAGAGCCTCAGGATTGACACGAGAAGGCTGGAGAAGTCCGATACATGATCAGAAATTTTACCATATCGTGGACATGACTGCCACTATACCCGATATTTAACAAATCAAACATCTCTTCTATTAGATAGAAGTATCCAACAGAATCATTTGATGAAAACCTGATTCCGCTCAAAGGTCGAGATTTCGGATTAAAATATGGTTCCTAGAATTGGTGGGTTATTTATAGAGAAAATGCATGCGTGATCAGGAGAAGGACTGGTGCGTAACACATTTGTGATAAATATTGCAGCGTCACGTTCCACCCCTTGTCTCAAGCGTACTCCAGTCAGTATCTGCTTTGCAACATCACAGTTTTTTGTCATACCCAAATCTACACTCTACACTATACTATGTCCTGGAACGCAACCGAAGAGGGCACTATCCCATTTTCCGTTGATGGAAAGACCTACGCGACTTGGTACAGAGTATTCGGGGACATCAAGAATCGCACAGTCCCTCCCTTGGTTGTTTTACACGGCGGACCAGGCCTTTCCCATGATTACCTCCTTCCAATCAGCGATATTTCTTCCTCCCGCCCAGTTATCTTCTACGACCAACTTGGGAACGCCAGATCGACCCATATACATGACAAGGAAAAGGCCTTTGGACGATCGATCTTTTCATTGACGAACTTATTAATGTTCTCCGACACTTTCATATTGAAGATGAATTCGACCTTCTCGGTCATTCGTGGGGCGGCATTCTCGGATTCGAATTTGAGCTCAGGAGGAAACCCGCTGGATTGAGGCGTCTTGTAGTGACCAACTCGCTCGCATCAATGCCGATGTGGGATCAATCAAACGCGCAGCTCGTTAAATCCTTCCCAGCTTGGGTTCAAGAGGGTATGGCTATCGGGTTAAAGGACTTGAAGGCGTCTGCTCCTGCGATGAAGGAATTCCGCACCAAGCATGGTTGTAAGGTCGACCCGTTTCCTAGAGAATATGTTGACTCTCTGGATCACCTATTCAGCAATAAGGGTGATCCGACTGTCACGATTGCCATGTGAGCACGTAGTGTTGATCAACCGCACCAAAGCTTAAAGCATTTGGACCGTTCTAGGTTTTCGACCGGGTTTGAAAGCATGGGATATCATCGACAAATTACCTGAAGTGGGGTTCCAATCCTCCTCATCAATGGACGCTTCGACGTTTCACAAGACTGGGTTAACGCGCCAATATTTGCCGGCCTCCGGAAGGTCAAATGGGCAACATTTGAAAACTCTAGTCATACCCCATTTTGGGAGGAGCGCGAGAAGTACATGAAACTTCTTGACCAATTTCTGAGTCTTTAGGCGAGAAAAAGGCTGTAGATAATAGCTAGCTGATATTGTCCGATAGAAAATCATTGTGCAGAACGTATTAGGGTGCTGGGAGAGGTGCAATACCCAAGCATAACAAAAGGGATTACCGAATAAATTTGCTGTGGAAAATCAGAGTGGAAAATGTAGAGTTTCACGCTTGAGCAAATTGTAACCGACAGGAATGGTGTGTTGCTTAATACTCACGCCAGAGAATAGTACCAGTTGACTTTCCATTGACTATTGATTTACCATATGCTCTTGCAACGCACGGGTACCTGATAGTTATCTTATGTCTCAACATCAATTTGAGTAGTGTTGGGCACGGGTGTGGGCACTCATGGAGAGGGTCTTAGGACACCTCATCCGCACCGTAGACAGACCCATCATCCTTGCGCGGATACATTTAGTGCCACCCGTGACCAAGACCCGGTGTGTTCCCGTTATCCGCGGGTTTTGAAGGGACACGCATCCGTAGTTGCGGGTACCCTACCCGTGAGATGTCGGTAGCAATTTTGGCGAGTAGGGGAGCGGGAAGGTCTGGCACCAACCGCGGTACTCCTGTGCATATCACTAAATTTGAGCTGCTCTGTTTGTCTAGTTTTGCTGATTTATTAAAAAGGATGTTTGTTTGCCTGTTCCACCGAAAAATAGGACGCAGTAAATGGTGTCTTTGGCTTCACCGGAATACGTACACGAGCTGCCACTTTTGAGATCTAAGAAATCCAGAAAAATTATATCAGGAATCAGAAAATTGAGTATAGCCTGTGAGGCCGATAGATTCCAAATGGTACAATAAGGTCATGCTTCATTAAATGGGCAACACGGCCTAATGTGAGTTGAAAACGGTCAGCAGGATTTTCTCAGTCACACACTGCATGCACGCCTTTACATTAGCAATTCAAATGCAATAAGAGGTTGCGAAGAATTTCTTGTCTGTTTTTGCTGTATTGAGCCTCGGAATGCGGTCTCAAATAGGCATTATTTTTTGTGAATACCTCCACCACATTGACCCTCCGGGCAATAGGGCCAGGGCACCCTTAAAATATCGCCAAATGACATATAATACCCATACCTCCTTATTCTACCTTAATTGCATCTTTTGCAGAGTTTTGATACCAATATGGTACAAATCATCCTTTCGGATATAAATGCAGACAGCCATTATTTCACACCAGAATATTGTTCCTTCGACACCAGAGATGTCGATGAACAGCTTTTTCGGCACCAGAAGTCGAGATCCAAGTTATATTTTCAAACTATGCTTGGCCTTTCCCACCCTTACCAGTGAGGACAGGTCTACCCGGGGTAAAAGATTAGGACGAACGGGTGTATACTGGTATCTGGCATATACCTACTATATATGGGCCATATCGGAGAACCGTTCAAATTTCGTTCCCAAACGGGAAGAATAGCTATTTCCAGTGACTCACTCATATAAATACTGGAAGACAACTCACTCAAACACCTTAGAAATATCATCCACCTCATCATGTTTGTTATAAACAAAGTGCTTGGAACCGTTTTACTCGCACTACTTATTGTCCAAGCAGCACCGACAACTGACACAGAAGACGGTGTGGTTATATTTCTAACTCCCGTAAAATCTTACTCATGAGGTGTTAGTAACCGTGGCATGTGAAGCTCGGCGACACGTAATCGCTGAGGAAGCAAAGGTCATGCTAGCAATTTGTGTATAGTGAGTGCGATGGCTGCTTAAAACTTACCATAGACCTCTGAATTGTACCTACAGAACTTGGCCGGTTTACAGCAATTATCAACCACAGTTCCATCATCACTGAAGCTGTTAAGGCATTTATTGTTGGAGCGGCAAATATAAATATATCTTGGCCCAATTATGAACATTTTTAAATAGTTTGCCACTTATTGGATAAAAATTTCAATAATTATTGGTGAGAAAGCATGAAATAAGATAAAAAGACTCCTGTGTTGTCTACACCTGCCTCAACTTGAAGTATGGCTGGCTCTCCCTACAAATGTAAGTTGTTTCTCAGCTTCGCCAACTCAACAATAAACTTGAGGCCTATGTCGTCTGTCTAGCCCTATATTGGAGAATATTCGGGTGTATAGGTGTTTCAATCTGCACCTTGGGGCTTTTGTGGGTTACGAAGGCCAAATATTCAACCATCATTGGCAACAGTAAGCAATTTAGGACTTGGTCGTTGATCATATCGATTCACATAATACGAACCAACCCAGAATACAACAAGAATATGCCTAAAACATGGGACATAGGCCAACTAGACACCGTCCTGATGAACGTGGAGAATACTGTCCGCTATCAGCTCGTCAAAACAGGGGACGACGACTGGAATAGAAGCTTGCCTTCAGGTGGTGGATTAATCCATCTTGGAGAGAATCAAGAGGTTTACAGCATATCTATGTTTCGCCAACTTCGATGCCTCGATATTATACGAACAGAATTCATTAACAGGATGGCAAGTGACGGAGAAGCCACGCCTGGAGCCCTCACCCAGCATTGCATGAACTACCTGCGGCAAATGGTGCTTTGTCGTGCAAACCTGCGTCTGGAATCCTGCAGGAATGCACATGGCCCTCGCATTTCTGTGGCAGATATAACTCACACTTGTAGCGATTGGAGTGCAGTCTATGCAGCTGCGGAAGAGAACTATCAGACATTTATGAATAGGAAGCGATGATAACGGGGACGCCATACATAGATGCTTATCAATCAATGTCTTTGTTGGGATCGTCGATATCTTTACAGAACAAGGTTTTTTCACATCGTATTAAATCTTTTGATACCCCACGAACGGGCACCTGTATGCTGCTCATGCGAAGCTGGACCATCGATCGAACTCCAGTTTTTGACCTTCCAGAAGCTCTATACTTATCATCATGTCTATAAATGACACGCGTCGGAAATCGACTTACCTGCCGAAGAACTTGTCCAGACACCAAGCTGGGAAACTGTGGTCATGTATGACACTGTCCGATTTCGATCAATTCGTACGAAATCTTGGATTTTTGGCATGCTGAAAAATCTCAGAAAATCAGGAAAATTGAGAAAAATTACAACCAGTGTCAGAAAAAGTGGGTGGGAGGCGTAATGTACGAATTGAACTAAATGGGACAGTGTACAAGATTTTGTACTTCCTCGATGTTAAGTACTTATATGGCCGACTTTTTAGGTCACGCTCCACAGAACCATGAAGAGAATATCAGTACACTACCGTCATTTAACTAATAAGATACGACCTGCGTTGCTAGCCCTAACAGAGATACTGTACCATTTTTGTCAAATATCTAATATTTTGGCCGAATTAATAGAAATGGGTACAGTACACTGAACATAGAATCAAACTTTGCCACTCTTCATGAAAACCGGTTCCTCGTTCCTACTTTCTCGCTAACGTTGGCAAATATTTGCAAGACTTAAGATGAGATGGGATACGTACTTTTGTCTGAGACTAAATGGAAGATCCGCCAAAGACGTCTGGCCGAGGGAGGGCATCCAAACGGGTATCTCGAGCAGTTCGTAGGGAGATTATAAGATGCAGTATGGCAGTTAAAATCATTAACGTGCCTCCGAAGTAGACAATGACCGTTGATATTTTTCCAAGACGCATGGATTGGTTGGGATATTCATCAAAGCTTTCCGATTCCGCGTCTTCAACCAAAGCTTTTGTTTCTGGAAACAAAGAAACTGGGAAATATTGTGCGCTCATCAGACGGTTGTTTCTGGTATAGCAAATCTTTCAGAACGTCTGCATATCTTAACATTTTAAGGAACACCCACCTTTTCAACTAAACGGTATATGAAAACTTGGAAATAGAAAATGTACCTCAAGCGCCATGCTTATAAGGGATATCAGGCTGTGCCATTCTTGGAAAATGATGGGCGATGAATTTCCAAAAATAATGTAGTGTTCGTGAAGAATTTTCAGTCCACGATCGTACAATACGCGACTAATATAGCCCCATTTTTTATCTTCTCACCGTACTTATCGACGAATCCGGGGTAGAACGAAAGTCTGTTAATTTAACTGGGATAATACTGGAAATATGGGGTTCAACGATTGGACCTATGCTACTCTTTAGACCGCTACCTGAACTATCTATCCTTTACCTCAATTAGAACCGTTAATCCAAAGTTGCCAGTTTTCCTCCATGACATTGTAGACTACTTTCCAGTCTCTACAAGTATGCAGTTCTCCGTCATTCTCCGTCATAAAGTCTCGTTGAATAAAATCTCCCTTCTCAAGTGTCAGATCCGCCGAACAGAGTGACATTTGTCGCAGATAATCAAAGCAGTGTTTTATATGAGCTTGATCAATATGGCCGGGTGTATTCTGCAGCCCACTTGGCTCGAATGCTAGATTTAGGATGCGCAGGCAGTGTAGTTCATGGAACATTGTGACCATAAACAGCCGGCTCGAGCTACCCAAACGGACGTATCCAACAGACGAAGATGTTAAGGAGAGCCACTGTGAGTCTGATTTCAGCCCTGCAACAGGGTACTTATTTTCTTCTTGGACCATAAATGTGATTTCTGGAAGAGGCAAAATGGGCAGTGGAAGTGTCTCAGGAAAGTCATGCGCTCGATACGCTATGTGGAGATGTTTAGGATTCGGCTAAAAAGAATGCTAGTGTAAAACAAAAATGTCGTACTGTATTTGGTAGAAATACCCGTGCTCCTTTCACTGTAACCATGCCACCCGATGTAGAACAGGTTAAAAAACATGATAAAAATCCCTAGGGTAAGCAAGGTCGTCGAAGAAAACATCTGGCTCGCGGAGATGTGTGTAAGTCTTGGAAGAGGCTGGATGAGACTGAGCACCCACTGCAGAGCGGAGAGACCATTGAGGCCTGATTGCATACTGGTTTTGCATAGGTTGTAAGCCTTCGCACGTTGAGTGGCAGTATTGCGTTATGAGGAGATACGAGCCTGTGTTCTCGAGTACATGTGCTAATAGGTATGTGAATGAATGTAATCTTAGGTCAGTGCCGGGTCAAACGAAATCCTCATATTTGGCCAGGGACCTATTTGGGTTTTTAATCACTTTGCTTAAGTCCAATATGATGCTTACCGAGCGCTCAGATACTGTACTATTTCGACAACGGGATCATGTCATGGGAACGCCCGAAACAAATCAGAACCTCTTAAATTGGCCATCAAAACAAATTAAAAATCTGCTTCCCTCTATGGGACGGATTTTCAAAAGTTCTCAGCACTTGGTTGAAATATAATCTCGTTTCCGCAGTTACACATTCTCCGCATACCCAGCACCAATAGTCCGAGTTTAAACTTAGAAGCAAAAAAACATGAAAAATGTGATCGAGAAGATGTGCTCTAACAACGTCTGGTGTGGTTCCATCAGAAAAGATGCGGACTTATCACGATTTGTCACGCCTCCCTCATGGCTCGACTTTGTTCCCATCTGAGAATCTAGCCTGGTCCTAGATAACGTCACAGAGTCATCCCATCAATTATTATCTCGTAACCAGTCCGTGCTGAATCTCCAGCACTTTCAGATAATATTACTCTACGGAATAATTGAAGTCATTATTCGATGTGCCCTGTAAATCATGGACTGTGAAAACTACGAAACCTCCTCCTTGCGTCAACAAAATGTAATATCACAACCCTCTTCTAAAGGACCTCGAAGTTGTCGTCATTCTCCCACTCTTGATGATTCTTTGCTACCCAGCCGTATACTTCTGACCAGTCTCGACATTCGTGAGTGACACCCCTCCATATGCGGCATGTACTGTCTCGCCGTTGACTGTACGTCTGAGTGATGTCAACTCCAGAGATATATCTGCGTTGCATAAGATGCTCTGACGCAGATAGGAAAGACAGTGGGTGAGGTGCATCATTCGCAGTGCGGTTGTATTAAGCCCTGCTCGATAATCTTCAATACTCCGACGAAAAGAATTAATGCAATGCATCTGGTGATACATTGAAACGAGGTAGTATGATCCGTCGAGCCGAACGAAACCCTTTCCGGGAGGGTAGAGTGTCTCCCATTCATCTGCGCTGTGGAATGGATCACTTTCTGCGCCCAGGTATTCGAGTGCAGCTGAATGCGGAGTGATTGGAAGCGAAGGAGTGGATCTTCCTGAAAAACCAATCGATAAATAGTTCTCATAAGCAGGCTGTATGGAGTACTAACCAAAACCTATGACCTCAAACCGTACTACTATACTGAAAATATTTGCGAAAGTCGACATAAAAAGGCGAAGGCTAAGTAGTAGAGCATCCAGCGGGGGATTCAATCTGACCCATGGTTGACAACAAAATTAGGAAAACCGTTCCCTTTGCTTTATGATAATCTACAGTCCTGTTCTCCAAATCTTACTTGTCACTTGATACACTTCTATGCGCTAATGTCCCGCATACAATTTTAACGATCTCGGGTTTTGTTAGATCGTGAGACAACTATATATCTGCCATGGTGGTGGTCAGCGAGTAAAAGCCTGATTAGGAAATTAGCATGATATAATTGAGAAATTTTAATATCATTATGGAGCACTAGCGAAAAGGAGCTCTGGAACAAGATTGATGGTACAAAGATATCTCATACCTTCCAACCTTATAAACGGTGGTAATATTTTTTGTACTAATTTAGATTTGAGCCCTACAGCACACTAATCATGCAATACGCAGTTCTCTCCACCTCTGCTGCTTACTTTGCCTTCTGTGCCATGGCGCTATCATTGCTCCTGAATATTACAAATCTCGCCATTCTTCATATTGAAAGTTTGTGAAATTTTGTTTCTCCATTATAGGAAACATATTGATGAGTCGTCCTAGATTATTCGCCAGATAATCATCCTTCATCTCTACCCTTGAAACTCCGGGAGGTTGCCCACTCCGTAGCAAGTCCTCCAGAAGGCCGATATGGTCTGAACAACGCTAAGGATTGGAGGTCCCTTATTCCCCATCACGGGTTTGTCCGACTTGCTGACAACAGTTCTGACATCTACGAACTATCCATGTATCACCAACTTCACTGCTTAATGGGTTATAGGCAATATTTCAACTGGATGCTCGACGGAATCGAAATAACGACACACGCAGCGGAGCACTCAATCACTGCTCATCATATCTCACGCAGCTGATGATGTGTGCTGCGGATACGACCCTGGAGCCAACCATAACGGCCATTCATAACACGACAGGGCGGAGGGTGCACGCTGTGACTTCTTTGGGTGTAATTCACAGATGCCGCGATTGGATACAAGTCCAGGATTGGGTTAAGGAGAAATATTACAGATGGCAAGCAGAGGAGAAGCACTATCAAGGCGAAGACCTCAATTAAACCGCAGTGTTGAGGGTAAAGGTACACTGCTTCACACGATTTAAACCATGATGCTTCAGTACCAAAAATACGCTTCGAAAATGATTGAACATTGTCAGTAAATTCTCGACAGCCTCTAACTACGCAATCCGTTCTTTTTCAATCTGATCTGTTTCATGTATAGACCTAGAGCAGGTTTAACGAAGTCAAACATATGAAATGAGATTTGTTCATACCATTCGGAGACTCTCTATCTTGCCAAAACTCTACGTGGCATTTCGGGGTTTTTTGGGAGCATGCGACTTCAAACGTGAAGAAAGATCCAGAAGGGCAGTCAAACTCTTGAGATGTCCATGTTTCGTTATTCTTGAAAAAGATTGCTCAAAGACGCGACGCCTAGGAGGAGCAAATTTCCAGGAATTTGGAGCATAGCGAGAAATTTCTCCAACACTGTTTAACTCCCATATTTCAATTGAGTCATTCGACCCAGATTGAACTATGACTCCGGGATCCAAAGTTTTCGTTTGAGTGGGTAGCATGGCTTCAAGCGCACAGCGCTCAAACCCGAAATCGAGGCTTCGGAATTGTATAACTGTTGTTGTCTTCACGCAACATATGTGGATATAAATTCGTCAAAGATAATTAAATGAGGTACTTACACTTTCAGAAACCAAGAAATGCCGATCGTCTGGGTACACTGTTCCGGCAAATGTCAAATATTGCCGACTATCCTCACGAAGAATTCGTGTCTGATCGGATGCCTCTAGCTGCATTAAAACCTGGGCATAACTAAACTTCACGGCCTCAATGCCTCTGGTTGGCTGATAGCTTTGTTTAAATTCATGTACTGGCCTAGCTGACGAGGAGTGGCTGTATTGGTAGATGACATGAAAGAAACGTGGATTATCCCAGTAGCCAATAGGAAAGAAATAATGGAAAGCGCAAGAGAAACGAGGATAACCGGGATAACCCAGACATGCGCTTTTGAGTGATGATTAGTGACATAGATACGGAAAAAGAAGAGAAAATAAGTACAGTATTGCATTCTCTTGGAAAGCGATCTCTGAACAGATCTAAAATCGTTAAAGTCATCATGGTCATCCCCAGTTAATGACAAGTATTCCTCCCGTGACACTGGCATGAATGATAACGGCTGAACGAGTCAAAGAAGCGGAGTTGTGTCTAACTAGATTCTTGAGTGGGATCACTCACCTAATATTCCCACTGTTCGGAGCTTCTTAGCTGGCAGGATCCGATGCGCACGTGCCACCTATTTAGCCTGCTTTTTCCTGATTTCTCTTGCTCGCCGAGAATACCTGCCAATATCCTCCAATATCTCTGACTTGTTCCAATGTCATCTACCGTTATCAGACAGATAATCTATGAGCTATTATCTACTGTTATCTACATCCATTGCTGACATCTTTATCTTATCAACGCACATCCTAGATTATCATGAATGTTCCCGCCATCATTCCCGCCGTCATTCCCGCCACCTATATGGCCTCCAAGTGCCTAAGTATTCCACACCATTGCCCGCCTTCTGTGTCGCTGTAAGCCGCCCCTTCCTTTTTCAGTTGTTGCTCCGACGGTCGGGTATACTTGCCGACCATTACCACCTGTATATCCGATGACCATGTGCAACACTGATATCTGTCATCAACGGCGTTCCCATCACGCCGAAGCCTCGTTCATTGCTGTTCCTATGATTGCAGACGATGTAGTAACCCCTCCGCTTGCTGTTTCCTGTCGCCTCCCACCCGCTACAGCTCCCCGCCCTTGAGAAGATCTATTTTTGCTCCATAGGATTGCTCCGAGGTTCGAGTCTTTTCCCACCTATCTATTATTATCTTCGTTTAATTCTTTCCCTCACTGAATTTCTTCCACAGGAATTATTCCCTTATATGAACGTTCAACATTCAAATGACTGAGGCCTTTCTAGTACGATATAATAAGACAATTTGTAGGTAGTACTTCTAAGATGCAGGTGCATTGGGGGAATTGTTGTTGCCTTCAACATCAGAGTCATCAACATTAGCACAACTCTTGACCCGTTTATGAGGTCGTTCTGTGCTCCCTCGTCATCATCATTGTCTTCGCCACTACTACCAGTGCCGTTGGCTTTCTTGCGTTTCCCGGCATCTTTACGCTTTTTCAGCCCTTGCGAACTATCTTCCCAGACGCGATATCAGATCGATACTGATTTATCCGTGCCTTACGTTCCGCCGGTGACAACTTGACAAACTTGCAGGAACCAGTTTTAAGCGCGCTCCACAAAGCTCGAAGGGGTTCGAGACTATTACTAAGTTCACTGGGGTTTCCAAACTTCTCGTGGGTCCAGCCAACCAGTTCGACGCTATACTTATGAACAATTGCTTCTTCGTAGTTCACGTACTTCATAGTGACCTTCAGATTACCTGTGATTACCACTAGTACAAGTATTAATGAGATTTATAGCTCAAAGAAATCACCAAATGCCTACCTAACATCTGACCAATCATGTCAGATATTTCCCTTTCAACTGGTTTGCCTTTTGTTGAGATGTACGGTTGAGATCTAATAATAAGATATCGTTGCAACCAACAGAATCAGACTAAATAAGCGAGAAGTTAAAGGACAAACGTACTAATGACATCACACCCAGCAATAGCAAAGGCCTCTAACTTCGATGCAACACCGGACGTATCCCATTTCTTGCCTACTGCAACAGGCATGTATTCAGCAATTTCTTTTGCAGTAAAATACCAGATTGGTTTTAGATGAAAGTTAATATTATTGCGAATGAGGCAGAAAAATCCCTCGATGCCAACGCGATCTTTAAGACCGTTGAGCTAAAATTATAACAATCAAATTAGGCAGTAATAACCAAAGAGATATGTGCCAACGTACTAGGATTTCCATGTTGCGTGAAACATTTGCAACATCCTGTATACAGGCTCGAGAGGTAGGCCGGCGAAGCTTAAGACCTTCATCTTTCATGGATTCAAATTCAGCAATAAGCTCATCACGTTCTTCTTGGTTAAGAGCATGATATTCCGTGGCATAGTCATGCTGTATTTTTATAGCATTTTCCTTGTCGCCGTCTCAAGCAATTCATTCAACTGGTATGTTAATAGAAAAGAAAGAGACTCACCGGAGCGTAGCTCAGCTGCCTTGAGACTAATCCATGCATTATGAGCATTAGTTTTTGTGCGCTGATATATCATTTCTTGCCCAGCCTGAAAGAAGAGATTGAGAAAGTAGCGGCGGTTCTTGTCATATCGATTTGCAAGCTCGTCTGCTTTAGCAAGGGTATAGGAATGCCATTCTTCTACATCAGCATTAATCGCATTTTGTGCCTCCTGTCGTGAAATGTATTTATCGTGTTGCTGCTTCTTCGGCCATGAGTGTCCAGGAGGTTTTGGAGGCTGTACACGTTGGGAAGAGATAGATTTCAAGGTTGTGAGTGGTGCCATTCAGAAAGAAAAAAATATTTCAGGATTTAGGTGCTTTCCTCATAAAAATATGAGACTATATGTGAGGTTTGAGTTGTGATCTTGTCGCATTTGGTTTTTTTTTACACAGATCTGAGCCCAGAGATTTGAAACAAATATTCATGTAGAATAAAATGGATGACATTCAGTCAATATATGTGGTAAGATACAAGATACAATCTAGTATACGAAACGGAGTAAACTCTTGTCGGAGAATACAGCCCACATTTATATAAAGGCCTAACGTTAGTCGGACTGATCAAGCGTCATTGCATCAATAACTGCAGAGATATCTCTGGTGAAAACTCCTGCATTCTGAAGCTCACCATGCCAGAACTGTGGGGAGTTCCACTGAGAAGGCGAACAACTTGCTGCACACTCTCACCATAACCCATAGTACTAACCAATGTAACTGCCCGGGGCGTGACACGGATGGAAGAGGTACCTGAGATAAAGTTAACTTGCGGAGATGCAGGGGCAGCACGGTGTTCACGGTGGAGATGTTGGGACACTGAAGTACGATGAGACGGTGAGAGTGTGTGAGACCCATGAGAACCATGAGTTTGCGATGACAACATCTAGAGGGAGAAATATAAGCCAGTCAGAACTCCAAGGAGAATGTAAAACGTACCGATTTTGGTGTCCCACCAGCACCTACGCGAGATGAGCTTCCGACGCCTCTGGACCTTGTGGGTGTTTTCGGCTCAGTACCTATATGGCGTATAGATGGTGTGAACTGAGGGGCAGAAAAGGCCGAATTACGTTCTCTGTGCTCGTGTTGAAGCTCGTGTTGAAGTTCCATTACAAGTGACTCGAGATCCCGAATGTGTTTCTTGTATCCCAACTCCTTTTGATAAAATTCGAACGTAGTTGTCGGAGCTGTTCCTCAACTTCTGTGTACTTTTCAATGGCGGCTATCGCATCTATGACCTGATCTTCACCTCCATCAAGAGTATCGGGGGCAGGAGAGCGTGTAGGTCCGTTCCCATGGCCATCACCGGAAGGGGTTGAAGATTGGAGCAGAGTCAGAGGAAGGGTCCTGCAGCGCGCCATTGAAGATATAGTGGGCCGAGTGAGCAGGAGACGGAACGGGAATGAGTTGCGTAGGTTGAGGCAATGGAGACGGGCTTCCGCTGCCATTCTGGGCGTGAGCGAGAACTTGAGGTGTGTCTTCGCCGACCGGAGTCCACCCAGAAGTCGCGTTGCAGTACCAACTTGTTCAATATACGCCTGAACCATCGATGCGAGGGTAGCGTGAGCAGTCGGTGTCTCTTTAATAACAGTAGTGGGAGGAGATAGACATGTGCCTTGATGAACTCTGGCAGGGATGGACTGCCTGGTATATTGGTTCCATCGACATGAATGACCATAGTAGAGCCTCCAAAAAAGCGAATCCATGAGTGTAGCCTAAAAATCAAAGAGAATGAGAAGAATTCAGCTGAATGGTATAGAAGTACGCACCAAATCAAAAGTAAGCTCTAATACCGCATCTTTCGAAGGGCCCGACGGCCGACCTGACTAAAACGTCCATACTCGCACTCCATGACTTTGGGCAGCATACTATGGAAACGGTTCTCGGCATGCTCATGTTGACCATCTGAGGAGCAGCCAGCTGCAAACCAAGCAATGTCTTCAGCCAAGAACCGTGCTTGATGTGTAACAAACGCCCCAGGAGATGAGGAGAGCGCCTTTATGCCGACGGAGATTGTAGAGAGAGTTGAAATTGCCAACAAGGTCGTTGAGCGATGGAAGGGGGTGTTGGAAAATTGAGGGAGAGGAATACTGATGCCTGGCGTTCCCCAATTATGAGCGGTCATTCGTACTAGGCGGGGCTGAGAACGATAGGAACTGAAGAGACATTTTGGAATGTGGTCATTTATGTGAGGAGGAGAGAAGACGACCCTGCACATCTACGATTTTGCGAAGCGAGATCTTGATTCGCATTTTTACACGTGACCTAATGACACTGCGATAACTTTACACTGCAGTTCAAGTTATTCAATCTCTGGAGGACTTTCATTGTCTCGCTCGAATCGAAGAGTTATAATCATAGTTAGTACTCTAATATGTAGTTGTTACTTTCAAATAAGCTGGTTTTATAAGATCAAGACTACTGTGGTCAGAACAAACTGCAGGAAAATGCTAGAAGATTACTGTCTGAACCATTAACGTTGAGATACATGAACATAAAAGTTTGAGATTATAACAGTGTCATTAAATAACTCAAGGCCAATTCCAAAAACAAAAATGATTCGTAGATCTTGTAACCTGCCTTGGTCAGTAATTTTTATAGTTATTTGTGATTGACTTGTGAGTCCTTCATTGTGGATGCTCGGTACGTTCTTTCTCCACTGCAGTACAATCAATCCAGATATCTCTGGCCACAATATCTCTAGTATACTCAAAGATGACCGCGTGAAGCAAATAAATAAATAGTTTGTCTTTGATCTAATAGACGACGATGATTTTGTAGATCGACTAGGATAATACATATTGTGATTCTTTTTCCACCGTAGTACAATCAAGGGGGTCTCCTTTTGTTGTGGAAGCTCGGTGTTCTTTCTTCACCATAATACAATTAATCCAGATATTTCTGACCACGATATTTCTAGTATGCTCCAAGATGACCGCGTGAAGCAAATAAATAAACAGTTTGTCTTTGATCTAGACAACGATGATTTTGTAGATTGACTAGGATAATACATATCATGGACTCGTCGAATCAGGATCATATGGCATATTTTTATCTTAAAAGTACATAGTCGAGAGAAAGTTTGACCGACTGGCAGAGGAGATTGCCCTTCTAGCTGTTATGCTTTACGAAAATCAAGTTTTATTCAATTAAAATTATATCAACCACTTGCTATATAGAAAGAGTATCTATTAATTGTAACATAGCATCTGATTCTGCGTCTACATCGTGATGTGAGGAGTCATCCTCGTCAAAATTTGTGGATACTAAAGTTTCTGTTGTAAATATTATAGTCCATTGAGGTAAAGTCGCATGGCCCCGAGGTGGAGAAGCACGTCCAATGCGCTTTCCGGGCAAAAGTTCGCCAGTGAAACCTGTCAGACGGCTAGTCTGGAATAGCTTGTGTGCAATATGAGTATTGATTTCATCTCGGCGTTGCCACTCATGAGACAATGCAGCAGCCAGCGTAGGGTTGACGATGAGATTCCTCGAAATTGCGTGATAGTAGTCTATGTGCTCATCAATCATGAAGGTAAGAAGTCGACGTACTTCAATATTCAGACGACCAATTTCCTCATGGGCTGCGCTTAATGAGACCAAAATAGAGGTTCATTGCTTGACGTGGTGGCTCTGCCCATGGCATGTCGCGAATGTCTTTTCGTGCATCCCTGAGGAGGTCAAGTCAGCAATAGTTGCAGCTTGAATAACTGTTGTCCATGTAAGAGGCTCGCGGGAGGGTTGAGGAGCGAGGCTGCTTCATTGTAGTTCTTGAGAGCAGTGGCAATCGCATCAGATCGAGTCTTGAGGAGCGACCAATTTTGTCCCGAAGGCGGTAACCTACAAAAGAGTTAACAACTTAAAATAAAAAACATAAGTACATACCGACACCGTTCATCCCGAGCTTGGTCATCTCAAACAACCGCTGCACTACAAGTTCTAACTCATCAAGTGCACGACGGTATTTTCGCTCACCCATAACAACCAAAGCGTCCTTGTACTCTTGCATGTCGGGTGTCCATCGTATAACAATTTTGTGCTCTTCTTCAAAACGACACACCAGTGCGTGACATGCTTCCCAACGAGCATATGTCGTCCGGTATCGTGTCCTTATGTTCTTGATATCGTTCTTCATGATTCCGCGGTGGATGATATAATAGTCAAGCTTTTTATACTCGCTATCAGCAACCTCCGATTCATAGCTAGGGGATGTTAGCTTATGTTACATTCTTCTTTAGCAGGTATACACCGAAGCTCTTTCAATTTTGTAAGTAACTCCATGTACTCAACAGTGAAAAGTATCTCCTCAGGTTCCGTGCGAAGGCCCTTGAGATACTGTCGCTCCTCTTGCAGGTATCTTTCATAATCGGCGTTGGGGTAGTCTTGAGGAAAACTGAGAGAGCAGCGAGGACTCTCCGTCAATTTGTATCTTCTCAAGTGCTTGACGATAATTTTGGTATATGAAGTTTCCTGTTAACAGGATAAGTACAAGCCCGTAAAAAGGGGGCTACATTACTCACCTGACGAAGCATATTTATCGTCATCATGAAATCGAAAGTGTTCATCGATCTGCTGGTGTCGGTGGTACGGAGTGGCAAGTCGAGTGACAGCGGCAAGCTCGTTGGACTTGGCAAATGTTTGTTCGCATTCTTCAAAATCTTCGAGCCCTACACCATCCATATACATTGGGTGCCAATGGCATTGACATGTCCTGTTGTGCGCATGTCCATGAAAGGCTGGTACAACACCCTGGAGCGCATGCCGATCACACGTTGTTTGAGAGAGCTATTAGCCAACGTTTTTGACGAAGGCACACATGATATCATAGCCCAAAGCAATATCGCCTCCGTAGGAGTCAAAAGCCTGTTAACGACTGCCATCGTACTTCATACTACAAAAATATATAAGTTGTAAATCAAGACATAGAAAAGTGGACTTACAGCTCACCGCTACGAATCATATAGATCACTAAAACATGGCCGTGGCGGCAGACAGAAAAAGAAAAGCCAGCCAGCAATAGCAAGAGGCGAACACATCTTTTTTGCTTCTGGTCCTGCACTCTTCCAGCGTTCTACACAGACATCGAGGGCCTCAACAACTTCGCCATTTTCAGCAGCGTTGAGCCAAGCAATATCTGCATCATCGTCCACACGTTGGAATCTCCTATTGGTGATTCTGACGGATCAGAAGCTGGTTGGGGTACTGACTTATTGGAGATATTGGATATCGAATCTCTGTCAGACGTGCGAATGTGGACCCGAATCGTTTCGGTCAGATATAGGCTTGGGTGTAGTAATGGGAGGAGCAGATGTCTAGAAATTTCATAAGAATGGGATTGAATTAGTATTCAGTTATCAGAACACGTACTTGGCTGGATGTTTTCTTGACCTCATCCTTGAAAATGTCGACATCTTCGGGACTGAGCCACCAGTAATGACGCGGTTATCCTTTCTGGCTGTCCCTGCCCTGAACGTAGAGTCAACAAGCTTGGGAGGAGTTGTTACTTCCATCGCAGCGAGCATCGAAAAGCGTAACTTGGCTCTCCATGAATGCTGTAAAGACAGGGTGGGCAGATATTTTTCATCTCCCAATCATCGTC
>JAJIRX010000636.1:0-67671 GCA_023853785.1 Psilocybe azurescens
AGATATAGTGGGCTGAGTGAGCAGGAGACGGAAGGGAATGAGTTGCGTAGGTTGAGGCAATGGAGACAGGCTTCCGCTGCCGTTCTGCGTGAGCAAGAACTTGAGGTGTGTCTTCGCCGTCCGAGTCCACCGAGAAGTCGTTGCAGTACCAACTTGTTCAATATACGCCTGAACCATAGATGCGATGGTAGCGTGAGCAGTCGGTGTCTCTTTAATAACAGTAGTGGGAGGGAGATAGACATGTGCCTTGATGAACTCTGGCAGGGATGGACTGCCTGGTATATTGGTTCCATTGACATGAATGACCATAGTAGAGCCTCCAAAATGCGAACCATGAGTGTAGCCTAAAAATCAAAGAGAATGAGAAGAATTCAGCTGAATGGTATAGAAGTACGCACCAAATCAAAAGTAAGCTCTAATACCGCATCTCGAAGGGCCCGGCGGCTGACCTGACTAAAATGTCCATGCTCGCACTCCATGACTTTTGGACAGCATACTATGGAAACGGTTCGGCATGCTCATGTTGACCATCTGAGGAGCAGCCAGCAGCAAACCAAGCAATGTCTTCAGCCAAGAACTGTGCTTGATGTGCAACAAATGCCCCAGGAAGATGAGGGAGAGCACCTTTATGCCGATGGAGATTGTAGAGAGAGAGAGGGTTGAAATTGCCAACAAGGTCGCTGAGCAATGGAAGGGGGGTGTTGGAAAATTGAGGGAGAGGAATACTGATGCCTGGCATTCCCCAATTATGAGCAGTCATTCGTACTAGGCGGGGCTGAGAACGATAGGAACTGAAGAGACATTTTGGAATGTGGTCATTTATGTGAGGAGGGAGAGAAGACGACCCTGCACATCTACGATTTTGCGAAGCAAGATCTTGATTCGCATTTTTACACGTGACCTAATGACACTGCGATAACTTTACACTGCAGTTCAAGTTATTCAATCTCTGGAGGACTTTCATTGTCTTGCTCGAATTGAAGAGTTATAATCATAGTTAGTACTCTAATATGTAGTTGTTACTCTCAAATAAGCTGGTTTTATAAGATCAAGACTACTGTGGTCAGAACAAACTGCAGGAAAATGCTAGAAGATTACTGTCTGAACCATTAACATTGAGATACATGAACATAAAAGTTTGAGATTATAACAGTGTCATTAAATAACTCAAGGTCAATTCCAAAAACAAAAATGATTCTTAGATCTTGTAACCTGCCTTGGTCAGTAATTTTTATAGCTATTTGCGATTGACTTGTGAGTCCTTCATTGTGGATGCTCGGTACGTTCTTTCTCCACTGCAGTACAATCAATCCAGATATCTCTGGCCACAATATCTCTAGTATACTCAAAGATGACCGTGTGAAGCAAATAAATAAATAGTTTGTCTTTGATCTGATAGACGACGATGATTTTGTAGATCGACTAGGATAATACATATTGTGATTCTTTTCCACCGTAGTACAATCAATCTGAGTCCTTCGTTGTGGAAGCTTGGTACATTCTTTCTTCACCATAATACAATTAATCCAGATATTTCTGACCACGATATTTCTAGTATGCTCAAAGATGACCGCGTGAAGCAAATAAATAAACAGTTTGTCTTTGATCTAGACAACGATGATTTTGTAGATTGACTAGGATAATACATATCATGGACTCGTCGAATCAGGATCATATGGCATATTTTTATCTTAAAAGTACATAGTCAAGAGGAAGTTTGACCGACTGGCAGAGGAGATTGCCCTTCTAGCTGTTATGCTTTACGAAAAATCAAGTTTTATTCAATTAAAATTATATCAACCACTTGCTATATAGAAAGAGTATCTATTAATTGTAACATAGCATCTGATTCTACGCTCTACATTGTGATGTGAGGAGTCATCCTCATCAAAATTTGTGGATACTAAAGTTTCTGTTTTAAATATTATAGTCCATTGAGGTAAAGTCACATGGCCCCGAGGTGGAGAAGCATGTCCAATGCGCTTTCTGGGCAAAAGTTTGCCAGTGAAACCTGTCAGACGGCTAGTCTGGAATAGCTTGTGTGCAATATGAGTATTGATTTCATCTCGGCATTGCCACTCATGAGACAATGCAGCAGCCAGGGTAGGGTTGACAATGAGATTTCTCAAAATTGCATGATAGTAGTCTATGTGCTCATCAATCATGAAGGTAAGAAGTTGACGTACTTCCCAATATTCAGACGACCAATTTCCTCATGGGCTTGCTTAATACCAAAATAGAGGTTCATTGCTTGACGACATGGTGGCTCTGCCCATGGCATGTTGCAAATGTCTTTTCGTGCATCCCTGAGGGAGGTCGAAGTCTGCAATAGTTGCAGCTTGAATAACTGTTGTCCACATAAGAGGCTCGCGGGGAGGGTTGAGGAGCAAGGCTGCTTCATTGTAGTTCTTGAGAGCAGTGGCAATCGCATCAGAACGTAGTCTTGAGGAGCGACCAATTTTGTCCCGAAGGTAACCTACAAAAGAGTTAACAACTTAAAATAAATAAAAAAAACATAAGTACATACCAACACCGTTCATCCCGAGCTTGGTCATCTCAAACAACTGCTGCACTACAAGCTGTTCTAACTCATCAAGTGCACGACGGTATTTTCACTCACTCCATAACAACCAAAAGCGCCCTTGTACTCTTGCATGTCGGGTGTCCATCGTATAACAATTTTGTGCTCTTCTTCAAAATGACACACCAGTGCGTGACATGCTTCCCAATGAGCATATGTCATCCGGTATCGTGTCCTTGTGTTCTTGATATTGTTCTTCATGATTCTGCAGTGGATGATATAATAGTCAAGCTTTTTATACTCGCTATCAGCAACCTCCGATTCATAGCTAGGGGATGTTAGCTTATGTTACATTCTTCTTTAGCAGGTATACACACTGAAGCTCTTTCAATTTTGTAAGTAACTCCATGTACTCAACAGTGAAAAGTATCTCCTCAGGTTCCGTGCAAAGGCCCTTGAGATACTGTTGCTCCTCTTGCAGGTATCTTTCATAATCGGCGTTGGTAGTCTTGAGGAAGTAACTGAGAGAGCAGCGAGGGACTCTCCGTCAATTTGTATCTTCTCAAGTGCTTGATGATAATTTTGGTATATGAAGTTTCCTGTTAACAGGATAAGTACAAGCCCGTAAAAGGGGGCTACATTACTCACCTGACGAAGCATATTTATCGTCATCATGAAATCGAAAGTGTTCGTCGATCTGCTGGTGTCGGTGGTACGGAGTGGCAAGTCGAGTGACAGCAGCAAGCTTGTTGGACTTGGCAAATGTTTGTTCGCATTCTTCAAAATCTTCAAGCCCTACACCATCCATATACATTGGGTGCCAATGGCATTGACATGTCCTGTTGTGTGCATGTCCATGAAAGGCTGGTACAACACCCTGGAGGTGCATGCTGATCACACATTGTTTGAGAGAGCTATTAGCCAACGTTTTGACAAAGGCACACATGATATCATAGCCCAAAGCAATATCGCCTCCGTAGGAGTCAAAAAGCCTGTTAATGACTGCCATCGGGTACTTCATACTACAAAAATATATAAGTTGTAAATCAAGACATAGAAAAGTGGACTTACAGCTCACCGCTACAAATCATATCGCAGATCACTAAAACATGGCTGTGGCGGCAGACAGAAAGGAAAACACCAGCAATAGCAAAGAGGGCAAACATCTTTTTGGCGTGCTTCTGGTCCTGCACTCTTCCAGTGTTCTACACAGACATCAAGGGCCTCAACAACTTCGCTATTTTCAGCAGTGTTGAGCCAAGCAATGTCTGCATCATCATCCACGACATTGGAATCTCCTATTGGTGATTCTGATGGATCAGAAGCCGGTTGGGGTACTGACTTATTGGAGATATTGGATATCGAATCTCTGTCAGACGTGCAAATGTGGACCAAATCGTTTCGGTCAGATATAGGCTTGGGTGTAGTAACAGGAGCAGATGTCTAGAAATTTCATAAGAATGGGATTGAATTAGTATTCAGTTATCAGAACACATACTTGGCTGGATGTTTTCTTGACCTCGTCCTTGAAAATGTTGACATCTTCGGGACTGAGCCACCTACCTGAAGTAATGACACGGTTATCCTTTCTGGCTGTCCCTGCCCCGAACATAGAGTCAACAAGCTTGAGGGAGTTGTTACTGTCCATCGCAGTGAGCATTGAAAAGCGTAACTTTGGCTCTCCATGAATGCTGTAAAGACAGGGTGGGCAGATATTTTTCATCTCCCAATCATCGTCACGACCAAGAGCAGTATTGCAATGTCGACAGACTTCGCGTAGAATCTTGAGGTAGCAATCAAAGGCACCTGAAAGCTGTTTGGCATAGTGATTCCGATGTGAGACCTGAAACAACCTCAGTTTGTAAGCAGAAATTATTCATTAAACATGCACACTATGAAGATGGCTAAGGGCTTTTGTCATGGCCATAATACTTAGACGTGGGCAGACGCGATGGAGCTGACAATATATCTCAAGTAATGTTAACGAAAATGCAATAGTGGGTTGTTCAGGTGTGGCTCCAAGATATCCGTTTCGAAGAAGGGTTTCATTGACATAATTCAATTCCGGAGGATGGTAAAATGTCTCTACCTGCTGCACTGGCAGAAGTTAGAACAAGTTTAACATGTTTTTGAGTACGTACCAGTCATTGTATGGGTTTCTACCTGCCAGAAGAGGTCCATTACATTGGAAGGTGCGCCTTCCATTTGCCACGTAAGGTAAGCATCTGTGAGGGATGAAATTTGTTGCCGCCACCCATCTACTGCACGCTGTACACGAAGTTTCACGTTGCCTGAGGTCAATGGGTCTGCAACAGATACCAAAATGAATTTAAATGCATTGGATATAGGGGTAGAGAATGCACTTTTATGGGAATTGCTTATGATCTTGTCAAACAGCTCTTCGTCTCCACCGTGGCTATGGAAATACCCTTCTTCACCAGGTGGAAGTGTTTGGAGAATCGTCGCGACATCCATATTGGTATCAGTGTCATTGTCATCCAGTGAATTTGCTGCAGTGTTGCTGGAAGACGTGATTGACAGTCCTGAGTTCGTGCAATTACTGGAAAGAAACTGCTCTCTCTGAGAATAACTTAGAGCTGGGAGCACAAAAATGAGCCTCTGAACGTACACTGTAGGGTATGCAACTTTACCTGCAAAAATCCGCTGTCTATGCTGAGCTTCGTTTGCTAATTGACGGCTACTCTTGTTAAGCTTCTGAACTTGTGAATTTTGATTTCGACCGCCACCATATGTAAGCTTCACACTGTTAGAAAGACCCATAGAGTAGAGAAGAGCAGGCAAGACGGATGAGAAGTTGTATGCAGAAGGGAATAATTCCTATAGAAGAAATTCAGTGAGGGAAAGAATTAAACGAAGATAATAATAGATAGGTGGGAAAAGACTCGAACCTCAGAGCAATCCTATGGAGCAAAATAGATCTTCTCAAGGGTGGGGAGCTGTAGCGGGTGGGAGGCAACAGGAAACAGCAAGCAGAGGGGTTACTACATTGTCTGCAATCATAGGAACAGTGATGAACAAGGCTTTGGTGTGATGGGAACACCGTTGATGACAGATATCAGTGTTGCACATGGTCATCGGATATACAGGTGGTAATGGTCGGCAAGTATACCCGACTGTCGGAGCAACAACTGAAAAAGGAAGGGGCGGCTTACAGCAACACAGAAGGCAGGCAATGGTGTGGAATACTTACGCACTTGGAGGCCATATAGGTGGCCGGAATGACGGCCGGAATGATGGCGGGAACATTCATGATAATCTAGGATGTGCATTGATAAGACAAAGATGTCAGCAATGGATGTAGATAACAGTAGATGATAGCTCATAGATTATCTGGCTGATAATGGTAGATAACATTGGAACAAGTCAGAGATATTGGAGGATATTGGCAGGTATTCTTGGCGAGCAAGAGAAATCAGGAAAAAGCAGGCTAAATAGGTGGCATGTGTGCATCAGATCCTGCCAGCTAAGAAGCTCAGAACAGTGGGAATATTAGGTGGACTATCAAGCCTCCAAAGGTGTCACCAAACACGTTGCAGCTTGCCATGCCGCCTGATGCGTGCATGCTTGGCACGTTAGGACCTTGGACAGTACTCTAGGAATGTAGTACGTGCACAGACGGTGATAGTTGAATTGGGGACATCATTTCCAGCAAGATACCTTGCCTTGAATGCAGCTCCTGCCTTCGAGTCTTTGTGATTCAAGCAAAATATGCATTATACAGTACATTCAAATTAATTTTTACAATTGATATGATATATTTGCTTGGGATTACTCTACCCAACATGAATCAAGTTTCTGTGGTGGCAGACTGAATTTCCCTTGATGCACCCAGCTTTCCAGCTGATTGTTAGTACAGCACACCAGCAGGGGACCAATATTATGTAGAAATGTACATGTGTACTCTGATACATCTATAGACAATATTCAAGGCAAGAATTAGAGTATCTGGTGCATACAGAGCACCAGAAACCAATTACTATTGGGCCATCATGATCAAACCACCTATTATTTACCATTTCATGGCTACATTGAATACATAAATCATATGTCTGAGCCCTCCTACTTGTCTTTTGAAGCTATCAACTTCCCTAACTGGAACCATTTGCAGTATTTATTGCAAACATGTTGTCCTGTAAACTTGTCAAAGGCTGTATTGATATTTTCTTCTCCAAACAGTGATTGTTGGGTGTCTTCGTGATCGCTCAGAGACCTGTGACTAAATTATTAGCATATTTTATCATCAAATATCAAGCTTTATATGAATGGATGTGTCATGATTCAGCAATTGATTAGGTGCAACAGGAGTTTACACCACCGGAAGGTCCACTTTTCCTTCTTGTCCCCCCAAAGTTTTAAAATAGGCTCAAATCCTTTATGAGTGTGTGGGAAGTCCAGTGGCAAACTTGGAAAATGTGTGGGATATTTACCATGAGCTTATCTACATATTTGAACACCTTCACCAAGCTGTGGAGTTCATGGAAAAGTATCAGGTGTTTCTCAGCTTATGGGATGATTAAGACAACAAGATCGTGCCTCCAGATGGAAGGGAACTCTTTAGTGGACTTGATCACACAGATAAAGATGAGAACTACTACACTGGTGGTGTGAATACTGGAAGGGGACTTGGTGTGTACTTCATTTGTCATGGCATTGAATATTGATCTAATGATTCTCCCTAATTTAGACACAGCTCTTGAGAGAGAGCTTGATAGGGTGGAAGATGAGGATGATGATTTTGAGGTTGTTGAGGTTGATTTACTGACAACAAATGTGACAATGTCAAGGAAGATGAGTGGTAGATAGAAAATAGTATTTGTATTGTTGGAAAGAATTACTTAAATCACATTGATCACTGTGAGCTAAATCAGAACTATCTGCGCAATACATACATCTATCCCCTATCATAGAGACCTGTCACCTATCCCTTATTCAACTCCATTGTTGTCTCTCCATCTCCATCTGTACCTGTACTATATTCCTAGAGTACTGTCCAGGGTCCTAACATGCCAAGCATGCATGCATCAGGCAGCATAGCAAGCTGTGACATGTTTGGTAACACCTTTGGAGGCTTGACAGTCCAGGTTTCCATATGTTAGGACCTCAGACAGTACTCTAGGAATATACTCATGCCCATTTTTAGTACCCATGATTATGTAATCACAATTTCTGGTTATGGTTGCAAGTAAACAACCTCTTTTTCAAGAACTACAACATTCAATATACTTGAAATTTTAACTTTTGATTTAATGTTTCCAATTAATACATTTCTGAATTTTGGAAAAGATTTATTGTATAGAAACTCTGCAAAATGCTTAGTTCTGATTACATAAATTCAATTCAAATTGGAGATCAAATCTGTATTGCAATATTCATGCTCAGAAGTGTTTCTGCTGCCTAAAAATGAGCAGATGCACTTATAATAGTCTCAAACATATTATTCATAGTTTAACTAGATTAAATACAATAATGGAAATATTCTATCCTTCTAAACTCAGCATGAGCACTAAAAGTGTGAAAGTTTACTGATTTGTGTACTGTCAACCTAATAATGGATGAATTTACATGTAGATTTGAGGTAATGATCTATTAAAAACAAAATGCTCCTCTTCTAGTTTCAGATATGTATTTATTCTATTTATTGAGAACCAGGCCATTTAATGTTGACCAACCAGGAGACAAAAGCCATCAAATTACATAATCACAGATACTAAAGACAGGCATGAGTAGTACAGGCACAGACAGCAATGTTCACAGTGGGGACATTGTTTCTGGCAAGATATCTTGTCTTGAACACAGTTCCCACTTTCAAGTTTTTGTGATTCTAGTAACATATACATTATACTGTACATTTAAATTAATATTTAAAATTGACAAGATATATTTGCTTGAGATCAATCCATCCAGCATGAATCAAGTTTCTGTGGTGGCAGATCATGTGAATTTCTCTTGATTCACCTGGCTCTCCAGCTAATTGTTATCACAGCATACCAGTTGGGGATCAATGTTATGTAGAAATGTCAGTACTTTACCATCCCCATACAGTCCATATGGACTCCACTGGACTTGCCTATATACTGAGTGTAAAAAGGTAAACAGAGTCCAGTGGACTCCAGTGGATTCCACTGCACTTTAGTAGATCTTATACTATACAGTGAATATGGACTAAAATAACTGTAGTCCACTGGAGTCCACTGGACTTGACACAGTAAATAAATTCAGATTAGTGGAATACAGTATATTAATAACTATTTAATACATTACTACATATCTACATGCGAGGGCCAAGACAAAAGGAAGAAAAAAGCGAATAAAATAAAAAAATGAAAAAAGGGGGAGCAGGAGCAGTACTTTACCATTGTAATGCGGTCATCCGTCAGGTCGTCTCGGTCGGGTCATCAGTACCGTCTGTATCTGTCGCTGTCGCAGCTGCCGTACCCGTCCTTGTTGCTGTTGCAGCTGCTGTCCCCGTCGTCGTCCTTGTCTCTGTTGCATCCATGTCCCCGTCTTTGTTCTTGTCCCTGCCGTCCCTGTCCATCCTTGTCCCTGTCGCAGCTGCCGTCCCCGTCCGCATCCTCGTCCTTGTCCCTGCCGTCCCCGTCCCTGTCACAGCCGCCATCCATGTCCCCGTCCTTGTCCCTGTTGTCCCTGTCCGCCCTTGTCCCTGTCGCGTCTGCGTCCTTGTCCCTATCGCGTCCACGTCCGCATCCTTGTCCTTGTCCTTGTCCCTGCCATCCACGTCCGTCCTTGTCCCTGTCGCGGCCGTCCGCGTCCTCGTCCTCGTCCTTGTTTGTCAACCTCTGTCGCGTCAGGTTGGCTGTCGCCTGGCTCCGACCAATGAGGTGGTGGTGGTGGTAGTCAGAAGAAAGGTTGGGGTTGTTCATTTGATGGTTGTCATGCCGATCGGCCGATGCCGGGCACACATGCATGTCACATGTGCTTGTGAAATTTGACCCCGCGGACTGAACAAAATACAAAATTGTATCCATAGAGAGACTTTGCTCCCAAGTATATTTAACTATTGTTTCATTTAATTGTTATTTCATAGAGTTTATTTCAATTGATTTTACTCTTTTATTTTTTGCAATTAATATTAATAACTAATGATCATACTTCGGATATTGTGTTAATTATTGCATGCAGTGGACTCCACTGGACTCCACTGGACTGTGCTAATAAATATATTATTTGTTGTTGTTCAGTGAATATTTAAGCCCCAGTCCAGTGGACTCCAGTGGACTCCAGTGGACTTGACTGGACTCATAATCCACTGGACTGAGACTGGACTGAAAATTTGGCAGGAGTCCAGTGCGAGTCCAGTGGACTCCAGTGGACTGCAATCCAGTTCCAGTCCAGTGGACTGGACAATCTGTCAGCCAGTTTGGCTGGACAGAGAGTCCACTGGAGTCCATATGGATTGTGTGGGGAAAAGAAAGACCTCCACAAAGGACTGAATGAAAGTTTAAACTTCTGCATAAAGAATCAAAAGCAGTAGTGATCATGAAACAAAGAAAAATAGAAATGAAGATGAATAAATATCCACAAACCATAGAAAGATATCACAAGGTACTCTGAAAATGCAAAGATGTTCAATGAAAAAGGTAAAGAACATGATAGAACCTATAGAAATGTCTTTCTGATGCTCTGGACTTTCCTCACAAATGCACTAAATGCTGGAATGAGTGGCAGATTCCTATCTTGAGCTTCAACAGAGTGTAGGATATGTATAGCATAGCCTTGCAGCTGATCCAGACATTTTACAAACTTGGAAACTGATAGATCAGCATGTGACCAAGGAAGACGATCTGCAGTGAACCCAAATAGGTATGAGGTGTGCAAAGTGAAAACCAACTTTCTGAGGTATAGAACAGGCTGGATGATTAATAATGATGAGGTGCAAAGAGGTTCAAAGAGGTTTGTCAATTTTGTAAGAGGTGTGAAGTTGTCGGAACAATGTATACTGAAGGAAGGGATGATCAGAAGTTTGGAGATGTTGAAATAGGTGCAAAGCTTTGTAAAATGCTGAGAATGAATGTTGAAGGTAAGGGAATAAGCTGGAATAAGGTCCAAAGAGCTGCAGAGTTGAGGAAACAGGTGCAAAGCTAAGGAAAAGGTGCAAAGCCTGCTGAAGCTGCTGGATATGCCATCAGAGGTGTGGAGTATTTTGAAGCTGTAAAAATTGCAAATTCAAGGCCAGAGAGCTGTTGTGCTCATCAGCAAAGAACAGTGATGGTATGGACAGGTACAAGGACGATGGCTGCCACAGTGACAACAAGGGTGAAGATGATGCAGAAAAAGCTGCATCTGCAACGACAAGGGCAGCGGCTACAACAATAATAACAAAGGGTACAACAAGTATGGACAACCTGATGGACAATGCATTGAGATGTTTAGTGCAGAGTGTCTTTGAAATTGCCCAATACACAACACTGAATCAAAGATTTATATTGATCAATTCAATCTGGGAGGGTAAGCTTTTAAGGCTTATTACAATAACTAGTTTAGCAGAGTACAGCAGTCTTACTATAGGCAATGTCCTAAACAGTTGGAGTTCTCTGACAGTCATCCCTGGTTACTATGAACAATTGCTAGCCATATAGGATTCCAACCCATACTTAACAATCCCCAGGGCAGTCCATGGATGACTTATAAAAGCCTGCTTATCAAGTCTAATAGACCTGATGTTGAATATAGCAATGGTGATTGCTCACAAAACCAGGTTGCACCTAATAACTTAGGGTGAACTGTAGTGTTCAATCTCTTATCACACAAATCACTAGTCCACAAAGTATTAACACTGGAATTCTTATTCAGAGTAAATTCCAATATCAAATCTGGGGTGTAAATTACTTGATTCCTATTCTAAGATACAGGGCTGTTTTTGTAGACTAAATAGATACTTTAGCTTGTGATAATTGAAAGAGACTAAGAGAAAGGAAGGAAATGGGCCACATGCTGCCTAGCCTTTACTGCACCAATTATAATAGTGGAAAGTACTAGTTTGCCTGGGCTTTGGCACTTATTTGAAGATAACATTGTTGTCCATGCAGCAGTGCTTCCTTTAGTAGCAATCACCTGACTTATTTTATCAGATGGCTTGCAGCTAAGACATGTCAGGACTAGATCACTTAGGGGTACTCTGCTTTTCAGTGTTCTGCTGTGGCTTCTTTTCTTGAAGAAGGATATTCCCTTTGTCAAATAGTGTCTAAAACTGGTATAGGGAAGTCTACTATTGGGAGGATCAAGAAATAATTGGGTTTGGACAAAGAAAAAAACAAACCAGGCTGACATGCCAAGCTTTCTGAAAGAAATAAACAAGCAGTTTGTTGACAAATCAGCACTGGAAAGCTTGAAAATGCTGTTTAGGCCACCCATTACATTAATGCCATCATATCTACCCCAGTCTCAGTCCAAACAGTCAGAAATGCACTAAAGGAAAACAATTTTCAGTCCATTGTTAAGCAGAAACAACCTCTGCTTAAACAGGCTCACAGAAACAAACATCTTAACTTTGCCCAATACCATAAAAACTGGTGTACTTTACAGTGCCCCCCATATTCCGTTGAACTCCAACGGACTTTCACTAGACCCAGCCAATTCCAATGAACCTAGCTGGACAGTCCATTGGACGTCCAACAGATTCCGTTGGACTTGACAAAATTCTGCTACCAGTCCAGTCAGAGTGTCAGGGCAACACTAAAATTAGTGTGACAAGGCCACCAACAAAGACAAGCAAGAGAGTAAGAGCAGAGGATGAGGAGAGAGCAGAGGATAGACTTATGAGGAATCAATGATCTGAAGGTTCACACCAATGACAGTGGAAATCCTAAGAGATTGAAGCTGGGGATCTACCTACAAAACATGCAGTACTTATACTACTCTAGAGGTGACTTACTGAGTAAGATTCCATGATGAGTAATAAGAAGGATCATGATGAGTAATGAAGAAAGCAATGATGAGTAAGGATGAGTAATGGAAAAGAGTAGTGATGGAAGCTTCTGGAATAATCAATATATCAGGAAAGATAAAAGATATGATAAAAGATAAAAGATAAGATAAAAGATAAAAGATAATCATGAGATCAAAATAGAAGTAAATAAAAGAAACCCTGACACAGAGTCCAGCCAAATTCTGGTCAAAGTCCGGTCAAGTCACTTCAAGACAGAAAACAGGTGGACTGGCTGGACTGTCCAGTCTGTTGGACTTCTGTTGGACTTCCAATAGACTTCCACTGGACTCTCAGCACTTAATTAGACCAGATCCAAGAGTGCTCTGTCCAGTGGAGTCCAGTGGATATCCAGTGGATGTCCAGTGGACTGTCATTGGTTTAATTGCAGACTTGGAGGGGAGTTAGGGACAGTAGCAGTGTTCTTGGAAGCTTTGGGAGCCATATTAAGGAAGCTAGATCACTAGGATAATACTTCAATCTTATCTTTAATTCATGTAACAATGTAATATAATATATTGAAAACTATATACTACATTATTACATCGTCCTTGCAGTCGCCCTCCTGGCCAACCTCCTGGCCCTCACCCTTGTGGCCAACATCCTTGCCTTGCCCTTGCCCTTGCAGCTGACCTCCTTGCTCTTGCAGCTGACCTCCTTGCCCTCACAGTTGACCTCCCTGTTGTCCTTGCCCTTGCCCTTGCCCTTGCCCTTGCAGCCAACCTCCTTACCCTTACGGTTGACCTCCTTGCCCTTGCAGTTGACCTCCCGTTGTCCTTGCCCTTGCCCTCACCCTTGCCCTTGCCCTCATGGTCCTCCTCATGGTTGTTCTCATGCTTCTCACAATGGTCCTCCTTGTCGCCTCAATCTCACCCTCATGGTCGTCCTCCCTGTCCTCATCGCCCTCGCCCCCCGCAGTCCTGGTCACGGTCTTTGTTGCAGTTGTCCTGGTCCTGGTCACCCTGTAGGTGTCCTCATCATAGTCGCTGTCACAGTCCTTGTTGTTCTCTGTCAGGTCAGGTTGACTGACAGGGGGCTGCTGCTGTGAACAGGCGCATACATGAAGATGGGGGGGAAGGGGCAAGGTGGGTGGTGGTGGGGAAAAGATGAAGGGTGGGAAGAAATAAATCTGCGCCACAGGTTCACAAACATTTGAGTCATGTGACTTCGAACATGTCACATCAGACCGCTCACCCCGCGGACTGAACAAAATACAGAATTCTGTTGATAAGGACCATATACACTCAGAAAAATATATCAGTCTATTGACTCTATACTCTACTGTGTTCTATGTGTGATATCTCTTTAATTGATCTAAGTTCTATTTTTCTATTAATATTTTCTTTTATTAATATTAATATGAACAACCCTCTGCTTGCTGTCTATTGGACTTCTGTTGGTCTTGTCTGTTGGAATTCCAATGGTCATGTCCAGTGATCCCAATGGACTTCTGTTGGTCCTGTCTGGTCATTTCCATTCAACTTTGACTGCTGGTTTGGCATTATTCCAGTGGACAGTCCACCTGGACAGTCCATTGGACCTGTAGTCCAGCCAGACATTCACTGGAATCTCACCGGAAATTTTCAGCAGTCCTAGACCAGAAAAATCCTCATTCTGAATATAGCAAGTCCGATGGAGTCCGACTGGAGTCTGACCAAAAATGGAGGGCCATGTAAAGACCTCAAAAACTGGACAGTTAAAGATTGGAAACAGGTCTTGTGGACAGATGAAAAAAGAATAATAGGATTGGATCAGACGAGAGGGTCTACACTTGGAAACAGAAGAGAGAAGCACTTTCAGACAGGACTACTATCCCAACAGTCAAACATGGAGGCAGGAATAACCTTATGGTATGGGGTCACATGGGTTGGAATAGAGTAGGAAAGCCAATAGAAGTGCAGGGGATTATGAATGCTGATCAATATTGTGCTATTTTGGAGGAGGGGTAGAAGAAAGCTTTGAAAAATTGGGAGTTCCAGAAGAGGAGAGGATTTTTCAGCAGGACAATGACCCCAAACATACCTCTAAAAAGGCTGACAAGTGGTTTAAAGAAAACAAAATTCAAGTTATGGAATGGCCTGCCTAATTTCCAGATATGAACCCCACTGAACACTTGTGGGAACACTTGAAAAGATGTTTAAATGAATATCCAACACCACCCAAAGGAGTACATGAATTATGAGAGAGTGTGGCAGAGGAGTAGAACAAGATTACACCAGAAAATGCCAAACACTCATAGAAAGCATGCCCAGAAGAATTACAGCAGTCCTTAAGACAAAAGGAGATCATACCAAGTATTGAATAGTATTATAATAGAGGCTCAAACTTTTGTCCCAATGATAAGCCATTTTGTTTGATTTATCATTTAATTAATTCTGTTTCAGATCACGTGATTTATCAGTCAGGTTTTAGGTATTAGTGTCTAGTATCTACAATAAAAATTTCAGAATTTTATCTCCAGCCATTACCAAGTTATAAACCAATTTATATAAAAACACAAAATATTGGGACAAAAGTCTGAGCTACTGTATATGAGTCTGCTAGTGTCAAGGTATGCACCTGCTCAATCTGTGCATGGTGTCTGTGTCTGATCTTCTGCTTCTTCTCCTTTCCTCCCCAGATCCAAACCCTTAAAACTGCCATCAAGGTCCATTTTTTGGATATTGTGTTGCTTTTTTACTCAGTCAGTTCTGATACCTGTCACAGGCTGCATGCATACCTCCACATAAACAACATTATCCAGGCCATATGAAAGGACCAAAGGACCAAGAAGTTGGAGGAGATGATGGAGGCACAGTAGAGTTCTACTTATATAGATGGTCATGTCAGTCTCTGCTGTTCATGCCTGGCAGAGGAGATGTGGTGCAAGAAATTTTATGATTGTATAGTTAGCAATTGGGAGTCATGTAGATAAAATAAGATAATGGGGAAAGGGTGCACAGATCAAAAAATAGAAAAGTTTACATTTTCATCTTCTGTCTATTTTTTCTTTCTTGTTGATGTCTCTTGATGTCCAATGTTGTGAGCAGTGAGCTCTTCCATATATAATCTTGTGTGTGCAGGCTGTAGGTCATCTGTTTTTATTTGAGGTTGTATTGTAGCAAGAACATTTTTCAATGAGTTTTAAATATGCACTCGAGAGCTCATGCTCAGCAATGACACAGATGGCTTTTACAGAGATTGTGACTAGTAACTGGAATTAAATTCAATAGATGGGCAAAAGATCACTTTACAAGTTACCATGCATACATATCAAAGTAGGTCTATCTGGGCTACCTTAGTAGCTACCATCTAGAAAGACTTGAAATGCTCATCCAGTAGCCATATAGGTTTTTTTTTTTTGTCATTTTGTTGCACTAAATATCTAGTAATATCCTTAACATGAATATTAGTGAAGTAGGCTATAACTGAGTGCAAAGTTGATCACTATGTTGACATTTGCATTTGACACTGATGTCTACTGTGTGGCAAGATTTAAAGCCACAGTGTTACATTTATATATTAAACTGATGTTTGAATGCATAACAAATAGTTGAAGTGTCAACCATCATATTAAGTGGTGAAGTTAGAATGAGCTACAGTGGTGTATATAATATCAATAACATAAATATAAAAAGGACAAAGATATTGACTTACAAAGAAGGTTTTCATAAACTATGTTCTCAAATTGTAAAAGATCATCATCAGATGGTTCATATGGTTTTATGATCCAGTCATCCTGCTGCAGAGATGATAAATAAGATTTTAACAATTGATCAACCTGTTCACATTTATCTTTCAGATAAATGGTCCAAGCTTTCAAAAATGTGTGAATAAAATCTTCATCAGTCACAGTAATCCAAAATGAATATTCAAATGAGATAAGGATGGCTGAAATAAATCAAATGAGATACAAAAACTGAATAAATAGGATGAGTATCCTAACCTGCTAAAGCATTTAAGGATGGATCCTATGACAATAAGATTTCATGAATAATAGAGGTTTATAATGCATGTCCATGAGTCAAACAAAATCTTACAAAGAATTGAGCCCTGATAGTTTGTTCAATTTTAGGTATCTATAAAATGCAAGCAATATCAAAGAATAAAATAAAACTAAGCATTGAATCAGATATAAAGTAAACACAACTTACAAGCTAAATAAAGGAAGACATTGAAATATAAACAACCACAATTAGTACATGAAAAAACTCACATGCTAATTAAAAGTTGAGAAAGAAAATATGAGCAATTGTAACCAACCACAAATAGATTGTACAACTTACATGCTAAATAAAAATTGATGCAAAAATATTAGCAATTGAAATCAATCAGAAACAGTGTACAGAATGTACATCCTGAATAAAAATTGATGCAGAAAATATTAGCAATTGAAATCAATCACAAGCAGTGCACATAACTTACATCCTGAATAAAAATTGATACAGAACATATTAGCAATTGATATCAATCACAAACAGTGCACACAACTTACGTACTGAATAAAAATTGAGACAGAACATATTAGCAATTGAAATCAATCATAAATAGTGCACACAACTTACAAACTGAATAAAAATTAATAAGAGCATATTAGCAATTGAAATCAATCACAAATAGTGCACACAACATACTTCCTGAATAAAATTGATGCAGAGCATATTAGTAATTGAAATCAATCACAAACAGTGCACATAACTTACATACTGAATAAAAATTGATGCAGAAAATATTAGCAATTGAAATCAATCACAAATAGTGCACACAACTTACACGCTGAATACAAATTGATACAAAACATATTAGCAATTGAAATCAATCACAAATAGTGCACACAACTTACACGCTGAATACAAATTGATACAAAACATATTAGCAATTGAAATCAATCACAAACAGAGCACACAACCTACGTGCTGAATAAAAATAGAGGCAGATAATATTAGCAGTTGAAATCAATCATAAATTGTGCACACAACTTACAAGCTGAATAAAATTTGATGCAGATAATATTAGCAGTTGAAATCAATCACAAACAGTGCACACAACTTACATACTGAATAAAAATTATAACAGAATATATTAGCAATTGATATCAATCCCAAATAGTGCACACAACTTACATCCTGAATAAAATTAATGCAAAATATATTAACAATTGAAATCAATTACAAATAGTGCACACAACTTACTTCTGGATAAAAATTCATGCAGAAAATTAGAGAAAATGCAATTGAGCTCTAAATTATATCTCTACTAGTTAGATTCTCACCCCATAGTTCTTATAAAATGCTGTTAGTATATCATTCAAAGTCTCAGATTTTATACTCACATGCTATCTATTTATCAGTATGATCATCAAAGACAAGTAAATAATGGGTAATTACATCCTAATTTGTTGTTAGCTACTTTTTTTTGGAGTGCAGCAGTATATTCACATACATCATAGAAATGTGGAAACCACATTATAGCATCCAATATCAAATCATTCTTTATATGAATTAACCACTCAAATGAAGTAGCACATTTTAACCAACATACCATTTTTATCATATTTCCATATGGCATGCTAAAGAACATAATAACAAAATAAGCATAAAATAAGCTAATAACATACAATTGTATTGCATATTCAATGCATAATTTTAAATTATTTTGTTGCACAGTAACAAACAGCATTTTTGAGTGCAAGATCATCAATTGATGCTGCTGTTTGTTTTATTAGCTCTCCAATTTGTTTTTGGTGATCACTTTCATTCTTATCAAGTCCTATTCATCACATTAAGTCTCTAAATCAAGTTGATGAATTATAAATAACTTACCCTCAAGCCGAACATAAGCACATGGAGGAAATTGATAGTTCCTAAGTGGTTGTTCAAACTTCTGCTGCAAAGTATCCAAAGCATATATGGTATTCTCTTCTGGGGTATTGTTTCTGTCCCAAACTTGG
This sequence comes from Psilocybe azurescens, assembly GCA_023853785.1. NCBI lineage: Eukaryota > Fungi > Basidiomycota > Agaricomycetes > Agaricales > Agrocybaceae > Psilocybe > Psilocybe azurescens. Next base: position 18,415 of record JAJIRX010000636.1, read on the forward strand.
CTGATGAGATCATCAAATTTCATGAAGATTGCCACAACTGGCACTGGTTTTGTGTCAGTTTTCATTACTATTGAAATGTATATTATAAGCTTACCATTCCATTTGCGATTTTCATTGAAAAATTTAACTTCCAAGTCCAATAAAGGGCGTGATACATCTGGGTCAAAGCAAAACCTAGCACCCATTGTGATTTCAGGTGCTTCCAATAATAAAAATAACAAAAAACCAGTAAATACATACCATATGATATGAACTTGATCATCAACAACACTGGCCTTTTGAACACTTCTCAATGAAATCCATCACAGCCTTTAGTTCCTCCCTCACCCCCCTGCCCTCAAAAACCAGCTGAGTCGTGGAAAATGAACTTTGGGTTACTCGTGAATGAGAATGCTCGGTGTATGTCATGGGTTCCACGCTACAATGTCACAAAAGTCAGTCATTTTATATGTGGGAAATGCAGAGATTACGGAGCAGTACTACCCTCGAAGTTGGTACTAGCTGTTGGAAATGATGAGTGTCTGACATCTGACATTGGATTGAGTAGCTCACAAGATTTTTACCGTCATCATAAATGGACGGCTCCTCAGTTGTGTTACATACCCGTTTTAACACAAGTTGTTTTGCCAGCGTTTGCCCTTCCGATGACAAGAATGCGGAAATGCTTGTATTTGGCTCGGAGGTCTGCAGCCTCAACAGAAGTGATTGCCACCGTAGTCGTCGACCCATGGCCCACGGTTGGGGACCTCGCAGTGCGACGTGATCCAAATCCTATGGATTTCTTGAATCGATTACCAAATGCTTTGACTTTCGACTCTTTAGCAGGTTTTTCACGATTAGCGGACATCTCGATGATGAGGGTAACGAGAAAACAGTCCGGTTGGGAAGCGCAGAGGAACAATGTCGTCGTTCGACTTCTCATCCCACGGACTGCTGGGCAGCTGAGGACTGGGTACAAAGCGAGCTATAAATGGATGGCTGGAACTCATTAAGGAAGCTGCATCTTATGACCAATTGAGCGGCTGGGCAAGTGCCAGGGCTTCCTTTCCAAATTTACTGCCAACGTCTCATCTCTCTGCATTGTTCCGTATGAAGTACAATTTTGATCCCGATGGAGCCACGGCTCCCCTTAGACACACTCCAGAAAGAATGTAGAAGATGGCGCACAGCTCTCAACCGGTCAGTCATTACCCCACGATCCCTAGGTGATGACGAGTCCTGAGGTCAAAACGAACACCAGATACCTGTCATCACTCATCAAATTTTTTCTCCCATGGATATGATCGAGTTCTAACACGAACAGAGATCAATTCTCATCGTTTCTATGTTTTGTTCAATACACAGCATCATCCAATTAAGAATAATTCTTGATTACCAGGGTAGTTTGATTCATAGTGAGCACCACGTTAGACAATGCGCACAGCCGTATTGCATCCAAGGAATGGCTCACTGAGGACATAATATATGGTATAGATACGTTACAAATGAATCTAACGCTTCGCAGTCCATAATAACATCCGGAAAATTGTATGTATATGATGCTTTACTACCGCAGGTAGCGTTGAGAACGTGGTGAAACAGCCACGGTGTATCTCTAACGAGTATAATAGGAGCGTAGTGAAGTTGTTTTTCTTAGTATCGAAGAGAAATATGGACGAGGGTGGGCATAAAGCCACCGCGAGCATTAGAGCACGTAGGCAATGCCGAAACGTATCCCAGAATACGTAGGTAAGGCTACAGACCAGTTTCATAGCTGGAGAGAATATACTGGGGTTAGAAATCCATGGTAGCTTCCTCGGGTTTGGGAAGCTGTGGGGAAGTGTCAGCGGTGCGAGACTAGGAGCGTCAAAACCACGTTGAGATATTGAAATAATGGACAAGATTTCGTAAATGAGAGGGTAGATGCAATGTTAATCACACCGTATGGATACCGTGAACGTTAGGAGTTGGAACAATGAAGGGAAGTTCCATCGATACTGGACAGAATGATGGGTCGCTCAACGAACAATTCACCTCCGAGCGTGTTGCAACATGCACTTACGGAAGCAACGATGGGGAAGATTAAGATAACGGTCTTGACGCTTCTGTAGAGGTGAAGATTCACATTTAATCACGGATACACTGTATGAATCTGTAAGAGAGGTTCCAAACAACGGCAGATGGGTACATCTCACAGTTCTGAGTAGCATTATAGCATATCTTTCGCCTTGAAGCATCCCTCTACTCTCCATATACCACATTCTAAAGGCAGTGAACAGCCAGGACTGTAGTTAGCCATGCGATAGTTTGATCCTAATTTAAATGGCTTCACTGCGGGCGCGAGCTGTTGGAGACCAGCGTACATCTGTCGCCGACGTTCAGACAGCACAGTTTCGATTGAATAGGTAAGAGATGAGGACTTACTGTCGAGAGTTGGAGCGAATATTTCGTCTAATGCGAAGCTCTCTACATTCAAATATATGTCGCTCTGTTAATTGATTCACGGCACCGATCTGGAACCCAGCAGAAGCGCCTATGATGTTGGGATATTATGCGAAAGAAATGGTACGTTTTGTTTCAGCTATGTATGGCGGCCGGGCCATAGCAGTACCATCCGAATGAGTTTATGGCTGTAGTTCTGTCAAACGTATGAGATCGTATATAACAATAGTGGAGGTGGAGATCAATATGAACGAGTTATGAGCAGAGCAGGGCAATTGGCGAAGGATTGACGAAGGACGAAGTTGACAGTAGATTAATGATGCGCAGAACCAAGCAACAGCCGGAAGCTTTCGGGATGTCCCACGGTTGGTTCACAATTGGCACAGATCATCCCCACCCATTCTCTTGATATAGCGTCTGAGTGCTTGAGCCGCGCAATCCCAGGCATGCGGAACGATGAACCCTGGGCCGGTTATTTTGGTTTATAGGGTGTGACATGCTCTGAGGCTATACTTGTTTCATCCTTCCAATAGTTCTGTGCTAGTCCTGTCCACCCTTCAGGATGAATACTGTCGGTCCGAAAACAAATATTTGGAGTTTCAAATACAGTCATTCGGTGAGATTCCATTACCTCTTGTTATAAATGACGCGTGACCTCTTAATTTCTTGATTTTATTTCCGTCACTAACGACCTGGGTGAGAAAAGAAGGTCCGAACCCTTATGTTGAACGACCTGACGACAAAACACAATTGAGTCCAGAGTCATCGTATTTATGGGCCACTGCCATATCACCACCCTCTCTTCTTTCCGTCCTTTCGGTAATTCCCTGTATAACCTTTCCCCATCTTATCCGCCGCTGCTGTGTCCCTCATATCGGCCGTTGAAATCGAGAATCTTTGTTAATTATGTTCAGTCGCAGCTAGGAGCAACGGAAAAGAGCGAAGGTTAACGTGAGATGCAAGGCTTCCAATGTCAATGTGAGTATTTTTTGACATTGAAGGCACCGCCTCTTTTAATTTAACATTTTCCTCTTCGCGCAGCCTCCGCGCTTCAGATCTACCTTCGTATACGCATTCGGCTGGAGTCCATCGACCTGACGAAGCCAAATAACGAACCTTCGTCAACAACCTTCCACGTCCTAGTGGCTTATAATGATGGTTAGGGATCAGGTAAGCGTGTAATCTGTATAAAATGCGTGATATCTTACCGATTTTCGCATATTTGCATGAACTACCCATCTCAGAAGCGTCTTGGACTATAGTTTCCACCACGAGCGCCGCTCCCGCAGCCTATCTAGCACCAACCGGCCTTACTCTCGGTAGAGATTCCTCCACGAATACACTATCGCCTCCTGTGTCTCAATCAGAGCACATGATGGGCTATAAACCTTTGTTGAGCATTTCCATAAAGTCTCTAAAACGTGTATTTGCTGTATACATCTGATTTTATGTAATAGTTCATATTCTGCATAAATGTCACGGAATGCTCACAGGGCCGCAGGGAGTGGATCAATCTGAGAATGATAGATGTACATTGCTCGTGATTGTGTGCGTGTGCAGGCTCGGACCGGGGTCAACTCACGAACCGATGTCATTCCCTATTCCAAACCCCTCACTTGATTGCTCTTTCCTTCCGAAACGTTCTTCGTCCTCCCGAGTCGAACCTTATACTGAGTACGAGTACGAGCCAGGCCAGACTCAGAACCAACACCCAACCTCTGGAACACAAGGGCCTATTCAATCCCGTTACGGTCAAAGAGGATGAGGGATTAAGTGGCTATCGGGATAGTGGGATGCCTAATCGCGGTCGGGGTGACCGACATCGAGAAGCAGGAGCAGGGAGGTAGTGATACAACCCTAGAGCTGGTGCTCCCAGATTCAACATCACTGGAAGCACAGACAACGCGGTCCCTGGGCCATCATGCATCAATGCCAGCATCAGCTCCCAGCGCGTGTATATATGCATCTTTGATTTTCAATCGTTCGTATCCGACACCCATCTCCCGGTCCTGTTTTAACTTTTGTACCCTGCTTCGCGCCGCTTGACGACTTGATTTTCAATTCATCATTCGTCGTATCCTATAATACAACACCATAGCCTTTGCACTGCATGCCCGCCCGACCGTACCAGTCCTCACTCCCCGTCGTAAGTCACTGTGCACTATCATTCGCACCCTCATTTCGTTCCCGTTACATTCCCATCCCCATCTCACTCCCATGTTCACTCATCCTCACCATGCACGCGCATAAATTTACGCATATACCCCTTAATAATCATCGGCATCCACCCCGCATTCACTTCTTCCCAACGCCGACGTTTTCTTATTCCCTTCCTTTCCCTCCTACTCTTTGCCTACACGCATTCATACTCGCTGACATGCTCCCACAGCACTACCACGCAGAGCTCCGGGATCGCGTAGCGGCGCGCCAATCTTCCCTCCTCGAGGAGCAGATACGACTTCGAAGATAGTTGACTTGGGCGATAGACGCCCAGGGTCCGGGTCGCGGTCAGGGGAGATTGCGGGTGCAGGTGCGGGTGGCGTAAAGTTCGATGCGAAAGATGGAGACAGTAGGGTGGAAGACGAGCGAGGCAGAGGAAGGTAGAGGGCGCGTGATATGGAGAGGATGGGTGCTGGGGTGCCGTACATATGGGCCGGCGAGATACGAAGGCATGGGCGAGGTCGTTCCTAGAAGAAGGGAATGATGAAGAGCGGCTAAAGGTGATGCAAATTTACTGTGAGCATGCATTTCCTCCCACCCTTCAATGATCCACGTCTCACTGGTGACTGACGTTTTGAATTTCATACTCTTTTCCCTTGTCGATTTACGATTTGCGAACGATCTATGTGTATTCTCAAGTACATCGACGGTCTGAACAAAAGCGCATGTGAATACGACATTCAGAGGTCGGATATCTTACGGACAACCAATCCTCTGAAAGTACATCTATCCACACTTCCTTTCAGTCCTATCCCTATTTTCCTTTATCCATAGCCTGCGAAGCTGCATTACATTAACCTGAACGCGAGCCATCGAAAGCCGGCCACTGGCAAACGGATCCCGTTCTGTTATACATGCATTCTACAGTCGTGTGATGCTATGACGTTTCTGGGCTCTAAACAGCATCAACCTTAGCTGCTCTTCGTGTGCTCAGTCTGAGCGAGTCCCTCACCGTTCCAAATCATGAGGTCTTTCCTTTCCCCACACAATCCATATGGACTCCAGTGGACTCCAGTGGACTCCAGTGGACTCCACTGGACTCTCTGTCCAGCCAAACTGGCTGACAGATTGTCCAGTCCACTGGACTGGAACTGGACTGCAGTCCACTGGAGTCCACTGGACTCGCACTGGACTCCTGCCAAATTTTCAGTCCAGTCTCAGTCCAGTGGATTATGAGTCCAGTCAAGTCCACTGGAGTCCACTGGAGTCCACTGGACTGGGGCTTAAATATTCACTGAACAACAACAAATAATATATTTATTAGCACAGTCCAGTGGAGTCCAGTGGAGTCCAGTTGAATCCACTGGAGTCCACTGGATGCAATAATTAACACAATATCCAAAGTATGATCATTAGTTATTAATATTAATTGCAAAAATAAAAGACTAAAATCAATGGAAATAAACTCTATAAAATGACAGTTAAATGAAACAATAGTTAAATACACTAGGGAGCAATGCCTCCCTATGGATACAATTTTGTATTTTGTTCAGTCCGCGGGGTCAAATTTCACAAGAACATGTGACGCTCACACGTGCCCGGCATCGGCCGATCGGCACGACAACCATCAAATGGACGACCCCAACCTTTCTTCCGACTACCACCACCACCACCTCGTCGGTCGGAGCCAGGCGACAGCCAACCCGACAGCGACAGAGGTTGACGACCGAGGACGAGGACGAGGACGCAGACGCGGACGCGGACGGCGGCTGCGACAGGGACGAGGACCGACAGCGGACGGCAGGGGACGAGGACGAGGACGAGGACGAGGACGATGACAGCGGACGTGGACGCGACAGGGACGAGGACGCGACAGCGACGACGACAACGACGTGGGCGTGGACGCGACAGGGAGACGACGGACGGGGACGACAGGGACGACGACAGCGGACGCGGACGGCGGCTCGCGACAGGGACGACGACGTGGACGGCGGGGACGGCGACGTGGACGGCAGGGGCGGCGGCGTGGGCGGCGGGGACGGCGACGCGGGCGTGGACGCGACAGGGACGACGACGCGGATGCGACAGGGACAGGAGACGGCAGCCAGACGCGGCAGCGGCTGCGGCAAGGGAGCGGCAGCGGACGGGCAGCAGGGACGGACGCGGCGGACCGGGGCGAAGACGCGGCCAGCGGGGAGCGGCAACGTGGGCGGCGGAGACGACGGCAACGGGCGTGGACGCGACAGGGGCGGCAGCGATGGATGCGACAGGGGCAGGGGCGACAGGGGCGGCAGCAGCGGGCGCGCGGACGGCGGCTGCGACAGGGACGAGGACCGGCGCGGACGGCAGGGACGACGACAGCGGACGTGGACGCGACAGGGACGAGGACGTGGGCGCGACAGGGACGCGGCGAGCGGACAGCGACAGCGGCGAGGACGGACGGGGACCACAGGGGCGAGGGCGGCAGCGCGGACGGGGACGGACGGGGCGACAGGGACAGGGACGGCAGGGACGAGGGCGAGGATGCGGACGCCGGACGGCTGCTGCGACAGGGGCGAGGACCGACGCGGACGGCAGGGATGAGGACGAGGACGAGGACGCCGGACGGCCGGCTGCAACAGCGACAAGGGCAGAATGCAGCTCGCGACAGCGATGGATACGGACGGTACCGATGACCCGACGGACGACACGTCGATGGTAAAGTACTGCTCCTGCTCCCCCTTTTATTTTTTATTTTATTATCTTTTTCTTCCTTTTGTCTTGGCCCTCGCATGTAGATATGTAGTAATGTATTAAATAGTTATTAATATACTTTATTCCACTAATCTGAATTTATGTTAAGATTGAATTTATTTACTGTGTCAAGTCCAGTGGACTCCAGTGGACTACAGTGGACTCCAGTGGACTACAGTGGACTCCAGTGGACTACAGTGGACTCCAGTGGACTCCAGTGGACTACAGTGGACTACAGTTATTTTAGTCCATATTCAATGTATAGTATAAGATCTACTAAAGTGCAGTGGAATCCACTGGAGTCCACTGGACTCTGTTTACCTTTACACTCAGTATATAGGCAAGTCCAGTGGAGTCCAGTGGAGTCCACTGGAGTCCACTGGAGTCCATATGGACTGTGTGGGGGATGGTAAAGTACTGCAAATCATCATTAACTGGACACAGTGTCCAAGGTACAACGTTGGTCATTGTTTCACGGCCGAATATTTGGATAATGATGGAGACACACGGCGAGTTTTTTACGTTGATGAATTCATTCTTCCGAGCAACGAGGATAAAACTAATGATGATATTTGACCCCAACGAAACCAATCGAGTCACTGAGACTATAGGTTCAGGATAGGCTGAAGAGTAGCCTCCTCTTTAATTGTCTGATTCACATATATGCGACCGTACGTTCATTTGCATACAGCGCGTACCTCGAATCGGTGATCATCATTCAGAGCGAAGGCTGCTGGCTGAAGACTGATGGCCCTCTTTTCTCCTGTTCTATTTAAAGTTGCCTCAGGGTTGCTTGTATCCCACGTGCGAGTGGGCGCGTGGGCTTGGGAAATGGAGACACCCGGGAGTTCATCTTCGAGACGCTGGGAGCAGGCCTGTTGTGGATATTCATACTCGATGAGTTTCTGTTCTTATTGTATCAAATGGACTACTGGTTAGTGGATAATAAAGCCATCACTGTATATCTTATGGAGGTGCGATAATATCTGGGGAAGTTCATGTTGGGTCCCGCTACGTACTAGTTTATGTTGCGGAACTTGGAGAGCTTTGGAGAGCATATTCTGCATACACACTCCTATTAATCGCTTGTCATGCCATTATATCTCTCTTGGGTGCTGCGATTGTTCTATCAGGGTCGTTTGCCAACCCATCACCAACACGAACCTCAATCTCTTCAATAACATTGAAAGTGGTCCGACATTCATCTCACTAGGCGCAGCCGTTCCTTCCCTCATGTCTCATTGGATGAAAATTAAGCTACTCCGGAGTCTCCAGCATACGCATAACACTGTCCGGCCTGTAAAGAATATTGGTGATGTCGGTGGTAAATTCGGCCGTGGCGTACTCACTCGAACACCTGCTCTATGCCATCTCCATGGTAGTTCCGTAATTCAGCGTGATATAATATCCCTGCGCAAAAGCTCACTATTATATCGAGTACATTCTGATCATTGTTTCGGTACGTAGTTCCGTATCTCTTTCTGATGGTTATGTCTGTGTAACGTGAGTTGGGGGATGGCACCGACGGTACTGGTGGCGGGGCTTGCCATTATGAACACGAGAAGGATAATAACAGGTCCATGAATAAATTGCGTATTGAGCATCCAATTGAAGTCATAGTATGGGATAGCCGCAGTGTGATACCACTGCAGAATTTAACACATCAAGTTGCGCAGGGTAGGAACATTTATTCAAGCTCCGATCTTAAGTAAGTTGCCGTGTGGTTCCGCTTGCTTGTTCTTTGCTTCTGGCCCACTTCTTCCGACTCGACTCAAAACATGTTTATTCTCTATCGTTATTTGCGCTCCTGGTCTATTTGGTTGGTGTAGGGGCTGTAGGGGCAGATATCCAACATCACCGCTGCAGAGGTTCGCTTCCTTGCCTTATCCTGGACCGACACCACTAAAGATTGTAATGGCGATGGTGATGTGCAGACGGTCACCGATGTGATCAGAATGCGTCTGGACCCCAAAGCCACGCTAAATAGGACGATACCCTGTGCGTTATCCCTCTCTTTTTATTATCCCAATGCCTTAATTATGATTCCGACCCTGACCTGATCCCGTTTCTAATCCCAATCCTGTTCCTGTTCTCCCTCTTACATGCAGACTGACAAACGCTGGCAACGCGATCCTGCGCGAGATCGACCTCGCACACCCCGCAGCGAAGAACACAATCGAGCTCAGCAGGATCCAGGACGCGGAGTGCGGCGACAGCACCACGAGCGTCATCATCCTCGGTGCGCAGTCCTCCCTCTTCCTCCCTCTTTTTCTTCTTTCTTACCACTTCTTCCTTGCCACTTCTCTCTCACCGCTTCAACCTTTACTCACACACCCACACACACAGCCGGCGATATCCTCGCGGAATCCCTCTCCCAGCTCAAGCGCGACATCCACCCCATCATCATCATCTCCGCCTACAATAAAGTCCTCGCTGAGGCGCTCTCCATCATCCAGCGCATTTTCATCCCCATCGACACCGCCGACGACAGCAGATGCTCGCTCTTATCAAGACATCTATCGGCACCAAGTTCTTCACGCTCTAATCAGATATGATGTGTACGCTCGCGTTGCAGGCGGTGCGCACTGTCGCTGTGAGCCACGGCCATGGGTGTCGCTCCCGGGGCCGCTGAGGCTGCAGCTGAGGCGGGGGAGAGCATGGGCGGAGTCAGGCAGGGCCATGTGCATAGGCAGACGAATGCTGATATAAAGAGATATGTACGCGTCGAGAAGATCCCGGGCGGCGAGATCGAAGAATCGCGTGTGCTCTCGGGCGTACTCCTCAACAAAGACATCACACACCCCGCCATGCGGCGGCGCATCGTCCTGCTCGACCTCCCGCTTGAGTACAAGAAGGGCGAGAGCCAAACGAACATGGAGTTCATCAAGGAGGAGACTGGGCGCGCGCACAGGAGATGGAGGAGCAGGTGAAGCAATTGTGTGAGAGGCTGCTGGAGTTGAAACCGGGGTGTCCGGTATTTTTTTCTGCTGCTCTCTCCGCCTTCATTCGTATGTTGATATTAACAACACCACCCACCCGCACCTCAGACCTCGCGCAACACATATCCACGCCTCCATGCACACGAATCTGATGTTCTTGGGAATCCACTTCGTCATCGGCAAATGTATGCGTCTTTCTTTCTCTATGGCATCGCCTTCCGTTCTCTTACGAAGTTTCTGCACGATTGGTCCACGCTAACTCCTTTCTCGCTACGTAAGTCGATGCATCTTCTCACCTTTATATGATTCCTCATTCTTATTTTCTGCACCTCAGCCTTAACGTACGTAAGACGCTCCATCCGACTGGCCATCGCGTGCAAAACTCGCATGACTGCGATGTCCCGAACGTATTCCCGAACAACTCCTTCGGCCTCACAAACAACAACACACCTTCCATGCGTTCCATATCCTTCGAGCCTTTTGTGTTGCACAAGGTTACCGAAACGCAGTGATGCCGATCGCCGATTGATTAAATTTTAGTTGAGAATTATAGCTAAATGCAAAACGGTAGACGTTTTTAAAAAAAAACGGACGTGCGCCTATGTTGCCATAAACAACCAGATATGGTATGCTCCACAGAAACCATGATGTAGCATGTCCGCGACCTCATTGCTCCACGTTCCCCCACTTCGCTTGGCCTCTGGCCTCTTCCTCAATACAGTCCTCTATGTCAACGCAATATATCAATTGTTGACCCTATCGGCGGCGAGGAGCCTACGTAGATGGACTTGCAGTATAAAGGTCAGATTATAGCAAAATTTGGCCATCGTTGTAGTTATAGTGTATACCGTAGTACGGTGCACTTACCATAAATGGTGCCAAATAATGCTGCTCCGCTATCTCGCCACTCTGCTCCGCAATGCTGACCTCACTACGCATCAGCTCTGCCTAAATACGGGTATTTATACAAATAAAGGCGCGCATCCGTCTTTTAAAAACATCTACCGTTTTGCATTTAGCTGTAAAGTTGATGAAACGAAGATGTCCAGATCGGATAGTGTGAGTGCTGGCACCACACCCACTGGATGACAGCCCCGACAATAAATGGTAGTGATATCAAGTCCAGAGCGGATGTGAAGGTGTGTTGAAATTGGAGAAGCTTTCTTGAAGCTTGGTTCTGCATCATCATCCTACTATCTTCACCTTCATTTTTGTGATCAAGCACATATGGGTGGTGCAATTGCAAAACATGTATAGCAATCTGTACTGATATTGTCTTTCGTCTATGCTTAATATTGTAATTCTGTATTATTATATTCTATATTAGGCTGCTGGAATTGTGTAGCGTTGTGAATAAAATTACGATGAGAAATAGAGAAGGGCATGCTGATCATTCCACAGACTGTGATGATTCCACTTCAAGAGGTCTTTCCTTTCCCCCACACAATCCATATGGACTCCAGTGGACTCTCTGCCCAGCCAAACTGGCTGACAGATTGTCTAGTCCACTGGACTCCTGCCAAATTTTCAGTCCAGTCCCAGTCCAGTGAATTATGAATCCAGTCAAATCCACTGGACTTGGGCTTAAATATTCACTGAACAACAACAAATAATATATTTATTAGCACAGTCCAGTGGAGTCCACTGGATGCAATAATTAACACATGGAAAGAAACTCTATGAAATAGCAATTGAATGAAACAATAGTTAAATGTACATAGGAGCAAAGCCTCCCTATGAATACATTTTTGTATTTTGTTCAGTCTGCAGAGTGAAAATTTCACAGGCACATGTGACATGCACGTGTGTCTGGCATCGGCCGATCAGCAAGACAACAATTAAATGTACACATCGGCTCTTTTTTCCAACCACCACCCACCCCCTTCCTCTCCTTTTTCTATTGCCACTGCCATCCTCGCCCTCTCTGCCACCCATGATGACCATGACAGCCACACAGACAAAAACAAGGACAGATGTGGACAATCACAACAAGGGCAACAACAAGGGCAACATTGGATGATGAGGAAGGTGAGGAAGACCACAAAAGGACACAGACAGCAATGGCAAGGATGAGGACAGCAAGGACATGGAAGGCAATGGTGAGGATGGCCAGCAATGGTGAGGATGCAGACAGTGTGGATGGCGACAGCAACGGCTAGGGAGAGGGCACAGATGGCCAGAGTGAGGTGCAGACAGAGAGGGCAAGGACAGCAAGAGCAAGGACAGCAAGGGCAAGGATGGTGACTGCAAGGGTGAGGACAGCAGGGACAGCAAGGGCAAGGATGGTGGGTGCTACAGCTATCACTACCATCCTCCCACCCCTTTTTATTTTTATTTATTTTTATTTGCTTTTTTTCTTTTATCTTGAACCTTGCAAGTAGACAATAATGTATTATATAGTTATTAATATATTGTATTCAACTCTTCTGAATTTACATTAAGATTGAACTTATTTACTATATCAAGTCCAGTGGACTCCAGTTATCTTAGTCCATATTCACTGTATATTATAAAATCTACTGAAGTCCAGTGGAGTCCAATCAAGTCCACTGGAGTCCACTGGACTCTGTTTACCTTTTTACACTCAGTATATAGGCAAGTCCAGTGGACTCCATATGGACTGTGTGGGGATGGTAAAGTACTGCATTTTGAGGCTGTCCCCAACAACAGTTGCCCCTCATCAGGAAAGAAATGTGACTGATTTTCAGGCAATCAGAGCTCTTGTAGTGGGCAACGTTGAGCGCTAGTGCTAAGTAGGATGGTGAAGAATGGAATCAAGTGGGCAGTAATATTGAGGTTCCTGATACCCATGGATGGATAGAATAAAATGCCATTCCTACTGTATTGGTTCTAATTTACACGACATGAAGTCAAAAATGATTTCTAAAAATTTAGCTATGTCCCAACTGTAGCTGGATAGCTTTGAGCTATATGCATGGGGCTGGTATTCACCAAATGGGTCTTTCCATTGCAATAATTAGCCAATGTCTGGGTTGCAGATGTGGTGATTGAAGTTAGCAATCATACACTGAATTGGTGTAACAAACTTGAGGTACTGCAGGTGCAACATTGTGCCATTCTTGTAGTTGGGCTGCACTGATAGGACAAATCAAACTTGAACTTCACTGGTCAACCAACTGATTTATTAGCTGGTTCCCTCACTGCAAGAACTTGGTCACTCACAGGTACAAGGAAGTAGCATTCTAGAACCCTGACCATGATCACCAAACATTCTGTGAATCACGAAGGATCACATTTCTTTGTGACTCAGGAGTGCAGTGTGCAATTTGGGTGCAGAAAAGTCCACGACAAATGGCTGTTTGATATTGTACCAAAACCATGTGAGTGCTCAGGATATGCAGCTGACTGATATTGTTAAGTATATTCATATCCACCAGTTCCTCTTGGATCAGAAGGTGGCAAATTGAAAGGCTGCCAGGTATGACAAGCCTCACTGGATTGTGGGTGCTTATGGTAGCCTGGAAAGAAAGGACAAAAGGGTCTTTGTTTGATATGGTAAGAGACCCTGGCTACAAATACAATAATCCAAATATGTACCTTCATTCAATGTGGTAAGAGACAAGGAATTGAAGGTATGGAGACATGTAAAATTGTATGTCAGGGTCAGGTGATGATCGAGAACATGGGCATGATCTCAGTTGTATATGCAGACAATAAGTGAGGGGTGATACAGGGGAAGGCCAGGCTTACATGAATGGTGTACTTTACCTACACCCATGTACTCCATCTGGAACATATGCAAGTGTTCAGAAAATTATCTTTGATAGGTGGAGTTCAGGTGGACTCCAGATGGACTCCAGGTGGACTTCAAGCAATTACACTTGAGTCCAACTGGAGGCCAGGTGGAGTCCAGCTATAGCCAGATTTTAATTGGAATGTATTTTCTTAGAGTAAATTCATGCAAGAATGTATATATAATATATTAAAAACTATATACTACATTATTATCTACAACATTATCTACTAGCAAAGTTCATCACCACTGAAACATAAAAAAAGAAATAAAAGAAAAAACATACAAAATAGACAAAAAAATAGGCAAGAGGGTACATAGTTGGTTCAAATAAATATAGAAGCACATGAACATAAAAAATGAGAAAACAAGACAAAAAAAGAAAAAAAAAAAAAAGAGGGTGAGAGGATGGCCATGTTGCTCATAGCCCCACCATATGTGTTGTTGTCATTGTGGTGGCTGTTGTACGCATCTGGCATGTCTGTCCATTGTATTGTTGTGTCCACTGCGTCTGTCATACACATTGTTGTTGTTGTCCATGGCTGTTGTATGTGTTGTTGTCATTGTTGTCATAGCTGTTGTACATGTTGTTGTTGTGGCTGTTGTTGTTGTTGTCACGGCCGTTGTTGTTGTTGTTGTGGCTGTTGTACGTGTTGTTGTTGTTGTGGTCTGCATATGTGTTGCTGTCGTCATCCATATGTGTTCTGCATGCTGTCGTACCTGTCATTGTATGTACCATACATACCTGTTGTTGTTGTTGTTGTTGGTCTATACTTAAAAAGAGGGGGGGAGAAGCGGCTAATGGTGGTGGCATGTGGAACTTGCAACTTACCTGAGGTCATGACCTTGTTCCTCATTCCCCACCCACCTTGTTCTGCCTTGTTCTGTACTCACCTCCCTTTGTTTAACTTCTGCATAAAGAATCAAAAGTGGTAGTGATCATAAAACAAAGGAAACTAAGAATGAAGATGAATAAATGTCTACAAACCATAGAAAAATATCACAATGTATTCTGAAAATGCAAAGATGATCAATGAAAAAGGTAAAGAACATGATAAAACCTATGTATAGGAAAATCTTTCTGATGCTCCAGACCTTCCTCACAAACATGCTAAATGCTGGAATGAGTTGCAGATTCCTATCTTGAGCTTCAATGGAGTGTAGAATATGTATAGCATAGCCTTACAGCTGATCCAGATGTTGTACAAACTTGGAAACTGATAGATTGGCATGTGACCAAGAGAGATGATCTGCAGTGAACCCAAATAGGTATGAGGTGTGCAAAGTGAAAACCAACTTTCTGAGGTATAGAACAGGCTGGATGATCAATAATGATGAGGTGCAAAGAGGTTCAATGAGGTTCTAAGAGGTGCAAAGCTGTCAGAATAATGTATACTGAAGGAGAGGATGATTGGAGGTTCAGAGGTGTTAAAATAGATGCAAAATCTTTGTAAAATGCTGAGAACAAATGTAGAAGGTAAGGGAATAAGCTGGGATAAGTTTTGAAGAGCTGTGGAGTCAAGAAAACAGATGCAAAGCTAAGGGAAAAGGTGCAAACCATGCTGAAGCTACTGCATATGTCATCAGAGGTGCGGAGTATTTTGAAGCTGTAAAAATTGCAAGTTCCAGGGCCAGACAGCTGCAGTGCTCATCACTGGAACTACCCATCTTCTGGAACAATTCAAATACCTGATCATCCAATAGGGTGATTCATGGTGGCCCAACTTTGGCCCAACTTGGTTCCCAACTTTGATCCCAACTTTGCTTCAAGTTGGGACCAAAGTTGGAAGCCCTACTGTGAATCACCCAGGTCTGCTCTGTCATTTAGATACTTATCTAGTTGTAAAGTTATGCAGTCCTGTATTTAATTTCGGGTCGTCAAATTTTACCCACCCCCACTTTCTTTCCTGCAGTCATTCCCAATCCATCCACTGTACCTTATCTCTGCCCCAGTTCCCAACATGTTTATTCTTCAAGGTTATGGCGGCCAGGATCTAAGGCAATCCATCATTGTGAGTCCAAATCCTGGATGTCTCAGATTTGGAGGTATTTGAATCACTCTTGCTCTTATTTTCCTTTGTTCTAATATGCCTACACTCTCTGAACATCAGGCCCTCATTCATGCAATCCTCCCTCGCCATGGAAGACGAAATGGCACTTTATTTTGCAGACCTCGAAAAGAAGATGACTCAGACTCGGACACTGACACGCCCTTGGACAATGAACAAGAAAAGACCCCAACGCCTGAGGGGTCATCTAGTGGCACATCATCTACATCATCTACTTTGTCTTCCTCCTCTTCATCTTCTAGCTCTTCCTCAAACATGGACATATCAGATTCAGAAGAAACCTCTGAGCAAGAAGTTCGTTTGCAAAACATCCTCTCATACAGTGAACGTCTCAGGGCTATTCTGGCATCTCAGTACCTCAATCCTTGCACTCCAGTTCCCAAATCTTCTCAGCTCTATCTTGTCCTTGTCGGAGTTCAAAACAGACCACCCACAAAATTTCCGCCTCAATCTACGGGTTTCACCATCTACCTTTGACGAACTAGTGGCCCGTATTGAAGATCATGCCATCTTTCAAACTCGGTCAAATGCGGAGCAGTTTCCTGTTGAAATCCAGCTTGCAATTGCTATGTATCGATTTGGACATGACAGGAATGCTGCATCAGTTGAAGGTGTTGCTCAATGGGCAGGTGTTAGTGCTGGGATGGTTGTTAAGTCTACTAGGCGGGTAATTATTGCTTTCCTTTCCCTCCATGATACTGTTATGTGTTGGCCCTCAGAGGAGGAGAAAGAGGATGCCTGCAAGTGGGTGGAATCCGCCTCATGTGCTGCATGGAGGGCTAGTTTTGTATGGTTGATGGCACACTCATCCCGCTATTTGAAAAGCCAGGTCACCACGGTGAGGCCTACTTTGACTGCAAGAGTAACTACTCTCTGAATATCCAGGTATGCTATTCTGTTTGTGATTTCCCTCAAAGCTGACAGCATTGAATACAGCTCATCACCTTGCCCAACCTTTGTATTATTGACTATGTTGTGGGCCACTGCAGCAGTGCACATGACGCAACTGTTTTCCGTTCATCTCGCACATACACCCAGAATCGATGTCTTTTGACGATGATGAGTGGCTCTGGGCTGATTCTGCCTATGCCCTTGATTCATGGTGTGTAACACCATACAAGAAGCCTCTGTCTATGGTCGCTGAAAATGCAAAATTCAATTACTATCTATCTCGGGTATGTCAATTGTATTTCAACTTCAAATCCAAGACTTACTATTTATAACCCAGGTTTGTGTCAAATCTGAGCATGCTATGGGCTACTTTAAAGGTCGCTTTTGCTCAATGCATGGCCTTCGCCAGCAAATTGATGATGCCCGGGACCATGAACGAGCTGTGGCCTGGATCAAAGCATGTATTATTATACATACTCTCATTTTTTCATTGAGCATGGCAACGAAGATTGGGAACATATTGCAGAGCTTGTGGCAGAGGGCACTGATTCAGTTCCTGATGGAGCAATACAGCCTGACTTAGAGGGTGAGGTTGTACGAGAGACATGGGGGCAACAAAAGCGGGAGGTGCTCAAAAGGGGAGTTATTTGACTACTTAGGTGGTGAATAAATGTATGACTAAGTTAATTTATTATCTATGTATCACAATTCACATGTATATCTCATTATTACTATCAAAGCCATTTTCATCTACAACACTGTTAAAGATATCAATGGACTGCATACCGTTGTTCTGAGACTTGACTTCCTCGTTATAAGACCCATAAACATTTGAAGATGATGCCTGCATGTTGAAAGAACCCAAAGGCACTCGAGTTGGCTGAGCAAACATAGTCGGGCGTTGACAGCTGGCTGAGGAGTATAGGCACCATGAGCAACGGCAGGGGTGGTGTGAGCAACCACAGGCAGACCAACCACAGGCTGAGAAACAGCTGGTTGAGATGGAGTAGCTGCAGCTAAGCGCACAAGCTCGATCTGGAGACAAGTTCTTCTGCTCGTGCAGCTCGATCCCGTTCAGCGTTGCAGTTCTTATATTCATACTTGAGGCACTTGTTCCGTTCTTGCTCCATCTTAAGCTCATGATCACGCTCACGCTTGCGTTCAAGCGATCAGCTTCAGTCTGGTGGAAGTCATTGAACTTGTCGGATGCGCTCTTGTGCTTTCCAGAGGGACCCCTTGTTAGCATTTGCCTTTGCTAAGCCAGCATCGCAGCCACCAAGCTGTGCTTTGCCTTTGGTGATGCTGGTGCCCTTGGACTTCTTGAGTAACTCGTTGAGGGAGATGAAGAGCGCTAGAGTCAAATAAAATCAGAAAATACCAAGAATAAGAGTATTCAATGTACATGTTTGACCACGACCTTGTCATCGTTGTCACTCTCCTCATCATCACCCTCTTTTTCAACATCTTTTCAACCTCTTTTCAACTTCACTGTCCACCTCTAACTCTTTGTCGTTGTCCAGTTCATCAACCTCTTGTGTGTCAAGTTCATCAACCTCTTGTGGAAAATTTTCGGCTTCATCTTTGCCACTTGGAGCTGGGTCAAATAAAGCAGCAGCATTGCGGCATGATCTGCACCAGGCATAGATGAGGCGACCCCAATAGGATTGTAGTTGGGTAATTCATGCCAAAAGAGTGGAACTCATTCCACCATGGCCACTGTGCGGTAATAGATGCTAAAAGAGCACATAGATACAGTGACTCAAAAAACTGTCCGGATGTTTTTGAAATTGAACTTAAATTGACTATAATGTCATGTAATCCTTATGAAATTACATGATTTAAAATGTACTGGAAAGCCCTGGATCACAGCTTTCAGGAGATATAGCATATGTTTGTATTTATTTGGTTCATATATTATTATTAAATACTTTATAAAAATAACACATCCGGACAGTTTCTTTGCGGCCTGTTGGAATTAACACAATAAGGTTTTTGTTATTGTAAACATAAAAAAATATTGAATGAATGAAAACATGTTGGAAGTATATAACAAAGACTGAAACTTCACATTCCCCCAAGTTTATAGCCCATTATTCTCTACTACACAGTTATGTATTCTCTCTCTTTTAAATTATACTCTAACATCATCTTTATGCTAGAAAATGGTGATTCTATTTGTAAAACTGATGTCAAACATGGTGTTTTGAAATCAAGTATTTGGGTGATATGTTTTGGGATAGAGTTATTGATGAAAAACAATCATGAAGACCATTTTTCAAAGCTCACTCCCCGACCACTGCCACCTAGTTTGACTTGTTTCCACTGGAAAGGCTGGTACTTCCACACAACTCTGCTGTCAGCTTCCCACTATCACTAACACATCTATCTCCATCTAAACCATTCAAAATTCACTCAAAAAAGGATCTTGTAGCACAAGTCAAGATCAAAAACCATTCCCTCTCTAAGAACCATAGGAAGGCTTGCTTGAAATTTGTCCAGAAGTATGAAAACTGAACAGAAAAAGACTGAAAACATGTTATTTTCACAGATGAGACCAATATCAATTGAATTGGGTCAGTTGGAATGCAGTCAGTGAGGAAAAAGGCTGGTTATCCTCTCCAAACTCAGTGTAGAAAACCATCAAATTTGGAGAAGGACATATGATGATTTGGAGTTGTATAACAACAAGTGGTATTGGCTACATGTGCAGGGTAGAAGGCAAGATGGTGGAGAACTCTATGTAAACATTTTGGATGACTATGTCTTCCCAACTCTGGAGTATTACACCCTTAATCAGGATGATTTCATCTTTTAGCAAGATAATGACCTCAAGCACACATTCCAAAAGGCTCAGAAATGGCTTAAAAGACCATAAAATAGAGCTTGTGGACTGACCAGCATAATAACTAGATCTCAATTCAATCAAAAATTTGCAGCATATTCTCAAAATGTGCTTTGTAGAATACAAAAATGCTCCAAAGGGTATCCAGGAGTTGTAGGGCAGAATACTGGAGAATGGGAGGAAATACCCAAGGAAGACTGTGTGAAATCAATCAATAGTATGTCTAGAAGAGTTTTAGATGTTTTGAAAGCAAAGTGGGGTCACACAAAGTACTAGTTTATATAGATACCCATATTCTAATGGGCCGCAAAAAACTGTCTGGATGTGTTATTTTTATAAAGTATTTAATAATAATAAATGAACCGAACAAATACAAACATATATTATATCTCCTGAAAGCTGTGATCCAAGGCTTTCTATTGCATTTTAAATCATATAATGTCATTAAGATTACATGTTATTATAGTCAATTTAAGTTCAATTTCAAAAACATCCGGACAGTTTTTGAGTCACTGTAACAGAACGTCAATAAATATATGAGAAAAGTAGGTACATTGTACAACGTACCAACCAGATTGGCCAGATCTGACCCTCAGTGACATTGTCAGGATCAAGTCCTGCTCCAGTGCTTCCGAGAGTCTTGATATGCTTGCTGTATTCCTGCTTCAACCTTGAAACCATGATCAGAAAATTTTGATAAGGAAGATCGATAAGGGATGAAAAAGGACACACCGACATAGACATGTTTCAACTGAGGTTGCAAACCTGCCAGGATTCAATCTATAGCCATCCTTGTGTTCCTCATCGCCCTCGAAGATGTGTTTGGCAAGGACTGCATATTGCTGAGGCTTTCCATCTTTTGCAATGGCCTTGCTTCGACCCTCTTTGGCTGCATCAGCTGTGGAGTCAGAGAATAGCTTGATGTGAAAGCTAGCATGAGTGGTCAAGTACGTGATAAGAGTCCACGTCCAGTCTGGGTTTTTCACCCACTCGATGTTGGGGCTGCGTGTTGCTGGTTTCGATCCAGCCTTCTTTTTGACACAGAGGGCTTCTCTTTGTCTTTGATTGGCTTAGATTTGACCATGTTTGTAACTATACAGATGTGGGAAAAGAAGCGTACAGAGGGTGAAGTTGAAGGTCGAAGTTGGAGGTCGAAGTTGGGGCCAAGTTGGGATACAATCGTGGTCCGGGCACGATGCGTCCCAACTAAGCAAATTGGCCCAACTTGTGATTTCCAACTTGATCAAAGTTGGGATCAAAGTTGGGAACCAAGTTGGGCCGAAGTTGGGCCACCGTGAATCACCCTAATATATCAGAGACACAACATCTGATGAAGTAAAAGGAAACCTGGTTGAACACAAAAATCACTGCCTCACAAACATTAGCTCAACAATATGAACCAGAAAAACTACCAAAGCCCCTCAAAGAAATGGTATCAATGGAATATCACTTGTACATGGATTTTTTCAATGAAAAGCAGCAGATTGATTCCCAGAACCAAGATCATGGAACCATAAAATTGAACTGAAAGAAGAATTTATACTCAAGAAATTCAAGGCATATAATATCACTCTGGCAGAAAAAATCAAATTAGACAATTGGACAAAGGAACAACTGGAAAAAGGTTACATTTGACCCTCAGAATCACCTATGGCATCCCCATTCTTTTTTATCACAAAAAAAAATGGAAGGTTTTGACCATGCCAAGACTATAGATATCTGAACAATTGGACAATCAAGAACACCTACCCACTACCTCAAATTATGAAACTTATGGACAAGCTTAAAGGAGCAAAGCTTTTCACAAAACTAGATATTTGATGGGGCTACAATAACATCAGGATACAAGATGGTGATCAATGGAAAGCAGCCTTCAAAACAAACAGAGGACTTTTGAACCAACTGTAATTTTCTTTGGCATGTGCAATTCTCCAGCAACCTCCCAATCCATAATGGACTCAATCTTTGAAGACATGATTTCAAAATGTTTTTAATCATTTATATGGACAATATCCTAATCTTTGCAAAAGACAGATCAGAACTGGAAAGATACACCAGGATGGTTCTACAATGGCTTTGAGAGAACAATCTCTACCCCAAGCTGGAAAAATGCTCATTTGCCCAAGAAAAGGTGGGGAATCTCAGAATGATAGTTAAAGCAGGAAAGATCTCTATGGACCCAACAAAACTCAAAGGAATTCAAGATCAACCAGTGCCTACTACTCTCAAACAAGTCTGATCATTTCTAGGCTTTGGAAACTTCAATCCAAATTTTATCCAGAAGTTCTCTGAGATAGCTTAACCTTTAAACAAACTTCTGAAAAAGACAAAGGATTTTCTCAGAATGACACAACTCAAGCTGCTTTCAATGAATTAAAGAAACAACTCATGGAAAACCAGTCCTCTTAATGCTCGGCCCTTCTAAATCATTTCAAAATTGAATCTGATGCTTCAAAGTACACTTCAGGAGCCATCCTCACTCAACTAGATGGAAATGGCAAAAGACATCCATGTGCATTTATATCTATGAATTTCTCTCCAACTGAAAGAAATTATGAAATCTATGATAGAGAATTACTGGGAATAATCCAAGCACTACAGGAATAGAGACACTACATTCAAGGATTGGAACACATGACCACAGTATACTCAGACCGCAAGAATCTGACATACTTCTGATCCGCCCAGAATCTGAACCAATGACAGGGACACTGGTCTCTGTATGTCTCAGAATTCAACTTGAAACTAGTACACCTACCCAGAGACTCAACTAGACACCCTTTCACAACATCCTGACTTTACCCCAGAAGAAGACCACAACAACAAAAACATCACTTTACTTCCAGAAAATTTATTCATTGACTTAATTGACACTGAACCACAGGAAAGAATTGCTAATGCCAATGAACTGGATCACAATGCAGCAGAAGCAATGAAAGTGTTACTGGAAGAAGGACCCCTAAGCACACAACACAACCTCAAAGAATAGAAGATGGAAAATGTAAATGGAAAAAATGTTCTATACTATTAGGGATGAGCCTACATCCTGAAAGACCAGAACTTACAAAAGGATATAGTCAAATCATATCATGATCCTATCTTGGCCAGACATTCTAGAGAACTTGAAACATTCAATTTGGTAAAACAACCCTATTGGTGGCCAGGACAATACTCATTCATCAAACAATACATAAAAGGATGTGCTGCCTGCCAACAATTTAAGATAAATTGACATCTCTGTAATCCATCATTCATATCAATACCTGGACCAAAGTCAGCTTAACCATTCACAGACAGTGTTATGGGGATATTTCACTGATTAAAGATGAACAAGGAGAGGTCTTATTTGATAAAATTCTAAGTATCACTGGCCATGAAAATACTAAAGGATTTATCCTTATTCCATGTTGAATGAAAGGACTGGACATCAAAAAAACCACCAAACCCTTATTGGACAACCTCTACAAGAGATTTGGATGGCCAGATAGTCTTACATCTGATTGAGACCCCAGATTTGCAGCTGAATCATTCAAAGAATTAATTAAACTCCTCAGAGTAAAATCAAAATTCTCAACTGCTTATCACTCTCAAACTGGCAGAACAACAGAATGATATAACCAAGAAGTCAAAGCTTATATATCCATATACTGCTCATCCCATCCAGAGGATTGGAACAAAAAACTAGAAACCCTCAAATTCACTTACAACAATTGAAGACATGCAGACAGACAAAGAACCCCATTCAAATTGATTCTCAGATACTCCTCTATTGCAATCCCTACCACATTTGAACACGCCAAATTCCCATCAGTAGAAGACAAGTTGAAACACCTTCAGAAAGATAGAGAAGAGGCCTTAGCAGCCCACAAACTAGCCCAGACAAGAATGGCTGAAAGGAAGAACTCAAACTTTATACTGTTCACTCAAGGACAAAAGGTATTGTTGAAAGCCACAAATCTTCAAATGAACTACCACAAGAAAATGGCACCAAAATGTGAAGGACCCTTCAAGATTAAAGAAGTCTTAGGACCCTTAACTTATTGATTGGAGCTTCCCAAAGGATGGCTTATTCACAATGTATTCCATGCAACCCTTCTCAACCCATACCAGAAGACCAAAACACATGGATCTAATTTCATTCAACCACCCCCAAAAATATTAAATAAAGAAGAAAACTGGGAGATAGAAACAATTCCCAAGCATCTAAATGAAGAAGAGGGTATCAATATTTCATCAAATGGAAAATTACCCAATCACCAAAGCAAGGTGGGAACCAGGCTTGGTATTCAACAAGACCAGTAATGAAATGTTACTGAAATACTGAACACATCACACACTTTAAAAGACCATCATCTTCACCCATTTGATAATCAATCAACATGCCTTCTGTTTTCTCAATCAAACACATTAAATCCACTATCTTTCCCCAACATACCTATGAGTCTATTTTTCTCACAGCAAAAATACCAAAAACCCAAGAAGAGCAGCAGCAAATGCTTGAAGACCTTTAAATTGAGTTTATATGCTCCCAAAAAGCAGAGGAACAAGCTTGCGCTGACCTCAAGACAAGATGCACATCAATAGTACATGATCAGAACCAAGAATATCAGCTGTGGATTTCTCAGCTCAAAAATAAAACTCAAGCCTGGATTGGTAACAAAACTATAAGAAAAGCCAAGTCGCTTCACTTCTAGGCAACAAACATCAATATTCAACAATGTTTCACTCTACTGCTGGTGCCTCCTCTCTTCCCCAACCCACTACCACTATGTTTTGTCTTTTTAATACTCTTTGTGTTTATGAACTCATCAAAATCCTCAAAAATACAAAAATCAGCAAGAAATCAAACATGTGCCCATTCATGCTCAATCAAGAGCTTACCTTCTTTACTTTCCTCACTAGAAAAATATGACAAATTAGGGCAAACATCAAAACTCTTTGTGCAAGAGTCTGTGTTCACCATCAAGTTGCTGACAATACACTTGAACATCTTCAACAAGATGGATTTGAGTGAGCAATTGAACATGTACTCATATGGCACTGCACAGTAAAGAAACCCTGATTCATCCTTCCTCCTCTCATTATTCCAGTCATTACTGACTTCAAGATTGCAGACATTCCCCCACAGCAATTTGTCAACACTGACCCACCACAATCATTTGACATCCATGAACAGACTGTCATGCCTACTTGTTGCCTGATTCACTCCAGACAGCCAAGTTCTGGGATACACTGAAGAACAGATGTTACACATATGTAGCATGTAACTTACATGCTACATATGTCAAAAGCTGGGACATATGCAACAACAATGTCCCAAATTCAAATGCAACTACTCCCACTGACAAGCACTAGAACACATCACACAGTACTGTCCTATTAAGTGTGACAATGTTTTGGCAGGGGCAATCAATTTGATTATGACAACTCCACAGATGATGCTGGCATTGCAAATAACATGGGAGAGCTCTACAGAGCCTGAACACAATTTGACTGGGATAGTTGAACCATAGAAGTAATGTTACAAATATCTTATTTTTCTTTGCTTTTCATTTTTCTTTTGCTTCTTTTCATTTTCTTATATAAATGTCAATATATCATATGATGTACAACATCATGTGATCATTTCTACTTGACTCACTTGTGCCTCATGCCATACTAGTTAGTTGTAGATACTCAAATGCTTAAATAGCCAGTAAATACAATGATTGTTCTTTAGCTAGTTCTTGAGAATCAAATCTCCACTTTACTTGATAAACAGCTTAGAACACTTTAGTTCTTCATTACTTGACTGTTGGCTTTATCCACACACATGAATATAAGCTTGAAGTCATAACAAGTTCTCTCAATGAAATACTAATGGGTCTTTTTCTTTTTAGAGTCATTTTGTCATCATTAAATATCCATATCATGAATATTAATGAACTAGGCTATAACTGAGTTCAAAGTTGATCACTATGTTGACAATGGCATTTGACACTCATGCTTTCTATATGGCAAGATTTAAAGCCACAGTGTTACATTTATATATTGAACTGATGTTTCAATGCATAAAACAAATGGGTGAAGTACTGATTATTATATCAAGTGGTGAAGTTATGTAGAATGAGCTACAATGGTATATATAATTTCAATAACACAAACATAAAAAAGACAAAGATATTGGCTTACAAAGAAGGTTTCCATAAACTATGTTCTCAAATTGCAAAATATCATCATCAGATGGGTGATATTGTTTTGTGATCCAGTCGTCCTGCTGGAGAGGCAATAGATAAGATTTTAACAATTGATCAACCTGTCCACATTTATCTTTCAGATAAGTGGTCCAAGCTGTCAAAAATTTGTGACCAAAATCATGGTCAGTCACAGTAATCCAGAAGGAATATTCAAATGAGATAAGGATGGCTGAAATAAAGCTAATGAGATACAAAACTTCGGAATAAATATCCCAACCTGCAAAAGCATTTAGAGATGGCTCCTATAACAGTATTATTTTATAAATAATGGAGGTTTATAATGCAAGTCCATAACTCATGATAAACTCTTACAGAGAATTGAGCCCTGATAGTTGGTTCGATTTTAGATATCTGTAAAATGCAATCAATATCAAAGAATAAAATAAAAATAAACATTGAATCAGATATAAAGTAAACACAACTTACAAGCTAAATAAAAATAATATTGAAAATATAAACAACCACAAATAGTGTATAAAATAACTTACATGCTGATTAAAAGTTGAGGGAGAAAATATCAGCAATTGCAATCAACAACAAATAGGTTGTACAACTTACATGCTGAATAAAATTGAGGCAGAAAATATTAGCAACTAAAATTGAGCAGAAACAATGTGCACAACTTACATGCTAAATAAAATTTGATGCAAAAAATATTAGCAATTTAAATCAATCACAAACAGTGCACACAATTTACATCCTGAATGAAAATTGATGGAGAACATATTAGCAGTTGAAATCACCCACAAAAATGCACACAACTTACATACTGAATACAAATTGATACAAAATATATTAGCAATTGAAATCGATTGCAAACAGTGCATACAGCTTACACGCTGAATAAAAATTGATGCAGAACATATCAGCAATTACAATCAATCACAAACAGTGCACACAACTTACACGCTAAATAAAATTTGATGCAGAATATATTAGCAATTGAAATCAATCAGAAACAGTGCACACAACTTACAAACTGAATATCGAGGTAGAAAATATTAGCAACTGAAATAAATCACAAATAGTGTGTACTACTTACATTCCTGAATAAAAATTGATGCAGAAAATATTAATGATTGAAATCAACCACAAACAGTGCAGACAACTTACAAGCTGAACAAAAATTGATGCAGAACATATTAGCAATTGAAATGAATTATTAACAATGCACACAACTTACACGCTGAATAAAATTGGGGCAGAATATATTAGAAGTTGAAATCAATCACAAAGAGTGTACACAGCTTACAAGCTGAATAAAAATTGAAGCAGAACATATTAGTAACTGAAATCAATCACAAATAGTGTGCACTACTTACATTCTGAATAAAATTGATGCAGAAAATATTAACAACCGAAATCAATCATAAATAGTGCATGCAACTTACATTCTGAATAAAATTTTATGCAGAACATATTAGCAATTGAAATGAATCATAAAAAATGCACACAACTTACAAGCTGAATAAAATTAGAAGAACATATTAGAAGTTGAAATGAATCACAAACAGTGTACACCACTTACATCCTGAATAAAATTTGAGGCAGAACATATTAGCAATTGACATCTATCACAAACAGTGTACACCACTTACATTCTGAATAAACATTAATGCAGAATATATTAGCAATTGAAATCTATCACAAACAATGCACACAACTTACATCCTGAATAAAAATTCATGCAGAAAATTTGAGCAATTGCAATTGAGCACTAAATCCCATTTTTTTATTAGATAGATTCTCACCCCATAGTTCTTATAATATGCTGTTAGTATATTATTTAAAGTTCCAAATTTTATACTCACATGCTATGTATTTATCAGTGTGATCATCAAAAACTAGTAAATAATGGGTGGTTACATCCTAATTTGATGTCAGCTACTTTTTTCTTAGAGTGTACCAGCATATTCACATACATAATAGAAATGTGGAAACCACATCATGGCATCCAATATCAAATCATTCTTTATATGAATTAAACACTCAAATGATGTAGCACATTTTAACCAATATACCATATTTGTTATATTGCCATATGGCATGCTAAAGAACATAATAAGCAATATAAACATAGAAAAAGCTAATGACATACCATTGTATTGCATATTCAATGCATATTTTTAAATTATTCTGTTGCACAGTAACAAACAGCATTCTGAGAGCAAGATCATCAATTGATTCTGCTGTTTGTTTTATTAGCTCTCCAATTTGTTCTTGGTGATCATTTTCATTCTTATCAAGTCCTATTCATGACATTAAGTTTCCAAATCAATTTGATGAATCATAAATAACTTACCCTCGAGCTGAACATAAGCACATGGAGGATATTGATAGTTTCTAAGTGGTTGTTCAAACTTCTGCTGCAAAGTATCCAGAGCATGCATGGTATTCAGCTCTGGTGTGCTGTTTCTGTCCCAAACCTGGCTGATGAGATCATCAAATTTCATGAAGATTGCCACAACTGGCACTGATTTTGTGTGGGTTCTCATTACTATTGAAATGCATATTACAAGCGTACCATTCCATTTGCGATTTTCATTGAAAAATTTAACTTCCAAGTCCAATAAAGGGCGTGATACATCAGGCTCAAAGCAAAACCTACACCCATTGTGATTTCAGGTGCTCCCAATAAAAAAATAACAAGAAAACAGTAAACACATACCATATGATATGAATTTGATCATCAACTCCACGGGCATTTGAACGCTCTTCAATGAAATCTATCACCGCCGTTAGTTCCTCCTCACTCCCTGCCTCAAAACCACCTGAGTCATGGAAAATGAACTTTGGGTTGCTCATGAATGTGAATGCTCGATGTATGTCATGTGTTCCACGCTACAATATCGACAAGTCAGTCGTTTTACCTGTGGGACATGCAGAGATTACGGAGGAGTACTACCCTTGAAGTCGGTACAAGCTGTTGGAAATCATAAGTATCTGACTTCTGGCGCAGAGCAGAGTAACTCACAAGATCTTTACCGTCGTCATAAATGGACGGCTCCTCAGTCGTGTTACATACCCGTTTTAACAGAGTTGTTTTGCCAGCGTTTGCCCTTCCGATGACAAGAATCCGGAAATGCTTGTATTTGGCTCGGAGTTCTGCGGCCTCAACAGGGCTGATTGCCACCCCAGTCGACGACCTATGACCCGTTGCTAGGAAGCTTGCAGTCGGCGATCCATGACCCACGGCAGCGGAGCTCGCAGTCCGACGTGATCCAAATCCTATGGATTTCTTGAATCGATTACCCAATGCTTTAACTTTCGACTCTTTAGCAGGGCTTTGACAATTAGCGGACATCTCGATGATGAGGGTAACGAGACAACAGTCCGGTTGGGAAGCGCAGAGGGGCGATGTTGTCGGTCGACTTCTCATCCCACGGACTGCTGTGCAGCCGAGAACTGGGTGCAGAGTGTGCTATACATTGATGGCCGGGACCGGGAAAGAGCTGGATCTCATGACCAATTGAGCAGCTGGGGAGGTGACAAAGCTTCCTTCCAAATTTACAAAGAACGCCTCATCTCTCTGCCTAACCGGTTCCAAATGAAGTACAAGTCTAATCCCGACGGAGCCATGACTCTCCCTCGATGCACTCGAGAAAGAATGTAAGAGATGGAGCTCAGCTCTCAACCGGTCGGTCACTACCCCACCATCCCTAGCTGATGACGAGCCCTGAGGTCAAAATAAACACCAGATACGTCGCATCACTCAACTATTTTTTTTCTCCCATGGACATGATCGATTTGTAACACGAAGAGAGATCTATTCTCATCGTCTCTATGTTTTGTTCAATACACAGCTTCCCTCGTCATCATCCAATTGAGAATAGTTCTTGATTACCAAGGTAGTTTGATTCATCGTTAGCACCATAGTGATCTATGCGCGCGCAGCCATACATCATCGCAAGGAATAAACTAAGGGCATCATGTATGGTGTAGATACGCTACAAATGAATATAACGCTTCTCAGTCCGCAATCACACCAGGAACATTGTATGTATATGATACTTTACTAATGCGACTAGCATTGAGAATGTAGTGGAACAGTCACGGTGTATCTCTAACCAGTATAATAGGAGCGCAGAGAAGGTGTTATCCTTAATATCGAAGAGAAATATGGACGAAGACGAGCATAGAGGCACGGAGAGCAGTGGAGCACGTAGGAGTAGCTGGAGCGAATATACTGGGATTAGAAATCCATGGTAGCTTCCTCGGGTTTGAAGCTGTGAGGCAGTATTCCCGGTATGGAGGCGATGAGAGAGTTGCAGCGCCAAATCCATATTTAGATATCAAAAGAATGGACAAAGTTTCGTAAATGAGAGGGTAGATGCGATATTAATGACACGATATGGATTCCATGAAGGTTAGGAGTCGGCAAAATGAAGGGCAGCACCATCGATACTGGACAAAATGATGGGTCCCTCAACGAACGATTCTCCTCTAGGTGTGTTGGGACATCCAAGCGACATTGTGGCACCCTTCATGTCACTTGAGAACCGAGCGGGCTGAATATCCACACATTACCCGACATCAATAAATATTTCATGGATGGGCAACAGAGTGTATGAGGGAGCTTGGAAGTGGCGACGACTACGCGGCTGTAGAAGATGCATCAGTAAGGATGGCTGAGCAACTGTGGGGAAGATTAAGAAAACAGTGCTGATGATTATGTAGAGGAGAAGACTCACAGATACGCTGTTTGAATCTGTAAAGGAGGTACCAAAGTACGGCAGATAGGTACGTCTCACAGTTCTGAGCAGCATTATAGCATACCTTTCGCATCGAATCATCACTTTACTCTCCATAGACCACAATCCAAAGGCAATGAACGACCAGGACTGTAGTTCGCCATTCGATAGTTTGATCCAAATTTTAATGGCTTCACTGCGGGCGCGAGCTGTTGGAAACCAGTGTACAACAGTCGCCGACGTTCAGACAGCATAGTTTTGATTAAATAGGTGAGAAATGGGGACTTACTGTCGAGAGAGTCGGGCTGAATATTTCATCCTATGTGAAGCGCGCTACGTTCAAAGATATATTGCTCTGTTAATTAAATCACGTCACCTATCTGGAACCAAGCTGAAGTGGATATGCAACTGCGATACTAGGCGAGAACATGATACGTTTTGTTAAAGGTATGTATGGCGCCCGGGTCGTAGCAGTACCATTCGAATGAGTTTATACCTATAGTTGTGTCAGGCATATAAGATCGTGTATGACAATACTGGAGATGGAGATCAAGATGAACCAGTTACGAGCAGAGCAGGACTATTGGCCAAGGGTGAAGTTGACACTACTTAGGTTGAAATGATGCGCAGAACCAAACAACAGCCGGAAGCTTTCGGAATGTCCCACGGTTGGTTCACAATTGGCACAGATCATCCCCACCATTCTCTATAGCCTCTGAGATCTGAGTGCTTGAGCCGCACAATCCTAGACATGCTGAGCGCGGAACCCTGGACCGGTTATTTTGGCTTATAGGGTGTGACATACTCTGAATCTTTTCATCCTTCCAATAGCTCTGCACTCGTCCTGTCCACCCTGCGAGATGAATTCTGTCGGTCCGAAAACGAATACTTGGAGTTTCAAATACAAACGTTCGGTGAGATTCCATTACCCCTTCTTATTCATGATGCATGACCTCTTAAATTCTCGATTTTCTTTCCGTCACTAACAACTTGTGGGAAAAGAAGATCCGAAGCCTTATGGTGAACAACCTTACGACAAGACATAATCGAATCCAGAGTCATCGCCTCCACGGGCCACTGTCTTATCACCACTCTCTCTTCTTTCCGTCTTTTCGGTAATTCCCTATACAACCCTTCCCCATCTTATCCACCGTTGCTGCGTCTCCTCATATTGGCCGAAGCCGGGATTAACATAGGATGCAAGGCTTCCAGTGCCAATGTGAGTGTTGTTTGACAATATATCCTGAAGACACCGCCTCTAATTTAGCATTTTCCTCTTCGCGTAGCCTGCGCGCTTTAGATCTACCCTTGTATACCCATTTGGCTGGATACCATCGACCTGACGAAGCCAAATAACGAACCCTCGTCAGCAATCCTCTACGTCCCAGTCGCTTATAATGATGCTTGGGGATCTGGTAAGCGTGTAATTTGTACAAAATGCGTTATATCTTACCGATTTTGACTTATTTGCATGAACTACCCATCTTAGAAACGTCTTGGGACTATATTTTCCACCACGAGCGCCGCCGCTGCCGCCTACCTAGCACCAACTGGCCTTACTTTAGATTCCTCCACAAATACACTAGCCTCCCTGCGTCCCAATTAGATCATATAAACCCCTGGTGAGCATTTCCGTAAAGTCTCTAAAACGTGTATTTGCTGCATACATCTGATTTTATGAGATAGTTCATGTCCTGCACATACGTCACGGAATGCCCACAGGCCCTCAGCGGGTGGAGCAATCTGAGAATGATAGATGTACATTGCTCGTGATTGTGTGCGTGTGCAGGCTCGGACCGGGGTCAACTCACGAATCGATATCATTCCAAACCCCTCAGTTGATTTCTCTGTCCATCCGAAACGTTCATCACCCTCGCGAGTCGAACCTGATACTGAGTATGAGTGCGAGCCAGGCCACTCCTCCGAGTCCCGTTGCAGGCCAGACCCGATACGACGATCCGACCCCGGGGGCACAAAGGTCTATTCAATCCCGTTACGGTCAAAGAGGACGCGGATGAAGTGGCTGTCGGGATGGTGGGATGCTTCATCGCGGTTGGGGTGACCGACATCGAGAAGCAGGCGGAAGGGGAGGTAGTGATACAACCCTCAGAGCTGGCGCCGCCAGATTCAACATCTCTGGAAGCACAGACAGCGCGGTACCTGGGCCATCATGCATCAACGTCAGCGTCAGCTCCGACCCACCCCAGCGCGAGGATACATATATGCGTCTTTTGATTTTCAATCGCACGTGTCCGACACCCATCTCCCGGTCTTTATTTAACTTTTATACGCTGCTTCGCGCCGCTTGACGACTTGATGTTCGATTTATCATTCGTCGCACCCTACAACACAACACCGTTGTCGTTGCACTGCATGCCCGCTCGACTGTGCCAGTCCTCACTCTCCCGTTTGTAAGTCACTGCACTATCATTCACATCCTCAGGCCTTATCCTCGTTCCCGTTACATTCCCATTCCCATGCCACTCTCATGTTCACTCATTCTCACCATGCACATGCACATATACCCACTAATAATCATAGACATTTACCCCGCATCCACCTCTTCCCGATACCGACCTTTACTTATTCCCTTCCTTTCCCTTCTGCTCTTTGGTTACCCGCATTCATACTCGCTGACGTACTTCCACAGTACAACCATGCAGAGCTCCGGGACCGCGTAGCGGCGCGCCAATCTTCCCTCTTTGAGGAACAGTCACAGACACAACATCGAAGATAGTTTACTCGGGTGGTAGACGGCCAGGGTCCGGGTCGCGATCAGGGGAGATTGCGGGTGCGGGTATGGGTGGCGTAGAGCTCGATGGAAAATGTGGATGCAGTATGGTGGAAGCTGAGCGAGGGAGAGGAAGGGAGAGGGCGGGTGATATGGAGAGGGCCCGGGCAGGAGTGTTGTACATCCTCCGGTGGGATACGAAAGGCGCGTGCGAGGTTCATCCTAGAAGAGGGGAATGATGAAGAGCGACGAAAGATGGCTCAAATTTTCTGTAAACATGTATTTCTCTCCCACCCTCCAATGATCCGCATCTCGCTAGTGACTGACATTTTGACTTTCAAGCTCTTTTCCCTTGTCAGTTTGTAATTTTCGAACGATCTATGTGTGTTCTCAAATACATCGACCATCTGAACAAAAGCGCCTGTGGACACGACATCCAGAGACCGTATATCTTACGGACACCCATCCTCTGAAAGTATATCTATCCACACTTCCTTTCCGTCCTCTCTCTACTTTTCTTGATTGATGTCCTGCGAAGCTGCATTACACCATCCTGAACGCGAGCCATCGAAAGTCCGCAACCGGCAGACGGATCCCGATCTGTTATACAGACATTCTACACTCGCGTTGTTCTATGACATTTCTGGGCTCTGAACAGAATCAACGCATTGGTCATCTTAGCTGCTCTTCGTGTGCTCAGCTTGAGCGAGTCCCTCACCGTTCAAAATTATCATTAACTGGACACAATGTCTAAGTTACAATGTTTGTCATTGTTTCACGGCCGAAGACTTAGATGGTGATGGAGATACGGCGAGTTCTTTTATGCAGATGAATCCGTTCTTCCGAGCAACGAGAATGAAACTAATAATGAGATTTGACCGCAGAAAAACCAACCGAGTCACTGAGACCGTAGGTGCGGGATGGCGTTGACTCCAATAAGCTGAAGAATAGCCTCTGTTTTAATTGTCGGATTCGCATATATGCGACCATACGGTCATTTCCATACAGCACGAACCTCAAATCGGCGAACACCATTCAGACCGAAAGCTGCTGACTGAAGGCTGATGTGCCCGGCCCACTCTTCTCCTCTTCTCTTTAAAGTCGCCTCAAGGTTACTTGTATCCCACACGCGAGTGGGCGGTCTTGGGAAATGGAGACAACGCGGGAGTTCATCTTCGAGACGCTGGGAGCAGGCCTGTCGTGCATGTTTATACTCGATGAGTTTCTGTTCTTTTCTGCGCTTATTGTACAAAACGAACTACTGGTCAGTGGTTAATAAAGACATTGCTGTACATGATGCTTTTTTATTATCTACATCTCTACATTCTTCACAGATATGGAGGTGCTTTAATGTGTGGAGAAGTTCGTGTTGGGTCCCGCTACTAGTTTTTGTTGCGGAACTTGGTGAGAACCGGAGAGCATATTACGCTTACATTCCTATTAATCGCTTTTCGTGCTATTATAGGTCTCTTAGGTGCTGTGATGGTTCTAGTAGGACAGTTTGCTAACCCGAACCTCAATCACTTCAGTCACATCGAAAGTGGCCTGACATCTATTTCACTAGGCATCACCGTGCCTTCTGCATTTCTCATTGGATGCCGATTAAAATCCTCTGGAGTCTCCAGCATACTCATAAAACCGTCCGGCCTACAAAGAATATTCAACCATATGGTGATGTTGGTGGTAAATTCGGCCGTGAACTCCTGCTCTATGCCGTCTCCATGCCATTTCCGTCATTCAGCGTGATAGGATATCCCTGCGCAGACACATTATATCAAGTCCGTGCTGATTATTATTGCGGTACATAGCTCGGTATATATTTCTGATGATTATGTTTGTGTGACCTGGAGTGAGGGGATGGCACCGACGGTGCTGGTGGTGAGGCTTGTTATTACGAACACGAGAAGGGTAATAATATGTTCATTAATAAGTCATGTATAGATCTTGCAATTGAAGTCATATGGGATTGATAGCCGTAGTGTGATGCCACCGTAAAATTTAACGCCTCAAGTGGCGAGACGATTGGGGTGTAGGAACATTGATTCAAGCTCCGATCTAATTAAATCACCGTGTGGTTCCGCTTGCTTGTTCTTTGCTTCCGGCCCATTTCTCCGACTCGACTCAAAATATGTGTATTCTCTATCGTCATTTGCTCTCCTGATCTATTTGGTTGGTGTAGGGGCAGATATCCAACATCACCTCTGCAAAGGCGCGCCTCCCTGCGTCTTACCCTAGACCAGCACCACTAAAGATTGCGATGACGATAGCAATGTGCAAACAGACGGTCGCAGATGTGATCAGGACGTGACTGTTCGAAATGATCCTCTATCTCGTCGGCAGTATCCTGTGCGTCATTCCCCTCTTTTTCATCATCTCGATGCCGTAATTCTGATTCTGGTTCCCTGAAATGATTCTGTTTCTAATCCCAATCCCGATCCTGTTCTCTCCTCTTCCTCATGCATGCAGACTGACGAATGACGGCAACGCGATCCTGCACGAGATCGACCTAGCGCACCCTGCCGCGAAGATCATGATCGAAATCAGCAGGACCCGGGACGAGGAGTGCGGTGACGGGACCACGAGCGTCATCATCCTGGGTGCGCCGTCCTCTCTTCTTTTTCCTCTTTCTCACTCACCTCCCTCCCTGCCCCTCTGCCCCCTCCTCTCTTCCACTACCCCTTTCTCCCTCCCACCCAGCCGGCAAGATCTTCGCGTAATCCCTGTCCCAGCTCGAGCGCGACATCCACCCCGTCGTCATTATCTCCGCCTACAACAAAGTGCTCGCCGAGGCGCTCTCCATCATCAAACGCATCTCCGGCCCCATCGACACCGCCGACGACGCTCAGATGCTCGCCCTTGTCGGGAAAACCATCGGCACCAAGCTCTTCACGTGCTAGTTGGATATGATATGTGCGCTCGCGTTGCAGGCGGTGCGCACTGTCGCTGTGAGCCACGGCCATAGTGTCGCTCCCGGGGCTGCAGCTGCGGTGGGGGAGGGTATGGGCGCAGGCAGGCAGGGCCATGTGCATAGGCAGACGAATGCTGATATAAAGAGATATACACGCGTCGAGAAGATCCCGGGTGGCGAGATCGAAGAATCGCGCGTGGTCTCGGGCGTACTCCTCAACGAAGACATCACACACCCCGCCATACGGCGGCGTATCATCCTGCTCGACCTCTCGCTTGAGTACAAGAAGGGCGAGAGCCAGACGAACATGGAGTTCAGCAAGGTGGGAGACTGGGCGCGCGCAGGAGATGGAGGAGCGGGCGAAGCAATTGTGTGAGAAGCTGCTGGAGTTGAAACTGGGGTGTCAGGTATGTTTTTCTGCTGCTCTCTCTTTCGCCTTGATTTGTATGTTGATATTAATAACACCACCCATCCGCACCGCAGACCTCGCGCAACACATACTCACGCCTCCATGCACACGAATCTGGTGTTCTTGGGAATCCACTTCGTCGTCAGCGAGTGTATGCGCCTTTCTTCCTCTATGCCATCGCCTTCCGTTCTCTTACGAAGTTTCTGCGCGATTAGTCTACGCAAACTCTTTTCTCGCTACGTAAGTCGATGCATCTTCTCACCTTTATAGGGTTCCTCATTCTTATTTTCAGCACCGCAGCCTCAACGCACGTAAGACATTCCATCCGACCGGCCATAGCGACTAAAACTCGCATGACCGCAACATCCCTATCATGTTCCTGAACAACACCTTCAGTCTCGCAAGCAACAACACACCTTCTGTGCGTCTCACATCCTTCAAGCCCTTGTATTGCACAAGGTTAACGAAGAGCAGTGACCCTGGTGCTGATGGATTAAATTTTTAGTTAAGAATTAAACGAAGATATCTAGATCGGGTAGCACGAGTGCTGGCACTACATCCACTGGACGATAGCCCCCGACGATAAATGATCGTGATATCAAGTCCAGAGCGGAGGTGAAGGCGTGTTGAAATTGGAGAGGCTTTCTTCAAGCTCGATTCTCTGACATCGTCCTACTAGCTTCACCTTTATTTCTGTGATCAAGCATATATGGGTGATGCAATTGCAAAACGTGTATAACAATCTGGACTGATCTCGTCTTTCGTCTGGGCTTAATATTGTAATTCTGTATTATTATATTCTATATTAGGCTGCTGGAATTGTACAGCGTCCTGAATAATGTTACGATGAGAAATCAAAGCAAAGTCAATGCCGATACCGGTAGATTTTTCTAAGAGCCAACGAGGCGTCCTAGTTCTGATGGCAATGCCGGTGAGGGTGCCTCGGATCACTTGGG
Source organism: Psilocybe azurescens (assembly GCA_023853785.1). Classification (NCBI taxonomy): domain Eukaryota; kingdom Fungi; phylum Basidiomycota; class Agaricomycetes; order Agaricales; family Agrocybaceae; genus Psilocybe; species Psilocybe azurescens. Next base: position 56,155 of record JAJIRX010000636.1, read on the forward strand.
CTTTGTTAATCATACAAGAGAAGGGTACGCTGATCATTTAACAGACAGACCGTGATGATTCCATTTTGAGACCGTCCCCAACGACAGTCGCTCCTCATCAGGAAAGAAACGTGACTGATTAGAATTCTCTGTGTGTAACGTTGAGAGGGGTGCTAGCTAGGATGGCGGAGAATAGAATCAAGCGGGCAGTGATGTCGAGGTTCCCGATACCCATGGATGCATAGAATAAAATGCCATTCCGACTGTATTGGTTCTAATTTACGCGACATTGCAGTCGAAAAATGATTGACTGTCACGATACAACAGAACCAAACACGCCCCGTCGTGCAAAACAACATGTGAATCAACCCATACTCCTCAACACCACTATGTCTACCGAGCGAGGATCCGAGAAGCGTAAAACTCGCTCCAGCTGCAGCGGAGTAGAGCTCGCTTCAGCGTTCCATGCCCTTCAGAAGTTTAGGCGCACGGTTACTGAAGATTTTGGTCCCGACAACACCAATCTCGAGAGCATTGAGCTGGATACAGAGATTGATCAGGACGCACTGGCGCAGCTGGATGGCCTTAAAACTTCGCTCTCCCGCTGCAGCAGAATAGCACTCACTTCAGCGCTCCACATCCTTCAGAAGTTTAGGAGCACGATCACTGAAGATTTTGGTCCTGACAACACCAATCTCAAGAACACCGAGCTAGACACGGAGATTAATGAGGATGCACTGGTACAGCTGGATGGCCTTCTTCAGTGGATGGATGCCAAGATAAATATCTCAACCAAGGTATGTCTTTGTTTGCTGTCAACTGTTGGTTATTTCACACCAGAGCCAGAGCCATGTGTTCTCGTCCGCTAGCTTCGAGCATGTCAGCGACATCCAGATTTCCCCAGGGCCACCACTTTCTCTCAAAGATGATGTGGTTCAATGAACTGCTGCAGCAAAATTGGCTGGCGCAGACCATCTCATGTCCTCCAAGAATCACATACTGATGTTACACTGTACTATAGTATATGATACAAAGTACAGTTACAATGTAGCATTCCATATGGATTCAATAATTCCTCTGAGCCGCCCAATGTACCATACCTTTAAATGGCAATCCACACTGTACCATATTGTATGGGCCGGTGAATGGAGGAATCTGACCACTTGATGGATACATACCCCATATATCCATCGCATGTCAGGATTACTCTGGCCAGGATGTGGTTTGCACATTCTGCGGGTCGGGTCAGGACCGGGTCGGACACCGGCTTTCTGGCTTTATTTTCCATTATGGGCTGAATTGCACTAAATTCTCAATATGCATGAAATTATACCATCTCTGCCTCCCATTCGGTCAAAATTTGAAAATGCGTCAAGCAAAAAGCCGTGTCCGACCCGTGCCCAACCCGGAATGTTTACTTGTGTGTGCAATACCTGAGAATGCATGACACATGACATTGTATCGACGGGTCGGGACGGACGCCGCACAGAGCGGATACCGGAACATTAGCGGACATAGCATTTCTCACTTAAAGCTAGTGGCACCGAATGTCATGCTTCAAAACTCAAGACCAGATGTCAGGTCGGGCACGGAGCGGACACGGCTGTCTCTTCCTGCGTGTTTCAAATACCCATTTGTGCGAAGGCAAAAATGAGAGTTACCTTTGTCATTCATGCTCAGGTACTTTGGATGAGAATTCACTTCCTACGGTGGATACAAAATTGGCATGGTAATTTTACTACTGTCTTCAATGAATAAAAATACGCATCATGTTAAGGTAGAAAGGAACGGCAAGGCAGTGTGTGGTGTTATCAAAGCGGACGGAAAGTACAAATGTCATGTCCGACCCGAATCCGGCACGGCAGCATTCGAAATCACAGGTGGGTTTAAAGCACCTTGATTCCATTGAGTTGCTGGCAAGAGTATTCTCCTTATATGAGATACATTCATTCCATTACACACCAAAAAAGATAAAAGGGTATTCAACTATTCGTAGATTATCCGGGCCTTGCCTTTGCCTTTGCCTTTGCCTTTGCCCTTGCCCTTGCTTTTGCCCGATCTATTGTATTGCAGAGCACCAGTCGCGTCCTGCCCTGACTGTGCCATCACCGATCTTTCAATACTGACATCCCCATCCACTGCATTCGTGTCGGTATGCGCATTATCCCGATATTTTCTTTCAAATTCAATCAAAGCATTTTGCATGCGCTGGGACTCATTAGCAAGACCCTTCTTGTGAAGGTCCACCGCTTTCAGCTTAGCGACTTTGGCCAGATACAAGTGATTTGCCGGCGTCCTTGTAGGAGGCTCCGAGCTGGTTCGTAGCCGCAATGACTTCGGCATGAATATTGAGGCGCTCCTCGTTACTCAAATCCTTATAAAGTGAGATTAATACTGACAAAATACTGATATGAGACTTACGGGATTTGGAGGAACCTTGATGTGCTCCTCCGCGAATTTCAACGAACGGCCGACTATGCACCTGAGAGCTCTAATGAAACCATATATACGTTAGCATCAGACTGAATCGACCCGGTCCCGGTCCCGGAACGAAGTGTATGTAAATACAGCATCAGAGCGGCACGGCATCGGAATGCCAACGGGGTGGGCCAAAGACATGTTGAACACAAATGTACTGACTTTGCGTTCCGCTATGGTGGTCTCCATCTTTTTTTTTCACGATGTGCGTGAAAGGACTGGAGGAGATCGGGAAGAATAAATTGTAGGACAAGATATCCATCTTTCCTTTGTGCTGACTGGGGGATCAGAGCATAGCCCTCTGGGACTGCAGATGTGTGTGTCTCGGGATTAGGCATGGTGGTTGAAAAGTAAGTCAGCGATCCGGACACTGAGTGTTTAGGGGCTACGACAGCGTGTGTGGCAGCAGTATTGACATCTATTTGGCAGGTTGATGTTTACCATCATTTTATTTTTGCGCTCTTCAATTACCATAACTTCCCTGTGCCGATCCGCCAATTTTCGTCCAGAACCCGCCTCCCGCTTATCACTTTCAAGACAAAACATGTCCAACAACACGATCTTCGCGAAATTCGATAGCCTAATCGGGCGCTATGTTGCACCTCGACAATTTGTTCCAGAAAGGTGCAAACAACGGCAATATCGTGGAGGTTCTGAAATCACAGAAGAAAGGTTTGGTAAGTACATTTGCCGCATTGGCGACCAATATTTTGACCAAAGATATAGAGAAATGTATTGACGGCCAAAGAGGACGGTCTTTTCAAGGAGACATTTGCTGCCCATGGCAACCTCTTCTTCTGGACTCCGTTGTACAATTACTACAGCGTGTTCAAGAACCCAGATTTCAACCCGGCCGGAATTTGCAGCAAAATACAAGAAAAGTTGCGCTGAACAGAGGGAACTGCACACGACAACCGCACGTGCAGAAGGGAGTCACGCCGGAGGCAGCAAGGAGAGTGATAAGAGAGAGGAGGAAACAGTTCGGTCAGGCGAGATAACTCAAGGAGGAGCAGGAGTTGGGAAGGATCGGGGCTCAGTGAGACAGGACATCGGACTGGGCACGGATACGGAAAAGAGGGGTGAGTGCGAGATGGCAGGTCCGGCTGCCGTCCCGGTCCCGGTCCAGGGTCGCCTCGCCCTCGACCTCGCCCTCGTGCCATGCAGGTAATGCAAATAAATACCAACCCAGTCAAAGCCATGGCACATGGGCCAGGACCGCAGGAGGCCTCAGGATCAAAGGGGCGACCACAGCTCCAGAAAATGTCTGGGTCAAAGCCCCGAGCAAAACCGAAGCCCACACAGGTCCGGGATGCTATCCCGGACCTGTCAACCGGTATGGGTCATCACTTACTAGCGTTGCAGATGTTTGATGTGCCCGAACCAGCGTCGACACATACATTCCACCACATAGCGCCCCCCGCCTCCTCCAACGACCTCCCAACGAATCCGTCCCCCTCCATCGAGCTGTCCAGGATGACAATCACACCGCAAGCAAAAAGGCATTGCGAGCGCTTCATCCAGTGGCAGAGGACGCGGAAATGGACAACAACACGGACTCCGATCGGCACAATCGTTCACAGCGCGCAACAAGCCGGCAACAGACACGGCCCTAGCGAAAAAGTGCAAGAGGTCCGCCGAGCCAGTGGACGACGGCGACAAAGACGATGATGCCGAAGGTGAAGACGAAAACGAAGAAGAATCTACCGAGGACGATGGCGACGATGATGACGACGATCCTCGTTTCACAAAAGCGCTCCCGGATCCCGAAGACAGATCGGCACGGCAAACCGGCCAACGCGTCCGGCCCCCAAACGCTCTAATCAGCGCCTACGCTGGTGATGTGCCTGCGGTGCAAGAGGAAAAAACTGGAATGCGTGCAGGTAGAAGGTCGTAAGAGCGGTGGGACATGTTATTACTGCGCTCTGTCTCATATGGCATGTCGGACGGAAGACGACAAAGAAGGCAAGAAGGGAAAGGGGAAGGGGAAGGGGAAGGGGAAGGGGAAGGGGAAGGGGAAGGGGAAGGGGAAGGGAAGGCAACGAAGTGGAAGGCGACTGCGCAAATGCCGGCCGCAAAGAGGGCAAGGATGGATGAAATGTCTGGGAGCGCTTTCAACCCGGCCTTCGCGGGTAAGTGATTTTTTCTTCGTATACCAGTGATAAAGCTAAATAGTATTCAGATATCACTTTGGAGGACATTGAGCGCTGGAGAGCTTTGGACGAAATTGTCCCACGGCTGGAAGATAGGATAGAGAAGTTGGAGGAGGTGGTGGCCGGTCAAAAAGGGCGATGGACAAGGCTCGTGAGCAGCTCCGCTAAAAACACAGAGGTCATCCAAAAATTCGACGACGAAATAGGGGACCTATGCAATGTGGTTGCTGATCTGGAGGGTTGTGTAGCCAGGCTACAAAGACAACCTCCTTCGGCTCGAACTGTGTCGACCTCAAGTGCCGCCATTTCGGGCTCCGGAACAATTGCCGATGGCGCGGAGACCGCTGTCCCTACCACGCGCCCTCGTTCACCGCCGATCGCTACGCCAGCACCTCACAACGTCGAGCACGATTCAGCGGCACACCAAGCAGAGGTAGAATCGTTGGAAGGATCAACCGCAAATATTGCCGCTTCAGCGCCCGGTGTCCACGCCGCTTCCGCCCCTCATTCCCGCTGATCCCTCTCGTCCCCGCTGCAATCACCCACTGTTGCAACGGACATCGCTGCTGCCGCCTCCCACATTTCTTCCGGGGCCACATGTTCCACCGGAATCCGTCACTCCGGCACAGAACCCTGACTCGTACCTTCACCGTAAGTTCGATCCCAACCGTCCAAGTCATGGCTGTATTTATCACAATGTCACTGGCGCCCGTCATTTGGCGCTACAATTCAGGTCCCTCTACCGTGGCCACTCCAGCAATCGAGGACGTCGACATGAAGCAACAACAAGCTTCACTGCTGGCAGCGACATCGGCGAGCGACCAAATGCAAACGGAGGACGATCTGCAGCTGGAGTCTCCCCCCTCGTGCACAACGGAGCACACCAACACAGTCGTCTGCAAGTTCACAGCCATCGCTTCCAGTGGCGACCTCCAGCTCTGAGGGCTATCGCTCTCGGCCCCCATATGTGTCTGGCTTGGCGCTGACTCCGCCCCGTCTACGTCTACCAGCAATTCTCAGCCCGTGGTAGTTATCACGAGGAGGCCCACGCCGGTGAGCCCTCTTAGCCATCGGCGCGGCTTGGTCGACCACGACACGGAAGATGAGATGGATGATGAGTAGTCCGACACTTTGTGAATTTGTTCTTTGGGACGTTTCTGCTGTCACGTTTGTTTCAGACATCATATATGCTCTCCGGTGTGGTTTCATTTGGGACGCATGCGGGCGGTTTTTTTGTTATATATCACACATGTACATGCTCTCTAATTTTGTTTGTCAAATATAACAATATTTTCTTGTGCCCATCTGAAATGTGAGAGTGCATACTGTTATTCCCGCACTCTATGTATGCGTTTGCGTGGGCCATTGACCCGCAATTTGTCGGATTCAGATTCTAGTAATGCCAATGTATCTGAAGTCCGGACTGTCCTCTTCGCAGAAGTGGCAGCAGGCAATCTGTTCAAGTCCTCAGTGCTGAGACCAATCGCGGTGGTCATTACACTACCGTGCAATTCTTGTTGGAAAAGTCGTTGTGTAGGTGTTTCAGAGGAGATTTGAGGTGCAACATCGGCATTGGCCCCGGAGTCTGCCCGGACGACACGCAGACTCCGATGTTAACAGGTAAGTCTTCATTGTCGAGACGCAATTCTTGCTGGCAAAGTCGTTGTGTAGGTATTTAAGCCGGGTGCATGGGGTCCGATATTGGCACCGGATCCGCACCGATTGACGATTTGCCGATAACGTTGAATAAGTCAGACATTTGAACTTCTGTGGAAACGGATGAAGATTAAATGGTCACCAAAGTTTTCGACTTTCTTTTTTTTCTTGGGGGTTCGATTTGAGACGTGATATGCATCAATGGGGAGTTACCATTGTCTGCATCCAGTGTCACTCTGTGTTGATCATAGTCCTGACCGGACAATTGCACGGCAATGTTGTTCGAAAAGGCGTAGGTATTGTCATTTAAATGCAGCAAGAAGGCTTGGGTCTGCGCATTCTGAAGCTGGTAGTTGTTGGAGTGGTTGTTACCAAACATTGTCTGACTGTTGTAAAACATGTTTTGGCTGTCACTGAAACTTCTGATATACGCCATGTCATCAAGTCCGTCATCAGGATCGGCATTCAGAGGTCCCAGTGTTTTGGCATTGGATGGCCCAGCGGCAAAAGGATGTGCGACTGTTAGGCTGGCATTGTAGCTTAAGTCAGGGTAAGGTCCCACATTGGTGCCCCAGTCCCATGAATTCAGATGTTCGTGCCCATCATGGACATCGTTGAGCGGATTAGCCTGTGGCAAATGAAGGAGTGTGGCTGGTGCAGCTAAAAACTCCGGAGCCCCTTGATCAATATCGTTCGGAACTTCCGAGTCCGGTCCAATAGCCTTTTCTTTGCCTTTATCGACAATGGGGCGTATGGGTGCCGGCATGTCCACATCGGAGTGCGGGGCGGGACTCATTTGCAAGAGAATATCTCCAATCCCAAAAACATTTTGCCCATCCATATTCTGAGCTTTGCTTTTGCCTTTCTTTTGTTGGAATTTGTATGCTTTTTGTGCCTGAAGCCGGAACCGTGTCGGGATCGGACTCGGGCCGGACTCCTCTTGACCGCTCTCGTCCGGATAATGTGTACGGATAGGTTCGTAACCTTTTCGTTTGGCGTTGACCATTGAAAAGCAAAACACATGGTTTATGGGATGTGTTTCCTGTCACCCCAAAATGTGGTCTATCAGTGATATTATGTTGGGCAAACTCAGGTCGCGAGGGTCTTTGATTGTGAATCCACTGTGAAGATATTCCGGTAATACAAACTGAGCCTGATTTTCCTGTAGTTGTTTGTACGGGACATGTTTGCTTCGGCCGTTCGTTGCCAGCTCTATTCATATTTTCAGTTCAGAAATGCTGGCTAAGCTATGAGGTGGACAAACTGTAATGTTTCACAAAGTATTTCCGAATCATCTCATCGAGTTCTTTCTTGACAGGCAGGTTGCCTGACTTTGTGTCCAATCTCTGGGGAAGGATCGGGAATCCATGCTGGTCGAATTGCAGATTGAGATCCTTGACATCATTGCCGGTGCCGTTCGGCGCCCATGGCATAGGTCCAGGGTTCAAGATCTTCTTCATTTTGGTTATATATTCCATCACATAGAGCTTCATTTGGTGCACCTGAGGCCTGTATTGACTTTCGAATAGTGGAGCATCAACCTCAATAAGTTCCGCCATCTGATCAACACTATAAAATTGTGAATAGAATGAAAATGCCGATGCCGGGTCGCGGGAGCCGGCTGGCAATTGGAGAAATTTGCTTACACCTGAACGACAAGCTTGCCTGACGTGTCTGTGTATGCCACAAATGAAAGGGATAGGACCCCATTTCGTTCCAGTGACCCTTTGCCCTTTTTGAGAACCGTGAAATGGCTTTTTTGGCCAGCCTGTGCGATACTTTGATTGAGCCGGCCCACAAAGAAGCATAGCACTGACTGTTGTCTCCTGTCGTTGTCCTGATTTGCTGCAGACACAATCTGTGCACCTTGTCTATCTAGTTGTTCCAGCTGCAGTGCTGACATGCATTGCAGGATGTTTCCCAAAGCCTTCATACGAAAGTCAAACCAATTAGGTGTTTGAGTGGATGCGGAATTAAGTCCCATTAGACTTGCGATCTCTGCAAAAACATCATCCTTGCGTGTCTGCCATAAAACTTCTGTTCTTTTCATTGCTGCCCCTGTAATTATTGTTTCTGCAACTTTGGCTCCACGCCATGTGTTTTGCATCCAAGCGACTAGCTTCTATATAATGTTAACAGTCCCGAGAAGGCTTCCCAAATGTATTTTTAGAACATTTAGACTTTAGCTTTCTGAATAGAATGAAACCTTGACGTACCCTTGCTTGCGTTCGTGAGTCTCCGATTTCATGACCTATACTGTCCCAGTACTGAAATATTGCAGGCAAAATGTATGTCTTTGCCACACTTTTGCGTTCTTCCGCTGATTTTGATGCCAGATACCTTTCTTTATGGGCGTCAAGCACTTTCCGCTCTTCAGAATTATACACAACTTGACGCCGATCTGGGCGCACGAGAAAATTGGGATTGACAGGGTTCGGGATTGGACCCGATATCATCGTTCACATGCTCGGCATCCACATCATTGGAGGATATGTTTGGTGGGGCAGGAGGTTGTTCGATAGTTGCGGAGTCCATATTCGCAACAGATGCACAGTAGGCGGAACAGTCAAGAGGCGTTTAAGGGAAGGTGTAATACAATGGAAATTTTCAAAATATAATATCAAATAGAGTATCGGACATCAGTTAAACCCGGATAACCCATCATGCGGTTATATGCGATAAATTTTCATATGCAATCTTTCAACAGACCTCTCTCTCTCTCTCTCTCAATGCCCTCTCAACGGCAAAAAAACAAGAACGCTGGCATGCAGAAATATATTGCGTGAAGGCGATGTGGAGAGCTGCCGCCCGCCATTACATATGAAACTAGAAAAACTGTCACACGGAATGGGAGAGTCAAGACAAAAAGTATGCAGTCGCACTGGAACGTGAACAGACAGATCCTACTGCTGGGCCCTCTCCACCAATAGACGTGGTTCCAGATAATGAAGACAATCCATTTTACAGCATGGACTTGGAAATGGATGACTCTGTTGTAGAACCAAAAACGCGGAAGGTCAGACTGCTTTAAAGATATTCATTTAAGTCATGTTCTGACCAAATAAAAGACACAACGAGATTATATATTGCAGTTTGTGGACAGAGTAGATGATTTGCTGGGGGCATTGCTCAGCCGGGAATCTCTCCGACCTGAGCTCTCTGAGTGCATTCATTGTGCTTCTAACCTCCGGGCGGTATGGCGATGTCAAGACTGCAGTATGCCTGCGATGCTATGCAGGTCTTGCATGCGCGAGACACACCAAGATAATCCCATGCACAAAATTCAACGGTGGACCGGTTCCCATTTCCGCAAAGCCGAGCTTTGGGAAGTCGGAAGTTACCTTCTGATACCCCACCACGACGGCAATCCTCTTTGTTCAGCTCTAGAATTTCAGAGAAGATATTTGGAATCCATTGAGCGGCTCCAAAGATGAGCAGGAGCAGGCAGAACCCTCTGGCAACAGGGTACAGAATTTGAGAACGGGACCGGGACCGGACCGGGACCGGAGTGGCATCGGCATCGGCATCGAATAATGCAAACAACACTGATACTCGCCAGCAGGAATCGGAGAATGCACCAGCCGACTATAATTGGAATGACCAAGAGTTTGAACACTATTTGCAATCGCTGCAAAATAATTCCGACGTGGTACAAGACGAAATGGTGCCGGATGAGGAGCCTGACGATGCAACAGAAGTCACCAATGCCAAGCCGATGTCCGTTTCATTCCCAACTATCTCGCAGCATTAAATGTCGGTGATGCCGACCGACTACGGCCTTTACAGGGCATTCCCACCGCCAATGGTCTGAATAACTCGTATGTCCGTGTCGTTCACACAAACGGACTTCACCACTTGGCTATGGTTTCATGTTCATGCCGGGGCCTAACATTCTTCCACTTGACCTCATGGCCAACAGATTGATACCAACCAGCTTCTATCACGTCCGGACATTGTTTTCAGCTCAAATGCTTGATTTCTTCCGTCTTTCAAATCTTGAACTCAAGGCATCGGCATATCAATTTTACAATCTATTGCGCGTGTAACGAACCCAATTGCTCCCTCAAGTGTAGTCAATCTATACAACGAATTTCGTCGCATGACACGTCTGTGGCGATGGATGAAGAAACTCAAATGGTCGGGATTTGCTGGTCACAATGGTAGAAGTGCGACGGAAGTCCGGAAAGGGGAACTTGCAAATTGCCCAGCATGTCCACAAGTCGGGGTGAACTTGCCGGACAATTGGAAAGATGACCCGAACACGCTGGGTGTATAAACGAATATTTGTTGCTGACGGAAATTTTAAGGCAGATCATGTTCGGACAGCAAAGCCGTCGCAGGATATATGGCTGTCTGAAGGAGGCGGGATGATTCTGTTGCGTGCAGAATATGATTCATTCTTGAAATGTGCAATAGAAAGATTGACGGTAAGTTTCCGGCTCCGGTGCCGTTCCGTTCGATCCCGACCGGTTGACCCGTTCCATAGGGCGCACCTTGTGAGAACACATTTAAGGCTATCAAGAATGCTCTAATCGCTTCCGTCCGCTTGCGACATTACTGGCATTGTAGCATTTGCATGTGCCCGGCATGGATGCTTTGCCCCAAATTCCATGGCCGACCTATTCAAGGGAGAACAGCAAAAAAATGTGGATTTTTCATTTTTAATGGCCCTGGCCTCCACTATGGTACACCCGGACCAAGGAGCAATGGTGATATATGACATTATTTGTCAATACTTTATTTACTTGCTGCTACGGATTGGGCACTTGCTTCCTCATGGCTTAAAGCTTGACCGAGCAATTGGTATGTTTCACGTCCATGCCCACAAAGACGAATGTTTTCCGTTACGCGCCCACTTTCATCCCGGGCGCGGCCACTGTGCGGTGAAATATTGGAATCACTATGGTCAAACTTGAATCCAATCTCCCGAGCGGCCCGGACAGCAACTCTTGCGCATCGGGCAGAGCTTCTCGATGATCATGCCTGCGATTCAAATCATAAAAAGCTCTGGGTATCTGGAAGTATCTTTCCAAACGTTTTGTAGAAGCGAACTTACACAGAGAAAGGTTTCACAACTGCTTTATGAAAGTCAGTTCCGCAGCTGGGTCAGACACAGGTTGAGATGTGGACAAAACAAATCCTGGATGCCGAAGCCCAGCGGCTGGATAATCCCAAGGCGATGGATGTATATGCAGCCAACATCTGGCCGACATCGGGGGCCGGGGGAAAACCATCCGGTGCCGCTTCCGCTCCG
>JAJIRX010000637.1:0-20947 GCA_023853785.1 Psilocybe azurescens
TGTTAGAAATAGACAATAATGCACAAATCAGTAGCTATACTGATGAGTAACAATAGAGTCAAATCTCAAATGCGCAACAATGACAAGTATGAGTGAAAATAGTAAATTGCTTCTGTAGACTCCAAATCTTGTTCTAGTGTCTTTGTTTCCTCAGACATAGTAGGAATACTGGTCTTTTACATGGCTAAGTGTCTAAAAATGGCGGCGTGACTATAGGTGTCCACAATATTGCGTCAAAACACCAAACCTATAATTACGTGACAAATTATATATCACCGGAACCGTCTCAACGAGGGGGATTCCCGGATCAGTGATCAGAATTTGAATAACTTTACTCTACAAAAAGTTATTAACAGAACAGTGTGCAAAAACACCGAAAAGAGCGAATTCTAACTAAGTGTCCATTTGTACAAGTCCAAATATCAAGTGTAGAACATTAGAAACAAAGTGTTTAATCACAAAAACTAACACAACCCCTGATAAAACACTTCCATAATCCATAAGATGTTGAATCACATCCAAAACAACCCCCTGATGATACATCTCCTCATTCTTCCTTCCCATCACTAATCCCATTAATTCTCGCAACTTCTGAACCTGTGGCTTGGGTAGAGCTTTTGTTAACAAGTCGGCTGGCATATCCTCGGTCCGCAAATATAAGGGTTGCATTCTCTTCATTGCCACCTGATCTCGCAACCAGTAAAAACATAAGTCCAAGTGTTTCATCCTTCCATGATGTTCAGGATTCTTTGCAACAGACATAGATGACTGATTGTCCATATACAACTTGGCTGGTGCAGATGGTGTGTACCCCAACTCCTTCAACAACTTTTGAATCCACCCGGTTTCCATGCCAGCTGCTCCAGCAGCTATAAACTCTGCCTCTGTTGTTGACCTTGTCACAACAGGTTGCAGCTTGCTCCTCCATGAAACCACTCCTGACCCAATCTTCACCAAATAACCACCTGTTGACTTTCCACTATCCTTATCCCCTCCATGGTCTGCATCACTATATGTGGCAAACAGTTCATCTCCAAGTGAGGGTCCAGTCCATATTCCAACCTCATCTCCTTTGTGCCCTGCAAGTACCTAAACAAGTGCTTAACAGCTTTCCAGTGTTCCATGCCAGGGTTGTGATTGAATCTTGCCAACACACCGACTGTATAAGCAATGTCAGGCCGGGTCATGGTAGCCAAATACATAAGAGATCCAACGGCAGAAATATATGGGATGTCATCCATCTCTCTCTTTTCTTCAGAACTCGAAGGACTCTGCTCTGACATTAACTTCAATCCTGGTAGCATAGGGGTACCAACGGGTTTGCAATCAGCCATTCCAAACTCCTCCAATTTGTTCACAATATATTGGCGCTGTGACAAATATAGCTTGTGCTCTTCCCTTTTCTTGTAATCTCAACCCCCAACAAAATTTGGTTGCACCCAGGTCCCTTAGTTTGAAATGCTTTCCAAGTTCAATAACAAAGTTGTCAAGAGCCACCTGAGACTTTGAAGCCAAAGTGATGTCATCCACAAATATGGGCACAATGATTTTGATATTATCTCTATCATATATATAGAGTGATGCATCACTATAAGTCTTCTGAAACCCAAGTTCAAGCAAGACCTTTCCAAGTGTTTCACTCCATAGACGTGATGACTGCTTTAACCCATAAATGGACTTGTTAAGCCTACAGACTGTGCTTTTTCCACCTTGCAAAAATCCTAGTGGCTGCTGCGTATAGATCTCAACGTCAATGTCACTGTTTGTGAATGCATACGATATATCCACAGAACGGAGTTCCATATCTTCAATAGCAGCCAAAGCCATCACAACGCACAGTAGCATGCTGCATAGTAGATGCAAAGGTTTCAAAGTAGTCCTGGCCAGGTCGTTGGTTAAAACCTTTACCGACCACACGTGCTTTAAATCGCTCAATTGACCCATCTGCGTTATATTTTGTCTTATACACCCATTTAGACCCAATTGCCTTCTGCCCTTCAGGTAGTTCCACAATTTCCCAAGTTCCATTTTCCAAGTGCCAGTTATATTCTTCCAACATTGCAGCTTGCCACTGATCTGCCTGTTCTGAGTTCACGGCTTCTGAATAAGTTTGTGGATCAGCAGACACACTAACAGGATTAGCCATTTCTTCATCATCATCCTCAGAGTCATCCTCATCATCAGAATCAGGAACAAGAGATTTAGGTGTTCTGACTGCCCACCATTCACCAGGAGGTCTACGGTTACGTCTCGGATACCTTGACGTTAAACCCTCTGGGTTGACCTCTGGTTCTGGTTCTGGTTCTGGTTCTGGTTCTGGTTCTGGTTCTGGTTCTGGTTCTGGTTCTGGTTCTGGCACTGGTTCAGGTTCTGGTACTGACTTGTTATTACCTGTTGCAAGACGTTTGGAACGTCGAACTGCGGCAACAGGCTTGACATGTTTATGAGGTTGAAGCTTTATACGCTTCCGTGGCTCTTCCTCTGGATCACTTTCAATAATCCTGGCATTACGTTTGGTATGTCCTGGCAATTCAATCTCTTCCTTCTCCTCCTCTTCAATTGTGGGCTCAATCGCTTTCTGTTTCCCTTTGTCAACTTTAGGTGCTGGGTTAGGTCCAGTGGGAGGTGCAATCTCGTCTACCTCAGGCAAGACAGGTGGTAGTACTTCTTGTTCATTTTCTGACTCTGGGATAGGAATTGGTTCGGGTTCAATTGCATCATGCTGATTGGATGTCATCAATTCTCCACCATATGTGTAGCGTTCATCAAAGTCTGCTCTTTCACAGATAATGACTTTCTTAGTTTCCGGATTGTAAAACTTCCAACCCTTGTAACCATCTGGATATCCAATAAAGATGCACTTTTCCATGTGTGAACCCAATTTCTTCCTTTTGTCCTTTTGAATGTGAACATATGCAACACATCCCCAAACACGTAAATGACTGATATCAGGTTTCTTGCGATGCCAACCTTCATAAGGAGTTCTCCCAATAACAGCAGATGTAGGACAACGATTCAAGACATGCACAAGTGCAGCCAAACACTCAGCCCAAAATTTCTTGGACAGACCAGACTCTTCAAGCAATGCAACAATCCTTTCAGCAAATGTTCTATTTGCACGTTCAGCAACCCCATTTTGCTGTGGTCTGTTTCTGCAGGTATGCTCTCTCACAATTCCACATGCATCCAGGTACTCTTGGAATTCTTTTGACATGTATTCACCACCTTTATCCTCCCGAAGTCGTTTGATCTTTTTGCCAGTCAAGTTCTCAGCATAAGCTTTGAACGTCTTAAAGCAAGTGAATGTGTCGCTTTTGCGCTTCATAGGGATAAGCACTTTAAAGCGTTCGGCATCATCAATAAATGAAACCCAATAACGATAGCCAGAATGTGACAAGATACCAACATCATGCACATCTGTGTGGATCAATTCCAAGACCTCTGTAGCACAATTATCTGATGATGGGAATGGATTTGCATGCATCTTTCCTGCCAGACATGGTTCACATATAGGATCTGGTAAAGCTCTCGAGTCCAGTACTAAACCATCAACTAGATCTTTCTTTATCATGAACTTAATCCCATCATAGTTGTGGTGTCCTAACCATTTATGCCATAAAAGACAAGTCGAGAGGCAGCGTCGAAGCCAAATGTACATTTTCCATAACATCTACTGTAGAGCCATCTAAATATCCAATATTGTCTGTATCAATGGTAGCAGTAAACAAGAGTTTCTTTTGTGAAGAAAAGTCCATTTTGTCATGAGAAATATGTACATCAATGCCTTTGTACTTTGTCAAATATAAAACAGCAAGAAGATTATTACGAAGTGCAGGAACGTGAAGTACTCTAGTGAATTCTACATCTCTATATTGTTTTCCTCTAACTAATGGTCTGAACAGAACACTACCAATGCCCTCTGAATATATAACTCTATGGTCCGCTAGTCTAATAGGCACTCTATATGGGGTATAATTGCGTATCCAGTTTCTATGCGGTGTCATATTAGAAGTGGCGCCTGTGTCTGTGTTCCAATAAAATACGTTAGAAGATGTAGAATTGACCTCGTGTTCAGCAACAGCACTTGCCTTTCCAGCAAATTCTGTCACTGCCACTGCTTTCTCTTCTTCTGCCTTTTGGCACTCTCATTCTTTGCTTTCTTTTCTGCCAGCTCTGGACAGTTGAAAACCCAATGACCCAATTCTTTGCAGTAATTGCACCGATCCTTTGGCCCAGGTTTTCGCTTTTCCCATGGTTTCTTGCCCCCACTGCCACCTGCTTTCACTTGGTTCAACGACTCTGTTGTTTGACGTTGACGATTCAACTCTTCGCTGCGAACGCCCTGCATGATGACCGACTTGTCCAGCTTTTCCATCAACAACAGAGAAACCGCAAGATGTCTGTAGTCATCAGGCAAGGCACGTATGAGTGCCATGCACTGAAGCTCTTCATCAAGTGTCTCAATCTTAAAGTCGGCTGGACGCAAGTTCTGAATAGTTTGCATGGCCTTTTCAATTCGGGTTCCCAAAGTTACTAGGGATTCGCCGTCCTGCTTCCTGATAGAGAACAGGTCATCATACGCATTGAATCGTGCTCCTGGCTTCTTGTTCAGGTGAGCAGCTTCAAGCAATGCCCACATCTTGACTGGATCTTCATCATGCCCTCTAAAGTGCACCCTTTGATCATTCTCCACAAGCAGGTAGATTTCACCTGCTGCCCTCTCTGCCTTCATCTCCCACTTTGCCACTACCTCTTCATTGATGAATTTATCCCCACTAGCAACTGGCTTTGCTTCTTTGCCAGATACCAATCTCCATAGTCCATTTCGCATTAACCATGCCTTCATCTCCCCAGCCCATTCAGGATAGTTTGAATTTGACAATGGTTTAACTTTAGCAACTGTGTTGTTGTCTGAAGACATTTTGCAACAAGTTCAAATGTCAAGTGTTGTTTCAAGGATCCAACTAGTCTAGTATCAGACAGCAATAGACTTAATCAATGTTTTGCCAAGTTTAAAGCCCGGGGCCCATAACCTGTTAGAAATAGACAATAATGCACAAATCAGTAGCTATACTGATGAGTAACAATAGAGTCAAATCTCAAATGCGCAACAATGACAAGTATGAGTGAAAATAGTAAATTGCTTCTGTAGACTGTTCTAGTGTCTTTGTTTCCTCAGACATAGTAGGAATACTGGTCTTTTACATGGCTAAGTGTCTAAAAATGGCGAGGGCGTGACTATAGGTGTCCACAATATTGCGTCAAAACACCAAACCTATAATTACGTGACAAATTATATATCACCGGAACCGTCTCAACGAGGGGATTCCGGATCAGTGATCAGAATTTGAATAACTTTACTCTACAAAAAGTTATTAACAGAACAGTGTGCAAAAACACCGAAAAGAGCGAATTCTAACTAAGTGTCCATTTGTACAAGTCCAAATATCAAGTGTAGAACATTAGAAACAAAGTGTTTAATCACAAAAACTAACACAAACTTGGCCACTTTGCTTTATACTTAAAAAGAACTTGAAGACACCCTTAAGCTATAGATTGTGTACGCATGTATGGAAATTTCTGATCAGAAAGGTATAGAGGTTACGTTTCAGCTAAACAGAGCAAGATGTGAGACGGTATCACGAAAATTCCAGGGATAGGCAGGAAGTGTGTCTGGCTGCGCTTCATCAAAGTCGATTGGTACTGGTTGCAGAATGGGCCAGTCGGGAAAAGGACTTTCGCTGAGCTGCATCTCAGAAACAAGAAGAATACGGGCAGTATTTTCCCAGTGATATTCCAGATAACTGACCCAATCCGCATAAGGGATGTTATAATAGTAATCAGAATCGTCGTCCGAGTTGTCAGAATCGTCACTATAGTTGGGGCTTTGTCGCGCATGGGGAACGACAGCCGACGTCTCGCTCTCCATGAAATCGGTGGTATACACACGACCGAAGAGGTCTGGCTCGTCTTCGGCAAATATGAGCCAATCCGTGGTGCAACTTTGTCTCCAAATCAAGAGTGCAGGGATGAATTTGACATGCGGGGTCTTGTTTTTGTACAACACTGCAGATAGTTGTGGGGAGTTGCTCTTATATCCCAACCAGTTGACCCCATATCTTCGCTGGCAATCACTTCCTCTACTATTTAAGAGCTGAATCCCAGGCCATATGCACGCTATGACAAGTCGGGCGGGCCATTCGAGGATCCACATCCGAAACTCCTCGGGAATCACAGGGTACTGGACAAGTAGCGAGTCGATGTACGCCTGCCTGTCGAATGGATAAAGGTTGTCCAACGACCAAGTGAGGGAGTTTTGAAAATGGGGAGTATTTATGATCCTGTAGTATAGAGCAAGCAGACGGCGTCGAGTAGGATGCAGCTCAGCCAGTGGTAGAAGACGCTGCCATTCATTGCAGACGCCATGGGAGATAATGTATGGCTTAAGTTCCAAAAATGAGAACACGTGAAGAATAATTTCGACTGGGAGAGATTGGAGAGTAGTAGGAGTTTTTATGGTATCGGGGCTCCAGGGTTGTTCGAGGAGTTTCTGTTCACAAAAAGTCAAACGTTGTATGAACAACAGGGGCGCCGTACGGAAGGAATTGAATCCATTGTGGAGGGAGTGGAGTTGGCCCATGTAGTTTTGTAAGAAATGAGTATCTGAAGAAACGTATAAAGCTGTTAGGTATTGTTTTAGACGCCCATAATCATGAATCTGTTGTACATCATGGTGGACGCGAGGCAAAACCCACAATTGAATTTTCCCTGGGGATGAGCCGTCAGCTTTCAATTTCAACATCCATGTGATGCCTTTATTTCATCACCTGACTCAAACATCTCGACGCGATTGAATAATTTGGCAGTGAATAGGACTCTAACCCGCCGTTGATGAGGTTCGAACGTTCGACTCATATTAATACGAGTCGACATGCGACATGTACCCTGATTTAATGATGAAGCTTAACAAATGGTGGACAACGCCGACATTCTTCTAATACACCGTAGTAAATATTGTACAAATTGAATTGCAATTTTGCCGGCCTATTTCCCGTAACATTACCTTAAGAAGCCTTAATTTTACAACAAGACCATGCCATTATCTAAACTACCGATGAAGTTACAGTCGTTTCCGGTGATACGCCACAATGCCTGTGTTTGGCCATCCTGAGCATAAACCACAGAATGTCAAGTGCTCGCGCTGTCGATGCCTACTTTTGACAAATACTAGGATAGAATTTTAGTCTTGTCTACAAGTCTCTTATATCCAACTATCTCTCAACATACTTTTCATTGTGCGACCTTGGACATCGACGATAACATATTCCGTACCAAATCGGTACCCCGTCATCTACGGGAGTGAATACCTGGTACATCGTCGTTTGTTATTTTGCTACCACTGTTTCGTGACTTTCTACGTAAGATTCATCCGAGAATCTTTCACACCCCAGCCAACCCCGCACCCACCTTCGAGCATATCATTTAATTCGTCATGCTTAGCTGTATAAACACTTTGGAGAGCAAGTGCTTTAATTTGGAAAGAGTGAAGAATGGCTAGGAGATGCATATTTAAACATAATACTAGGGCTTTGCGAGCCAAGTCCAATCAAATTTTGCAAAAGGAGCTACTCTGTATCACTCTTACAGTGACCAATTCTCAACTTGTGGTGCTGTAAAGTACACCGTTTTGGAACCAACACCTAAAATCACAGTATATGTAGTATTTACAGTGATCTTGGTTGTAGACGCTCGATATGATTCTATACATCTATACCATTTGTGTATGCTGATGTGTAAAAATAGAATAGGCGCCCTTGCGGTCGAAGTCGCAGAGACTCGTCGGGCCGATATGAGCTTACATGAGGATGATTCCCTTCCAGAAGTTCAAAGAAACTCTCGGTAAGAAGTGTAGTTGAACTGACGTCTACATGTTCCAAAGTTCATCATTATCTCGGTAATTACAAAAACGTTTCCAGATGCATTTATTGGGAATACCATATACGCAGGTATATACACCTCCTGAGGTTCTCACATCAACAAGTCTGCGATTCTAATATTTGGGTTTCTTTCCAGAAATCCTGTAGAAAATGGAGCCCTGTGTGCATATAGACGCGGTGACATCGAGGATCCCTCCTGTCAAAATGTAGAAGAGGGCTTACGTTGTAGACAGCTTTTACATCCTCCTTCTTCATGCCTCGTGGATCACTGGGCCAGAGTAGAATGTACGTGGCAAGCCATTCGAATATGGCAGCAAACCACCCAAACTACAGAAACGTTAGCGTGTATGTAAGATGCATATAGGGATGAATAACCCACAGGATCGTAAGGGTTCCTGTTTCCGTGTACCATACGGACACCCTCGGAGAATGTAAGGTGGGTGTGTGGCTCGGGCGAGTACATGTTGAAGATGTAGTCAAACCTGTTGTCGTCGAATTCACCTATAGTGGTGTAGGCACCCGAGTCAGATCCATGCTTTCCCTGAAGTCATGGCACTCAGCACTGCAACGCCTTATTACACACTCAAAAATTAGTACGTACCCTGTGCATGTTCTTGATCTTCAGGCGGAAAAGGAGGTCAGGAAGTATACTGCCCCAGGTTATGTAACTGTTCGAAATGACAAGCGCACGGCGTGTTACGAGAGGGGTGATATATCCACGTCAACAGGACCACTTACGAAAACCCGCCATGGATGATAAGCATAGAAAGAATGGAGAGGAACACGCCAAATTTAATTTCTCGGAAACCTATATACCTGCCAAGCCATCAGTTTACACTTTTCTTATAGGAAGAGACCTTGAAATGGGCTAACGTACGTATCGCTGGGCCAGATAATTCCATCGTCGTCTCGGTCGAAGAACGCGACGTGAGCTTGAAGCGCCGTGTTACGCTTGCCAGGTTCAAATCCTGTGCCTGGAGCTGAAGAGGGGCCATCTACTGGGGCCACCATTCTGATTTTGGAACGAATGTTGTTGAGAGAGGTTGTAAGAGGTAACGCGCACGACCCACTACAAGTGGATTTCCTCGCGGCAACCTCTATGCTCTTGGACCTCTATGATTGGAATATGATGTCATCGGCTGTGAAGCCGTTTGCCGCTCTTTTTAAATCCAGTTTTCAACTCAGCTCTCGTGCTATCTTCGAAATGTCATCGCCATGACTTTCCGGCATAACTTGATGATATAAATCTCGCAGCAGCAACAGGGATTTGTAGCATGGCCTTATGTATGCTCTCCCTGTGTTCTCTTCTGGCTTTGACACAGTTTTCTACTCAGGCCTCATAGCTCTCGGGCCGGTTCTTGAAGACACCGGTTACATTTCAGTTCCTTGAACCTTCAGTCTACTATATGATAGCGAGTGAAGCTACTCCCGGAAGCATTCCAATGACAGAACATCCGTCTCTAGACTCTCATTTCTCGGAGAAAACTCGACAACATGTCAAAGATCTTGTCACTTTCTTCGAAACATCCACAGATGATCAAGAACGCCGAACAGCATATCTGTACGTTTCCGCTATCTTATCTGACTTACAGATTACTGCGCTTACGCTTTTTGCTTTGGATGGGTAGAAATGGAGTGGAGCCCTATTCTCGGCTGGCTGCAGTCCTTGTCCTCTTGTTCGAGAGAGATGGCGTGTTGCGCGTGTTGATGACGACGCGCGGTAAGAATCTGAAAACTCACGGCGGTCAGTCATCCTTACCTGGTGGCAAGATGGATGTCGAAGATAACAGAGATGTGGTTACTACCGCTGTGGGTCATCAATATTTTTAACCTATATTACATCTTAAGTCTTTGCTTTTGTATTACAAAGTACCGGGAAGCACACGAGGAGGTGTCCCTTCCTAGAACCTGCACTCATGTCCACACGCTTGGAACCCTGGATCTTCAGCCATTTCACCATTTAGTCGTCGCTCCTGTGGTTGCCCTGCTCACCGATAATTCAGTACTCGATGAATTAGTACCACATAAAGGAGAGGTCGATCATATCTTCTCTCATCCATTGGAAGCTTTCCTAAATCCCAGCCTTGCCGCGGACCTCGAAACGCTTGTACCTCATGGAAGCGACTATTGGCCTTATGAATCTAGATATCATGTATTTTACTCGCATGTTTACGGCTTGATTGCTCTTTTTTCTGATTCTTATTTGCGTTTAGCACCACAAGGATCATGTAATCAAAGAATTAGGGGAACGACTTATCGTTTGCACGCCTTTCAGACGAGTGCATCTCCCATAACAGGCTTTACAGCAGAAATTATGGTAAGACCTCAATCTTCGGCTGCATGTCAGTACTTGCCACTGATAGACGACAAATGGCATAGATACGAGTCGCGGAAATCGCATACCAAAGAGAGGCCGAGTATGAGAGGTATGCCGTCGACCAAATCCGGAGCTCACAGGCATGGGTGGAAGCTTTTGAGCAAAACTTCCGAAATCCTAGGCTACTTAGTAAATTTAAGGATAATGGACGATATGGGTTCTCACCGTAGCTATGCTGGTGGTCTAATGTCCTTTACATATATTTGAAAGGGCATCACTGTCAGCTGTAGAGTCACTTGGCTCTTGTGTTCTTGAGTCGGATATTGGATTTATATTATACATCTCCACTAATTTCAAGTTGTTTTCCAGTCAGATGAACCCTGTGGATGACCAACGTCAGGACCCCTGAAAGTACTATAAAATCCCTGAGGCCGATCCGGATAGAAATTGAGAAAAAATCGTCTAAGGCCTTAGGTCTGTCCGGATAATTTTTTGAATTTGGGCAAAAACCCTCAGGTCAGCGGTCCGGATAGAAAACTGGCCTGACCAGGAGGCCTGACCCGACTCCGGATAGAAATTTGAAAAAGTCTCACCTAGGAATCGATCTCAAGGCTATAGAAAGACACTTAACAGTGTTATACATGCAAACCACTAAGCTAAATCAACTTTCTTCATAGCACAGTTCTAATAGTAATCTAAAGTAAATAATGAATGGGCAGTATATTATTTACAAAAATTTCTGCATTCCGGAAACCGTTCCATAACCTATCTTACCACAAATTCAACGTCATTCTACAAATATTTTCGGTCAAGAATACCACTTACGAATGCAATCCCCATCAGCCTTCCTCTGTTCTCTCAAGCACGCACCAGAACTCACCCAAAATGGTCTCAAGATTTCTACAGACGATATGAATCTATCTAAGCAGCTAAAGGATAATCTGCAGAAAGTCTTACGGGCTGTAAAGGCGTTCAGGAAGCAGAAGACATTCGCCGAGGATGACGAGTAGGCTAGGCAAGTTCAAAATACAAGTATAGAATTCGTATTGCATGTAGTTCTTTCCTATTTTTATACTACGGCTCCCTTCAATCACATAAAAGGTTTCCGGAGCGAAATTTTATGAATTTTGGCCTTAAATTTTAATTTTTACAGTCCTGGGATATGCTGCAGGTCACGTCCGGATAAAAATTGCTCATCTCGGAGGCCTGAGCCCCCATCCGGATAAAATTTGGCCAAAACTGTCCGGATAAAAACGTGAAATTTTGGCCTCAGGCATCTGAGGGTAGGGGTCCTCCAACGTCTGGCGTCCCAGCGATTCGTGAGCCCCTAACTATGTCGCGATCCTTATTCGGCCCGCTGATCCGGTCAGGCTTTTGGTAATTAGACGCAAACAGTGAACGAGACCGCAGATTTGTTCAAGTTCAAAACGGTCATTTGAACCTCAAAGCTACACCACTCTTATGCCTTTATATTATCTGTCCATAATGTCGAAATTCTGACAACCAGGGACCTGAACAAGCCGCACGCGCATTCTTCGTAAACCGAGCTCAAGAAAAAGCCTCCAAAGAGCCGAATTAAAACGATCTCGAAGCTACTTACCTACCACGAAAGCCCTATCATTCATAACAAAAGCCGTGCATATACGATAATTCAACGCGGATACGCCTTTGACAGCAATGCCAATAACACCAGCGCAGAAAGCCGCTATGGAGGAAGTGATCAGCGCCATTTTAGCTGTTCAAGCACCTCGAGGAAGGCGCCAGTTAGCTGGAATGTTCACGGAGCTGGTTGACCGGACCTCTTGGCCACAGTACTACGAAGTACGTCCATTTCCACCCGTGAAATGCTGTATAAGACTCTAATGAACTGGAATAGGTGATACCTGAACCTCGGTGCTTGAAGAACATCCAGACAGGCATCGCGAAAGGGAGATACAAGGAAGCGACAGACGTATACACCGATCTATCTCTCGTGTTTTGGAACGCGTTGTTCTATAATGAGTTAGACAGTCAGATTGCGCTAGATGCAAAGACTCTCAAAGTACGTGTTTGTCAACGCGTCTCGTCTCGTCTTGTAGTCGGCCGTACTGAGGCTATGGTTTTAGGATCTCTTAGAATCGGAATGGAAGAAACGCACAGTGCTTCCCATTACTCGCTCTTCTCCCCCACCTTCCTCCGCACAAAAAGTACACGCAGTAACAAAAGAGGTTGCCAAAGAAAAGAAGAAAGATACAGCACCGACTCCAGCAGCTGCAGCGACACCGGCCCCTTCTACACCGGCCCTTCCTACACCTGCACCATTACCTATTCCTGCTGCTGCTTCTACCCCGGCGCGCACAGTGACACCAGCAGTTCAGAATCAGAATCAGAATCAGAACCACGCAACTGCAACACCCACAGCAAGCACCAGCACTTCTGGTTACGCGTACACAAGGCCCGTCCCTATTCGCCCGAAATCTGCGCAACGCCAGACGCCCGATATCGACGTGGACGTGGTGTCGCCAGATTCTGATGAGGCGGAATCTGATGGTGCTACTGCTGCATTCCAAGCGGATCGAGACCCGCAGAGTGAAGAGATCGTGAAGCAGTTGGAGAAGGGCTTGCCGAGATGGCCCGGGTTTGGAGAGGATGGGTGGATGGCGGAGGCTAAACCTGTATGTTGTCCTTTCTTCATCGATTTTTATATATTTTCCTCATTGTAAATAAAGGAACGCTTCTCAGATATAGTTCATGCTCTCAAGACATTCAAAGATATCATGTACGTCTTTTCTGCCCGTATGAGTTACAAAAAGTCATTTTCGACTGTAGTGGCAATCGCCTTGCTGTTTGCCTTGAATCAGTACCAGAGGACTCGTCACCGACGCTGCATCTCTCATCTACTTCCCCAATTTCTCTGAAGCAAATTGAAGTGGGTCTACAAAGATTGCCCTTCTGTATACATGACCTGACCTTCCTTAAAACTTATAGACGCGAACAAGACACAAGCTATACAAAAGCGCAAAAGAGTTCGATCATGATATGGCACGGCTCTTCGAGAAGGCGCGTCGATGGCATGATCCTGGCACAGAAGCATATGGCCGAACACTCCTTCTTCAGGTAAATATCCTACCATTTCCTCTATATCCACGGCCGTTTTTCTTATCTTGAGCGTGGACAGCGTCTTTATCAAGCACTCACGTCCCCCAATCCTCCTGCTGCACCGTATATCTCGACCACTAACTTTGCGGCGCTGCGAGCTGGTCCAGGAAACGTCAAACCTGTCCACGGTGCTGACAGCGAAGGCGTTCCGAACGTAACGACCCATCGTGTTCTTTCGCGAGACCGGACTTTCGTCGATGAAGTGAACTATAAGGGGTGGAAGATCAAGTTGGCCGATTGGGTGCATTTGAGTAACCCTGATGACCCCAGTCGGCCAATAATTGGGCAGGTGTTCAGGTGCTGGGTGTCGGACGAGTAGTAAGCCTTCTTTGAAAGTGAATGCGATTGATTGACGCTCATATATCACCCTGTTTTTCTAGCGGTAAATCCGGGCGTCCTGGCATCACCGTGTCATGGTATTACAGACCCGAGCAGGTCGGTGACAATTCCTAAAATAGTGCCCATTCGATTGACTGAAACCCCTTTATGCAGACATTCCACCCATCCAACAGACAATTTTGGGAGGGCGAGGTATTCAAAACAAGTACGTTATGTTTATCTCCATTTCTGTAGTGACCGTGTTTAATGAACGGAACCCCTGAAATCTTCAGGCCACTTCGCAGACCACCCTGTCGAGGACATTATTGAGAAAATCGCTTGTCAATTTACCGCACGGCACATAAGGGGGCGGCCTCGGCCCCCTTTCTGGTATGTCGGCTTCCCGCTGTACGTCTGCGATTCGCGGTACAACGACCGCGACCGGGTTTTCGTGAGGATCAAGAACTGGAATTCATGTGTTCCTGAAGAGGTCAGACAGAGTACCGAATTTATGCCGATCTACCCATTTGAGAGGACGGTGTATCCGGTGCGGCACCCGAGTCCGTTTGTGGCCAAAGGTGCTGGTGGAAAGATCAAAGGACCTGGAGGGATCCTTGAGCCTTCACCTGACCTCGTGGATGGTGTGGATGAGGGGGCGAATAGTAAAAAAGATCGCGAAGCGATGGCGCGGGCGCTGCAAGAGTGATTAACACTAACACTGCGTATGCAACTCCGTACCAAAACATACAAGCTCCGTATGTCCAACAACAACAACAACAAATCGGCCAGCGTGTGGGTCCCGACAGGTCGGTGGTTATGGCAGCGGGCGGATTGGCTTCGATAGGTGGTCCTAGCCAGGTGGAGAAGCTTCCCCCCAGACACAGGTATGTGGCTTTGTTCGCACGCAGAAGGAAGTTGTGCACTTCTGGTTCTGGGATGGTTTTTTGAGCTGATTATCATGCTTCCTTTCCATACATTCATCCTTTCTTTGCATCTGCCCTGTCATCTTATCGACACCGCGCCTGGACTGGAATGGACTGCCTTATTTTCTCGCCTTCAATAAACAAACAAACAAACATAGCTAAATTGGTCGACCGCGATCCAGAAACGAACGAGGTTCTGTGGTTCGCAGCTCCGCCTCTGAACATGGCACGTGCGAATGGGCCTCGGCATAGTTTAGCGTACCTGCAATTCCTGGCGGCGAAACGGAAGAAGGACCACACGGAGCATGAAACCGACGACGACGATAAAATGGATCACGATGAAGGCCAAGCTGCGAAGCGCGCGCGTACATATGTCGCTCCCACCGTGACGGAGACGATGCAAGCTCTTTGGAGAGAAATGTTTATCGATGGAGCCCGGTAGATTGATTCTCTGTTCCTCATGCAAATCTTTTCTTTTCTTTTGGCGACTCAGATTTGCGCGCGCTCGTCGTCCTTTGTGCAGGTGGGTTAAGTATATATATATGTACGTTCTAATCTCAGTACATTAGATTGTTTTTTATGTTCCGGTTATCCCATAGTTTGATCAATAGTGTATAAAATACTTCATCAGCTTCCTGATTGTGGAGAGAAAAGATATCCAATCATTCAACAAGTGGATCAGTCAAAAATTTCGCTATCCGCCCTTCCCCGGAACCGGTAATCAACTGGGGGTAATGATCTGTCACTGGTCAGTTAAATCTCCTTCATCGCCGCTCCCCCCCCTCCGGATAATGGTCAGATTTCGACCTAATGAAACGCCTTCAGCGAAACGTGTTTGTTTCAGGTCATTGTAAGTGGGGTCTTTTTGGTGTATGCGTAGGGTACAGACCCTAGTTACCGTGTTTACAGATTTTTGTTTACACATTGAAGACGTTTCAATTGATTGGACGGTGTGGCCTCAAACTTGTTATGGCCTCATAGGAACTACATGAACGCCCTTCTTCAGCCCCCATTGCCGAGACGTGGCAATTGGGTGTAATTGGACCTGTTGAAATTGCTTGTCGCAAGCCATCAGTATCGGTTAAGGTCGGGAGCGCAAAGGTGCGCCGCGCGCGACGCGACCTAGGCTCAACAAACTGAGGAATTTTCTTTCAGTCCTGTTGAGGATCCATCGACATCATTCTTAGGTCATTCGCAATGTTGACGCTCCGATGTAGTGTTATGTTTTTAAGCCGTCTTCTTTGCAAAATGAAAAGAAGGAGTGTTGCCCTGCGGGGACTGTCTTTTGGATCATGGGTAAAAACTCTGCCACATGTATGCACTGAATCCAGACGAACTTTCGGAGGTGCCGGTACTGCCTTAGCTTGGCCTTGCCGTTTATCTGCATATAGAACCACGGCGCAGACAGGGCGCCTACTTTAGTACTAGATCTCGATTCACGACAAATCTCTCACACTGAACTCACATGTATATACATAGCCTTCTGCCCTGGTTTATCAGCCCATCCCTTCCTGTTCGGAACCCTCACTGCGAAATCGGTGTCCGCGATGTTGTCAATCCTCCTCACGCTGGCAGCCTCGACTTCTTTCGCTCATGGTGCAGGCGTTCTTCAACAACGAGCGGCTCAGACGTCCGCGGTATGCACTTCGGACTTCACTTGGATGGACAATGCGCAAAGCACTTCGCCTTGTCAAGTTGTCACTCAGTTGAATGCAATCTGTAACAATGGCAGTACGTTCAGGCTTTGGTCCATGTAACTCATAGCATGATACTGAACACCCTTAGATTATGAAATCCCTGCCATTAATGCTACGACTCATTACGACAATCCTGGTGTTAATGTTAATTCCACCCCGATATCTTTTTGCACATGGTATTAAATATTCAGACATCTTTCGAGCTATCTGGCTGATACACTCCTCAAGTTCTTGGGCTTCGTACAATCTCATCAGTGCATGTACTGCCTGTCAAAATGCAGATTTCCAGTCCAAGATCGCTATGTATGACCGTCATTTACCGTATCCAAACAGCCATTAATTGTATGCTTGCTTAGATGGTCGGACTATTCTTCCTTGTGTTCAGGGAGGCTATCCACAAGGTACGTGTTCTGGGTAACCGTTCATCTATCAGTTTGGCTGACTCGCTACCGAAAGTTACTTCCCATCCAATATAACGCTACCAGACGGTCTCACTATACCTTTTTGGGCTGGACAAGATCGTGAGTCTCTTCCAATGTAATAAAGCACGTGTCTCATCTTTCAAATCAGCCACAACCTGGCCCAACGGGAGATTTAGTTTGACGAACGCGCAGCAGATAGCCAGAGAAAGTGAGGAGATCTTTTTCTTAACCCAGTTCTACCTTTACCAATATCTTTTACAGATCATGCCGACTTGGGACAAGCCCCTCCTGCTAAGAAAAAGTCAACGAATGTAGGAGCAATTGTAGGGGTGTGATCGGAGGTTTGGTTGTCATTGCTGCAGCTATCGCAGCGGCCCTTTACATCCTCCGCCGACAACGACAATCCGCTGCTGGTACTCTTCCACTTTCCGACTCGTCGGGTCACATGCGATCAGTGTCAGATGTAACGACCTCCACACGAGCATATACCACCCTATCCTCAACGCCATTCAAAAGTCCTGGGAGCCCAACCATCTTGACACACAACACGAGCGTGCGATCCGTCCCCTTCTTGAGCTCAGTGGCGCTGGCACCATCCCCTATGGAACTGCCAGCCCTCCTCCCCGTGTCCCACTGACAGTAACTTCACCCCCTCCTGGAAACCGAGTTGAAGACGTTATTGAACCATTCACAACGCCTCCGCAGCAAGCGAATGTCAGCCACGATCGGAAGCAATCGAATGGGAGTGGATTCCCTGTTTACGATTCTCCCTCTGCTCCTCCGGTGGGTGGCATGCGAATGGAGATTACTCGCCCTACAACGCCCAGCCAGAGCCAGAGGGTCGGGCGATATAATCCTCCTGCCTATTCGGAATCTTCAGTAGGCCACGGCAGTCGGCCCGCTCATCGCGGAAAACAGGCATCGAGCGATACACTTCACTCTCTCGCTTCGGGCAGGAATCAGGGAGCGCGGCCAACTATTGAACATAGTCCTAGCTCCAGTGGCTCGGGTATGGCTAATATCGTGGGTCAAATGTCTGCATCCAACAATGAATCGAGCGGTAGTGGTAGCAATACCCCAGGACACGGCCGCCAAGTAAGCACATCCAGGGACGAGAAACGGAGACCACCGGAAGATGAAAGTATCAGCGGCCGGGACATCGCCTAAAGATATTTTTAAATTTCTTTTATCCTTATGCAGGTACCCTAGAGCTATGGGTTCCTCGTTTCTTCTATGGACATCGGTCATCTTTCTATCCCTTGTAAACAATCTGTACCACTGGAAATTTTTCTGTAAGAGTAAAACACAGGGCACCATACTTACGATAGAACGGTTTATACTCCCGGTATACGGATTAATAGGGATGTATCCATACTTTGTATTGCGATATCTCTCCGACCAAGGCACCATATACTCGAGTAATAATAGTACAAGTACATGTATTTATCAAATTCTTCGGACTAGAAATACTCATTCTGACATTGACATGAGAGTTGGCCGACACCGTTTTGATGAAAAGATAACAGCTGACCTACCCCACATGCTATCTGCTAACCATGACTTCTAGAGTCAGATATCTTGGTCAATGTCGAATGCGATCTCCAAGAGAAAGTCTACCGAACAAGACATGGGCGCCTCTGTAAAAGGGCGGAGAACAGCCCTGACTACCCCAGTCCATATGCTTTCATGGAAGAGCATAGCACTGGAAGATAGTGTTCAATATAGTACTCAAAACGGCGATCTTGCCCTCCGACAGTAGCTCGTGGGAGAGGAAATGTGACAGAGCAGATTTGAAGCCGTGGGCCTTAAGGATAGATACTTGTATATCCAGAAGACTGACTGAGGATGAGCACACATGTAACACGGAATGTTTAATTTTAACGACACAGAGAAGCCAGTGAGAAAGTAGGCAATGTGCTGATAACTCGCGTATTCATATTTTACTGAACGGCTATAGCTTGTGTATGGGTGGGCATACACGGCTAACATAGAAGACTTCTTCTGCCTAGACAGGCTAGACATACATCTGATATTCTGATTGGAATGGGGTATAGGGTTTTGAAGAGAAATTATCCTTGAGTCCTATTCTAATCATTTCTCCAGTCGAAATAGCAATCACGACAAGAGGCATTGTTCAACCTGTATCAAATAAAAGCCAGCTATGACCTATCTCGATCTGTAATGTTCCATGCACGCTGCATAATACTGCATAGCCGGCCAATGTTGTATAGGGCCTTCGATGATAAGCGATGTAAGTGTCAAGCAGAGTACACAAATAATGTCGCAGACGTCGGATATTTTCGAGGTCCTGCACAGTCGGGTAGGATGCCATGTCCTGAGAACCTGCACCGCAAGTCGTAAATTAAAAGATGCCGAAACCGAGACCAATTGAATACAGTGCGCAGCAGAGCATTCTTTGATATTCTTATCATGCACAGAAGTCTGTAGGCCATTAATAAATATAAATAACACCGCACGACGAAGAAGGTCGACCAAGTCGGATGATTATCGATTATCCTCCGAGGCTTTAATTATTATAATAGGCCGTGGCCTTATGCGTGTACAAGATGGAAATTGAGAATTATCGTCGCTATGCCAATCATATGCTTCAAACACAGAGGTTTGGACATAGGCGAAGATCAGCGTTGACGTAGTACAGAATTTGGTAAATGACGTTACCGCCCCCATAACGAGCACACCAGAGAGGACCCACAATTTCATAAAGATCTAAATAAAGATAGGGTAAGGATACGAGATGAAGCTTCCACCGTCTCGTCAGATATGAATTCATATTTGGGTGTATAATTAGCAAGCATCCCAATGAGACAACTATGAGCCCATCTTGAAAGATGGTGCGCGTTCAATACCAACAAAAAATATTTAGTACTTGGATATTTGGCAGAAGTGAAAGATCACTGACATTGCTGTATTGAACTCACTGAGCATGATAGGTTGACTGCATTTGAAGATGTTCAATCAGTAGGATAATGGACGTGTTAAAGAGAACCTTGAGAAACCTTGAAAGGACCCTGTTCAGAGCTGCCCTAAATTCACGTCACGTGGAAGATCGGCGCGTCAAAAATAGTGCTCGCATCTCGCTTTCCCCAAAATGGGCCGTAGCCTTAATGGCAAAGAGGTCTGGTTCGTCTATATGGAATATCTGCTAATATATTGTGTGGCATTGCCCCTCGGTAAAGTGTGCAAGTAATACTCTACGCTATCAACGTGTAACAGAACCTTCCAACTTTCACTAGGAGACGTCTCATGCCCTCTGAGGCGGTATCAGTGGTATCTGTACAGCCATGTTCACTGCACACTTCTGATTCTGTGGTACATCTTATCCAGGCTTTGTGCAAGTGTCATGACACATCAATCATAGAACCGACCCCAGAACATGCTGTGTAGATCGTCGAGCTGCCTTTTTCAGGAGTCTTTACATATCAATCAGCACACACCAGATATTAGCGAGTATGCCCAGGCTTCCGTGAGATCATGCTGGAAGCAAAATACAAAGGGTTTGCGATATGCTTTATTTATAGTTTACAAAAACGTGTTGTGTGTAAAATGAGGCTGTCTGTGGGTGCCCCCGTGAGAGCACGAAGTATTTTCGTCTTTCCAATTACTGTAGATCATGCACAAGTTTCGTTAATCTTACAATAGTGTTTGGAACCGTCAGCAGAGATGAGGCGGCCATCTTGCTATGTCTTGATTCTTCGTGGGCGCCTAACTCATTGGGCCGTTATCAACCCAGTTTACCGACAGGCGTCGCCCACAAATGCAGGATTTCTCGTGAGCTGTCAAATTTACTCGTTCCCGATAATCAATGTGTGTTAATTCCTGCTTCGACGTTATCGATCACTCTATCTATCTCCACTTTATTAAGACATTGAATGTTTTGGGGCAAAGACGAGGTCTTTGTGTAGAACCTAGAGCTTTAATGCTTCGTGGCTACCGCGAAAAATTTGATTCTTTCCTTCTCCGCTGATGAGTATATTTTTTTAGGATAAGCATCTCTTTTTCCATACGGAACGTGCACTTACAGCGTTATGATCCAGTTTATAGCACGGAAAACACGATGCAGATTTTCTAATCTATTTAATATCCTGACCATTGAGTATTTATTTACCACCTTCTCGTCGATTCTGAGTATGTCTGACATTAAGCTTTCAACCTCTATCAGCGACTTATTCTCTCA
>JAJIRX010000638.1:0-21924 GCA_023853785.1 Psilocybe azurescens
CAAGTTCAAAACGGTCATTTGAACCTCAAAGCTACACCACTCTTGTGCCTTTATATTATCTGTCCATAATGTCGAAGTTCTGACAACCAGGGGCCTGGACAAGCCGCACGCGCATTCTTCGTAAACCGAGCTCAAGAAAAAGCCTCCAAAGAGCCGAATTAAAACAATCTCGAGGCTACTTACCTACCACGAAAGCCCTATCATTCATAACAAAAGCCGTGCATATACGATAATTCAACACGGATACGCCTTTGACAGCAATGCCAATAACACCAGCGCAGAAAGCCGCTATGGAGGAAGTGATCAGCGCCATTTTAGCTGTTCAAGCACCTCGAGGAAGGCGCCAGTTAGCTGGAATGTTCACGGAGCTGGTTGACCGGACCTCTTGGCCACAGTACTACGAAGTACGTTCATTTCCACCCATGAAATATTGTATAAGACTCTAATGAACTGGAATAGGTGATACCTGAACCTCGGTGCTTGAAGAACATCCAGACAGGCATCGCGAAAGGGAGATATAAGGAAGCGACAGATGTATACACCGATCTATCTCTCGTGTTTTGGAACGCGTTGTTCTATAATGAGTTAGACAGTCAGATTGCGCTAGATGCAAAGACTCTCAAAGTACGTGTTTGTCGACGCGTCTCGTCTCGTCTTGTAGTCGGCCGTACTGAGGCTATGGTTTTAGGATCTCTTAGAATCGGAATGGAAGAAACGCACCGTGCTTCCCATTACTCGCTCTTCTCCCCCACCTTCCTCCGCACAAAAAGTACACGCAGTAACAAAAGAGGTTGCTAAAGAAAAGAAAGATACAGCACCGACTCCAGCAGCTGCAGCGACACCGGCCCCTTCTACACCGGCCCTTCCTACACCTGCACCATTATCTATTCCTGCTGCTGCTTCTACGGCACGCACAGTAACACCAGCAGCTCAGAATCAGAATCAGAATCAGAACCACGCAACTGCAACACCCACAGCAAGCACCAGCACTTCCGGTTACGCGTATACAAGGCCCGTCCCTATTCGCCCGAAATCTGCGCAACGCCAGACGCCCGATATCGACGTGGACGTGGTGTCGCCAGATTCTGATGAGGCGGAATCTGATGGTGCTACTGCTGCATTCCAAGCCGATCGAGACCCGCAGAGTGAAGAGATCGTGAAGCAGTTGGAGAAGGGCTTGCCGAGATGGCCCGGGTTTGGAGAGGATGGGTGGATGGCGGAGTCCAAACCTGTATGTTGTCCTTTCTTCATCGATTTTTATATATTTTCCTCATTGTAAATAAAGGAACGCTTCTCAGATATAGTTCATGCTCTCAAGACATTCAAAGATATCATGTACGTCTTTTCTGCCCGTATGAGTTACAAAAAGTCATTTTCGACTGTAGTGGCAATCGCCTTGCTATTTGCCTTGAATCGGTACCAGAGGAGTCGTCACCGACGCTGCATCTCTCATCTACTTCCCCAATTTCTCTGAAGCAAATTGAAGTAGGTCTACAAAGATTGCCCTTCTGTATACATGACCTGACCTTCCTTAAAACTTATAGACGCGAACAAGACACAAGCTATACAAAAGCGCAAAAGAGTTCGATCATGATATGGCACGGCTCTTCGAGAAGGCGCGTCGATGGCATGATCCTGGCACAGAAGCATATGGCCGAACACTCCTTCTCCAGGTAAATATCGTACCATTTCCTCTATGTCCACAGCCGTTTTCTTATCTTGCGCGTGGATAGCGCCTTTATCAAGCACTCACGTCCCCAATCCCTCCCTGCTGCACCGTATATCTCGACCACTAACTTTGCGGCGCTGCGAGCTGGTCCAGGAAACGTCAAACCTGTCCACGGTGCTGACAGCGAAGGCGTTCCGAACGTAACGACCCATCGTGTTCTTTCGCGAGACCGGACTTTCGTCGACGAAGTGAACTACAAGGGGTGGAAGATCAAGTTGGCCGATTGGGTGCATTTGAGTAACCCTGATGACCCCGGTCGGCCAATAATTGGGCAGGTGTTCAGGTGCTGGGTGTCGGAGGAGTTGTAAGCCTTCTTTGAAAGTGAATGCGATTGATTGACGCTCATATATCACCCTGTTTTTCTAGCGGTAAATCCGGGCGTCCTGGCATCACCGTGTCATGGTATTACAGACCCGAGCAGGTCGGTGACAATTCCTAAAATAGCGCCCATTCGATTGACTGAAACCCCTTTATGCAGACATTCCACCCATCCAACAGACAATTTTGGGAGGGCGAGGTATTCAAAACAAGTACGTAATGTTTACCTCCATTTCTGTAGTGACCGTGTTTAATGAACGGAACCCCTGAAATCTTCAGGCCACTTCGCAGACCACCCTGTCGAGGACATTATTGAGAAAATCGCTTGTCAATTTACGGCACGGCATATAAGGGGCGGCCTCGGCCCCTTTCTGGTATGTCGGCTTCCCGCTGTACGTCTGCGATTCGCGGTACAACGACCGCGACCGGGTTTTCGTGAGGATCAAGAACTGGAATTCATGCGTTCCTGAAGAGGTCAGACAGAGTACCGAATTTATGCCGATCTACCCATTTGAGAGGACGGTGTATCCGGTGCGGCACCCGAGTCCGTTTGTGGCCAAAGGTGCTGGTGGAAAGATCAAAGGACCTGGAGGGATCCTTGAGCCTTCACCTGATCTCGTGGATGGTGTGGATGAGGGGCGAATAGTAAAAAAGATCGCGAAGCGATAGCGCGAGCACTGCAAGAGTGTTAACACTAACACTGCGTATGCAACTCCGTACCAAAACGTACAAGCTCCGTATGTCCAACAACAACAACAACAACAAATCGGCCAGCGTGTGGGTCCCGACAGGTCGGTGGTTATGGCAGCGGGCGGATTGGCTTCGATAGGTGGTCCTAGCCAGGTGGAGAAGCTTCCACCAGACACAGGTATGTGGCTTTGTTCGCACGCAGAAGGAAGTTGTGCACTTCTGGTTCTGGGATGGTTTTTTGAGCTGATTATCATGCTTCCTTTCCATACATTCATCTTTTCTTTGCATCTGCCCTGTCATCTTATCGACACCGCGCCTGGACTGGAATGGACTGCCTTATTTTCTCGCCTTCAACAAACAAACAAACAAACATAGCTAAACTGGTCGACCGCGATCCAGAAACGAACGAAGTTCTGTGGTTCGCAGCTCCGCCTCTGAACATGGCACGTGCGAATGGGCCTCGGCATAGTTTAGCGTATCTGCAATTCCTGGCGGCGAAACGGAAGAAGGACCACACGGAGCATGAAACCGACGCCGACGATAAAATGGATCACGACGAAGGCCAAGCTGCGAAGCGCGCGCGTACATATGTCGCTCCCACCGTGACGGAGACGATGCAAGCTCTTTGGAGAGAAATGTTCATCGATGGAGCCCGGTAGATTGATTCTCTGTTCCTCATGCAAATCTCTTTTTCTTGGCGACTCAGATTCGCGCGCGCTCGTCGTCTTTGTGCAGGTGGGTTAAGTATATATATGTATTACGTTTTAATCTCAGTACATTAGATTGTTCTTATGTTCCGGTTATCCCATGGTTTGATCAGTAGTGTATAAAATACTTCATCAGCTTCCTGATTGTGGAGAGAAAAGATATTCAATCATTCAACAAGTGGATCAGTCAAAAAATTTCGCCATCCGCCCTTCCCCGGAACCGGTAATCAACTGGGGTAACGATCTATCACTGGTCAGTTAAATCTCCTTCATCGCCGCTCCTCCCTCCGGATAATGGTCAGATTTCGACCTAATGAAACGCCTTCAGCGAAACGCGTTTGTTTCAGGTCATTGTAAGTGGGGTCTTTCTGGTGTATGCGTACGGTACAGACCCTAGTTACCGTGTTTACAGATTTTTGTTTACACATTGAAGACGTTTCAATTGATTGGACGGTGTGGCCTCAAACTTGTTATGGCCTCATAGGAACTACATGAACGCCCTTCTTCAGCCCCCATTGCCGAGATGTGGCAATTGGGTGTAATTGGACCTGTTGAAATTGCTTGTCGCAAGCCATCAGTATCGGTTAAGGTCGGGAGCGCAAAGGTGCGCCGCGCGCGACGCGACCTAGGCTCAACAAACTGAGGAATTTTCTTTCAGTCCTGTTGAGGATCCATCGACATCATTCTTAGGTCATTCGCAATGTTGACGCTCCGATGTAGTGTTATGTTTTTAAGCCGTCTTCTTTGCAAAATGAAAAGAAGGAGTGTTGCCCTGCGGGGACTGTCTTTTGGATCATGGGTAAAAACTCTGCCACATGTATGCACTGAATCCAGACGAACTTTCGGAGGTGCCGGTACTGCCTTAGCTTGGCCTTGCCGTTTATCTGCATATAGAACCACGGCGCAGACAGGGCGCCTACTTTAGTACTAGATCTCGATTCACGACAAATCTCTCACACTGAACTCACATGTATATACATAGCCTTCTGCCCTGGTTTATCAGCCCATCCCTTCCTGTTCGGAACCCTCACTGCGAAATCGGTGTCCGCGATGTTGTCAATCCTCCTCACGCTGGCAGCCTCGACTTCTTTCGCTCATGGTGCAGGCGTTCTTCAACAACGAGCGGCTCAGACGTCCGCGGTATGCACTTCGGACTTCACTTGGATGGACAATGCGCAAAGCACTTCGCCTTGTCAAGTTGTCACTCAGTTGAATGCAATCTGTAACAATGGCAGTACGTTCAGGCTTAGTCCATGTAACTCATAGCATGATACTGAACACCCTTAGATTATGAAATCCCTGCCATTAATGCTACGACTCATTACGACAATCCTGGTGTTAATGTTAATTCCACCCCGATATCTTTTTGCACATGGTATTAAATATTCAGACATCCTTGGAGCTATCTGGCTGATACACTCCTCAAGTTCTTGGGCTTCGTACAATCTCATCAGTGCATGTACTGCCTGTCAAAATGCAGATTTCCAGTCCAAGATCGCTATGTATGACCGTCATTTACTGTATCCAATCAGCCATTAATTGTGTGCTTGCTTAGATGGTCGGACTATTCTTCCTTGTGTTCAGGAAGGCTATCCACAAGGTACGCGTTCTGGGTACCCGTTCATCTATCAGTTTGGCTGACTCGCTACCGAAAGTTACTTCCCATCCAATATAACGCTACCAGACGGTCTCACTATACCTTTTTGGGCTGGACAAGATCGTGAGTCTCTTCCAATGTAATAAAGCACGTGTCTCATCTTTCAAATCAGCCACAACCTGGCCCAACGGGAGATTTAGTTTGACGAACGCGCAGCAGATAGCCAGAGAAAGTGAGGAGATCTTTTTCTTAACCCAGTTCTGCCTTTACCAATCTCTTTTACAGATCATGCCGACTTGGGACAAGCCCCTCCTGCTAAGAAAAAGTCAACGAATGTAGGAGCAATTGTAGGGGTGTGATCGGAGGTTTGGTTGTCATTGCTGCAGCTATCGCAGCGGCCCTGTACATCCTCCGCCGACAACGACAATCCGCTGCTGGTACTCTTCCACTTTCCGACTCGTCGGGTCACATGCGATCAGTGTCAGATGTAACGACCTCCACACGAGCATACACCACCCTATCCTCAACGCCATTCAAAAGTCCTGGGAGCCCAACCATCTTGACACACAACACGAGCGTGCGATCCGTCCCCTTCTTGAGCTCAGTGGCGGCCAGCACTATCCCCTATGGAACTGCCAGCCCTTCACCCTCCCATGTCCCACAGACAGTAGCTTCACCCCCTCCTGGAAACCGAGTTGAAGACGTTATTGAACCATTCACAACGCCTCCGCAGCAAGCGAATATCAGCCACGATCGGAAGCAATCGAATGGGAGTGGATTCCCTGTTTACGATTCTCCCTCTGCTCCTCCGGTGGGTGGCATGCGAATGGAGATTACTCGCCCTACAACGCCCAGCCAGAGCCAGAGGGTCGGGCGATATAATCCTCCTGCCTATTCGGAATCTTCAGTAGGCCACGGCAGTCGGCCCGCTCATCGCGGAAAACAGGCATCGAGCGATACACTTCACTCTCTCGCTTCGGGCAGGAATCAGGGAGCGCGGCCAACTATTGAACATAGTCCTAGCTCCAGTGGCTCGGGTATGGCTAACATCGTGGGTCAAATGTCTGCATCCAACAATGAATCGAGCGGTAGTGGTAGCAATACCCCAGGACACGGCCGCCAAGTAAGCACATCCAGGGACGAGAAACGGAGACCACCGGAAGATGAAAGTATCAGCGGCCGGGACATCGCCTAAAGATATTTTTAAATTTCTTTTATCCTTATGCAGGTACCCTAGAGCTATGGGTTCCTCGTTTCTTCTATGGACATCGGTCATCTGTCTATCCCTTGTAAACAATCTGTACCACTGGAAATTTTTCTGTAAGAGTAAAACACAGGGCACCATACTTACGATAGAACGGTTTATACTCCCCGGTATACGGATTAATAGGGATGTATCCATACTTTGTATTGCGATATCTCTCCGACCAAGGCACCATATACTCGAGTAATAATAGTACAAGTACATGTATTTATCAAATTCTTCGGACTAGAAATACCTCATTCTGACATTGACATGAGAGTTGGCCGACACCGTTTTGATGAAAAGATAACAGCTGACCTACCCCACATGCTATCTGCTAACCATGACTTCTAGAATCAGATATCTTGGCCAATGTCGAAATGCGATCTCCAAGAGAAAGTCTACCGAACAAGACATGGGCGCCTCTGTAAAAGGGGCGGAGAACAGCCCTGACTACCCCAGTCCATATGCTTTCATGGAAGAGCATAGCACTGGAAGATAGTGTTCAATATAGTACTCAAAACGGCGACCTTTGCCCTCCGACAGTAGCTCGTGGGAGAGGAAATGTGATAGAGCAGATTTGAAGCCGTGGGCCTTAAGGATAGATACTTGTATTTCCAGAAGACTGACTGAGGGTGAGCACACATGTAACACGGAATGTTTAATTTTAACGACACAGAGAAGCCAGTGAGAAAGTGGGCAATGTGCTGATAACTCGCGTATTCATATTTTACTGAACGGCTATAGCTTGTGTGTATGGGTGGGCATACACGGCTAACATAGAAGACTTCTTCTGCCTAGACAGGCTAGACATACATCTGATATTCTAATTGGAATGGGGTCTAGGGTTTTGAAGAGAAATTATCCTTGAGTCCTATTCTAATCATTTCTCCAGTCGAAATAGCAATCACGACAAGAGGCATTGTTCAACCTGTATCAAATAAAAGCCAGCTATGACCTATCTCGATCTGTAATGTTCCATGCACGCTGCACAATACTGCATAGCCGGCCAATGTTGTATAGGGCCTTCGATGATAAGCGATGTAAGTGTCAAGCAGAGTACATACAAATAATGTCGCAGACGTCGGATATTTTCGAGGTCCTGCACAGTCGGGTAGGATGCCATGTCCTGAGAACCTGCATCGCGCAAGTCGTAAATTGAAAGATGCCGAAACCGAGACCAATTGAATACAGTGCGCAGCAGAGCATTCTTTGATATTCTTATCATGCACAGAAGTCTGTAGGCCATTAATAAATATAAATAACACCGCACGACGAAGAAGGTCGACCAAGTCGGATGATTATCGATTATCCTCCGAGGCTTTAATTATTATAATAGGCCGTGGCCTTATGCGTGTACAAGATGGAAATTGAGAATTATCGTCGCTATGCCAATCATATGCTTCAAACACAGAGGTTTGGACATAGGCGAAGATCAGCGTTGACGTAGTACAGAATTTGGTAAATGACGTTACCGCCCCCATAACGAGCACACCAGAGAGGACCCACAATTTCATAAAGATCTAAATAAAGATAGGGTAAGGATACGAGATGAAGCTTCCACCGTCTCGTCAGATATGAATTCATATTTGGGTGTATAATTAGCAAGCATCCCAATGAGACAACTATGAGCCCATCTTGAAAGATGGTGCGCGTTCAATACCAACAAAAAATATTTAGTACTTGGATATTTGGCAGAAGTGAAAGATCACTGACATTGCTGTATTGAACTCACTGAGCATGATAGGTTGACTGCATTTGAAGATGTTCAATCAGTAGGATAATGGACGTGTTAAAGAGAACCTTGAGAAACCTTGAAAGGACCCTGTTCAGAGCTGCCCTAAATTCACGTCACGTGGAAGATCGGCGCGTCAAAAATAGTGCTCGCATCTCGCTTTCCCCAAAATGGGCCGTAGCCTTAATGGCAAAAGAGGTCTGGTTCGTCTATATGGAATATCTGCTAATATATTGTGTGGCATTGCCCCTCGGTAAAGTGTGCAAGTAATACTCTACGCTATCAACGTGTAACAGAACCTTCCAACTTTCACTAGGAGACGTCCCATGCCCTCTGAGGCGGTATCAGTGGTATCTGTACAGCCATGTTCATTGCACACTTCTGATTCTGTGGTACATCTTATCCAGGCTTTGTGCAAGTGTCATGACACATCAATCATAGAACCGACCCCAGAACATGCTGTGTAGATCGTCGAGCTGCCTTTTTCAGGAGTCTTTACATATCAATCAGCACACACCAGATATTAGCGAGTATGCCCAGGCTTCCGTGAGATCATGCTGGAAGCAAAATACAAAGGGTTTGCGATATGCTTTATTTATAGTTTGCAAAAACGTGTTGTGTGTAAAATGAGGCTGTCTGTGGGTGCCCCCGTGAGAGCACGAAGTATTTTTCGTCTTTCCAATTACTGTAGATCATGCACAAGTTTCGTTAATCTTACAATAGTGTTTGGAACCGTCAGCAGAGATGAGGCGGCCATCTTGCTATGTCTTGATTCTTCGTGGGCGCCTAACTCATTGGGCCGTTATCAACCCAGTTTACCGACAGGCGTCGCCCACAAATGCAGGATTTCTCGTGAGCTGTCAAATTTACTCGTTCCCGATAATCAATGTGTGTTAATTCCTGCTTCGACGTTATCGATCACTCTATCTATCTCCACTTTATTAAGACATTGAATGTTTTGGGGCAAAGACGAGGTCTTTGTGTAGAACCTAGAGCTTTAATGCTTCGTGGCTACCGCGAAAAATTTGATTCTTTCCTTCTCCGCTGATGAGTATATTTTTTTAGGATAAGCATCTCTTTTTCCATACGGAACGTGCACTTACAGCGTTATGATCCAGTTTATAGCACGGAAAACACGATGCAGATTTTCTAATCTATTTAATATCCTGACCATTGAGTATTTATTTACCACCTTCTCGTCGATTCTGAGTATGTCTGACATTAAGCTTTCAACCTCTATCAGCGACTTATTCTCTCATATCAATTTGGACGACGAGGATATGAAAGCCAACAAACTCCCTCATAACGTCAATCACAAAAGAAGGCCCCAAAACTTGGAACAGCAACTCGGGACGAACAGTCGAGGGGGAAACAAGAAGAGGACCCTGTTTCTGATCCTGGACGTGAGTTTTATTGCCTCACGGTCGTATTGCTGAATTTCGTCTGACGTTGCCAAAGCTAAATCTACGCCAGAGCATGATTTCGAGGCCTTTCTCTATCACATAGAAGCGATTTCGTCAATCCTGGATAAGCCTCTGGTAGATTCAGTGAATTATCCTCCACGTCAGTCCTTCATTGTGTATATATTTGCGTTCAAGAGAACTGATTCCAAATATAATCATTAGTCACTATCATGTATTCTGACTCTGATCCTGAGGCGCCGATCGAAGAGCACTATTTGGATTCTGTCAGAAAATATTGGATAGATAAGGGCTTGATCCCACCCGCTCTTATTAGACGGGTTCCACAGCACGAAGATCCAAAAGGAGCCCAAGAAAAAATAATGCAGAACAGCGCAAAGATCCAAAGCGACCTAGGACGAATCATCCCTTTTACGAGAGGATAATGGGAAGCGTAGCCTACAGCCTCCAACATCCGAAGGCGACCGCCCCCGGGAGTCGACGCGACCCTCACTACGCCTTGGGACGTTTCATTGATGCTCATATTGCTAGCCGCCGGGGAATGCCCCACAAAGTGCCCTTCAAAGC
This sequence comes from Psilocybe azurescens, assembly GCA_023853785.1. Lineage (NCBI taxonomy): Eukaryota > Fungi > Basidiomycota > Agaricomycetes > Agaricales > Agrocybaceae > Psilocybe > Psilocybe azurescens. The sequence continues at coordinate 10,008 of JAJIRX010000638.1, forward strand.
TTTCTGTATCGTTGACACGGAAGTCGGCCACATTCCAGATCATTATGGTCATAGTGCCTGGACTGCAAAAGCAACACCTCCGCGAGAGAAAGACGACATTTACCTTGATACCATGTATCGGAGGGCTCTGGTATATCCTTCACTGAAGGGAGAAGTCCCAGAGCCGCCTGTATCACTTCCGAACTTTCACCACTCCATTGAACATTGCGCAGAAAATATTGCATTTCCCTACATACGTCACTTTGCGCGGGACTTCCTGGCCAACGGCACGAATGGGCGCAACATTGTCATTGGGTCTCTAACGATGGCGCTGGACAAGACGCCTATTCCTTTTGTGTATTTTGCCGCACACGTGCTTGGAATGAATGCGATGCAATGTTGGGCCTGTGCATCGTGGACCGCGTGGGTGATCCCCCGTGTTTTATCAGTCAAATGCAACGGTGAGTCTCATACGCGTTACTGTATGGAGTGTCCCATTTAAAACAGCGTCCTTGTTAGCGAGATATGTTGAGCTAGATGGGAACACAATACAACAGATACACTCGTTCAAATAAATAGATATCACATTTCCGATTATTCGATACCATAGACTTACAGTCAATGATGTACTATGTTTACATGCCCTTTTTGATTCGTGGCCTGTACATCAAAGTAAACATTTGATGCTTTGACTTTGCTCGAGCCACAAGGACATGCAATAAATAAGGGCAAACGGCAGAGTGTAATTGAAAGCAGGTATATTCTAAGCAGTACGAGTACTATGACTAACTTGTCCAATTTGCTCAATCTAAAAAGGAGAGAAGTTGAGTAGAACCTTAGGTTGCCGATCTTATATGCGCAATGTCTAACTGTCCTTTTAAAACATAAGGTGCTATCAATTGAATAGGGCAAGGTGCGATATAGTATCACGAAGATCCCACGGAAACGTAGGAAGCATAGTCGGGAGGCCGCCACCAAATTGTACAGGCACCGGTTGCCGAATCTGTAAATCTGAATCAGGACGTCCGTCGTACAGCGTCTCAGGAACAAGCAGGAAGGGGGCAACATTCCCCATTGACATTCCAGATAGGTGACCCAATCCGCGTGAGGTACGTTGATGTAGCCATCAGACTCATCGTCCGAGTCGTTATCATAATCGGGGTGTCGTCCATTGGTAATAATAGATGACTTCTCGCCCTCCATGACATCGGTCACATAAACACGACCGAAAATATCTGGCTCGTCTTCCGCAAATACGAGCCAATCCGTGGTGTGACTTTCTCTCCAAATCAAAAGTGCAGGAATAAATTTGACCTGAGGGGTCTGGTTTTGTACAACACCGCAAAGAGTTGGGGGACTCGTTATTATATCCCAACCAGTTGACACCAAATCTTCGCCGGCAATTGCTTGCTCCACTATTCCTGAACTGAATCCCAGGCCATGTGCATGCTATGACAAGTCGGGCGGGCCATTCGAGGATCCACATCCGAAATTCCTCGGGAATCACAGGGTATTGGGCAAGCAACGAGTCGATGTACGCCTGCCTGTCGAACGGATGAAGATTGTCCAAGGACCATGTGAGCGAGTTTTCAAAATGGGGAGTGTGTATAATCTTATGGTATAGAGCAAGCAAACGGCTTCGGATTGGATGCAGCTCAGCCATTGGTAGAAGACGCAGCCATTCTTTGCAGACCCCATGGGAGATAATGTAGGGCTTGAGTTCCAAAAATGAGAAAGTATAAAGAAGTATTTCGACTGGCAGAGATTGGAGAGTGGTAGGAGTTTTTGTGGTGTCGTGGCTCTGGGGTTGTTCGAGGAGTTTCTGTTCACCAAAAATCAAACGTTGTGTGAACAACAGGGTCGCCGTACGGAAGGAATTAAATCCATTGTAAATGGAATAGAGTTGGCCCATGTAGTTTGGTTAGCATTGAGTGTCAGAAGAAGGGTATAAAGCTGTTAGGTATTGGTTAGGTATCGTTGGGTGCCCTTGGTTGTGAATTGGTCGTAAAACGTGGTGGACGTGAGGCAAAACCCACACTTGAAATTTTCCCCAGGGACGGGCCGTCGGCATTCAGCATGTCCATGTGATGACTTGGTTTCATCACCTGACTCAAACATCTCGACGCGACAGAATGATTTGGCAGTGAATAAGACTAAACCAGACTAAACAGTTGTTGATGAGGTTCGAATGTTCAACACATATTAGAACGATACCGCTTTGTCTCGACATATACCCTTATTTAATGATGAAGTTTAACAAATGGATCCATGAATGTCTACCAGAAGCACGAAGATCCAAAACAGCACAAGCAAAAAGACGCAGAACAGGACAAAGATCCAAAGTGACCTAGGACGAATCATCCCTTTACGAGAGGATAATGAGAAGCGTATCCTATAGCCTCCAACATCCGAAGGCGACCGACCCCGAGAATCGACGTGACCCTTACTATGCCTAGGAGCGTTTCATTGATGCCCACATTGCTAGTCGCCGGGGAAGGGCATACAAAGTGCCTTTCACTGCATTATGCATCATTGACACGCAAGTCGGTCATATACCAGACCATTATGGTCGGCATCCAAATGGGAAGCCTAAGCGGAAAGAAGAGGATCGGCATTTGGATACGTTGTATCTGCGGACACTGGCATATCCTTCACTGAAGGGCGAGCTCCCAGAGCCGATTGATACACTTGCGGCCTCTCACCATTCCATCGAAAATTGCGCAGAGGTTATTGCATTTCCATATATACATAGCTTTGCTCGGGACTTTCTGGACAACGGCACGAACGGACAAAAATTGTCATTGGGTCTCTAACGGTGACAGTGGACAAACAGCTGGTACTGTTATGTTCGTATTGCTGCCATCGTGCTGAGGATGCATGTAACGCTATGTCGGGCTGCGCATCGTAGACCGCGCACCCGCAGAACCCGAGATCTATCAATCTGTCGAAACGGTCAGTCTCAAACGTGTTACTCTGTATGAGAGTCCTATTAAACAGGAATGTTCTTATTGGCGTGCTATGTGGAAAAAGATGGGGTCACAATGCCACGGATATACTCCTTGAATGAAATAGACTGGACTATGGTTTTCCAAAAGTCATAGACTTGGAGTCAAATGATGTTCTATGTTTACACACCCTTTATTTTGATTCCTTGCCTGTACTTGGTAGTAACTATTTTATGAGTTGCTTTGCTCAAGCAGCGGGCGTACACAGTGATATTCTGAATATAATTCAAAGCAAGCACATTCTAAGAAGTACTACTACTATGACAAACTTGACCATCCTGTTCAATAGTAAAAAGAGAACATAAGGATGTCGGTCTTGCACGCGCAATGTCTAACTGTCCTTTTGCAACGTGAGGTAGTATCAACTGAATAGGGCAAAGTGCATGATGGTATCACGAAGATTCCACGGAAACGTAGGAAGCGTGGATGGGATTGACCCACCAAACTGAACTGGTATGGGTTGCCGAATGTGCGAGTCTGAAGCGGGGCCTCCGCAGTACAGCTTCTCAGGAACAGGCAGGACGTGAGCAATATTCTCCCAATGACATTCCAGATAGGTAATCCAATCCGCATGAGGTACGTTGATGTAGCCCTCAGACTCATCATCCAAGTCATCATCATAATCGGAGTGTCGTCCATGGGGAATAACAGATGACCTCTCGCGCTCCAAGATATCGGTCACATAAACACGACCGAAGATATCTGGTTCGTCTTCGGCAAATATGAGCCAATCCGTAGTACTATTGCTTCTCCAGATCAGGAGTGCAGGTATGAATTTGACGTAAGGGGTCCGGTTTTTGTACAACACTGCAAATAATTGTGGGGAGTTGTTCTTGTATCCCAACCAGTTGACACCGAATCTTCGTCGGCGATTGTTTGTTCAGCAATATGTGAGTGGAATCCCCGGCCACAAGCATGCTATGACAAGTCGGGCAGGCCAATCGAGGATCCACACACGAAATTCCTCGGGAATTACAGGGTATTGTGCAAGAAGCGAGTCAATGTACACCTGCCTGTCGAAAAGATGAAGATTGTCCAGCGACCATGAGAGCGAGTTTTGAAAGTGAGGAGTGTTTATTATTTTATAGTATAGAGCGAGCAGGCGGCGTCGAGTAGGATGCAGCATGGCCAGTGGTAAAAGACTCTGCCAATCCTTGCAAACGCCATGGGATATAATGTAAGGCTTGAGTTCCAAAAACGAGAACATATGAAGAAGTATTTCAACTGGGAGAGATTGGAGAGTAAGAGGAGTTTTTGTGATGTCCTCAACCCTGGGTTGTTCGAGGAGTTTCTGTTCACCGAAAATCAAACGTTGTGTGAACAGCAGGGGCGCCGTACGAAAGGAATTGAATCCATTGTAGATGGAATAGAGTTGGCCCATGTAGTTTTGTTAGCCCTGAGTGCCTGAAAAAAGTACAAAGCTGTTAGGTATTGGTTAGTAGGTATCGTTTAGACGCCCTTGGTCATGAATTGGTCGTAAAACAGTGGTGGACGCGAGGCCAACACACTTGAATTTTCCCCGGGGCCGTCAGCTTTTAACATGACCATGTGATGACTTTATTTCATCACCTGACTAAAACATGTCGACGCGACCGACAGAGAAAAAGACTAGACCAGACTAAACCGTCGTTGACGAGATCCGAACGTACAACTCATATTAGAATAATCCCACTTTGTCTCGACATATACCCTAATTTAATGACGAAGCTTAACAAATGAATTCGTAAATGTCTCTTGGTGGCGCGGTGTGAAGCAACGTACGCAGATAACGAGATAGTTTATTTAAATGTTGTTTGATCGTGCGATGGTTGTCCACGTGACTTGCTTCGTTACCTGCCTGTCGACGTGCCGACGCGCGGCGAGGCGCCTCAACGCTCATTGCTATCTCTTTGAAGAAAGGTAAAATCTCAATGTCGCCTTCTGTATAATTCATAACGAAGAGACAAGGCAAATAAATTTGACCCCCGGATCAATTTTTGGGATAGTAAGCACATGTTCAATAGTTCTGGGACTCAGTCGTAGCATCGATTTCACGCACGCCATACATGACAAAAGATGTCATAAGGTTTGAGCATCGAAATGGGATATATACATATTGGAGCATTGCGTCCATATCTTACAAAATGGGAATTATATTATTAAGCGTGCTCAGATTCCAACACCTCCAGTAACTTCCAAAGTGTGTCCGGAGACATATGAAGCCAATGGAGAGGCCAAGCTGGATACGTTATATGAATCAGACAAGATAAAAAGAGGATGAAGGGGGAAAAGCATACAAAAGCATAGAGCCAGCAGCATCTTCTGGGGTTCCACCGCGTCTTAGGGGTATACCGGGAAAAGCTTCTTCAGACTGGGCAGTAGCAGCCGGGGGCGTGCGCCTGGAACGCCCAGCGCAACCTTCTTTCCGTCAATCTCAATCGTAACGCCAGCCTCTTTAGGTGCTGTCAACCTGATTTGCGTCAAGCAGATGCATCAGTAACGGTAAAGGTCACATGTAGAGACAATAAATGGCATTATAGATTCAGAAGCTCGAACGCACCGTGTGTGGATCAAGCCGAAGGCAATGGTGTTTGCACGAACACCGAAGGGGCCCCACTCTTTCGCGATGGTTTTCGTCAGACCGATGACCGCGGCTTTGGCAGCGGCGTAGTTGGCCTGGCCGACGTTGCCATGAAGGCCTGATGTTGACGAGACGTTAATAATCGAGCGGTTCTCACGAAGCTCGGGCTATGGTCGGCCATATGAGAAGAAATTTGGGAACGTGGACACTGGAATATACTTTGAGACGGAAGTATGGGGCGGCTTGACGAATAAGTCTAAATGGCGCGCGAACATGGATCTTCATAATGATATCGAATGTTTCGTCGGGAGTGGTGTGCAGCATCTTGTCGAATGTGAACCCAGCGTTGTTGATAACATGAGAGTTGGGTAAGGATACGAGATGAAGCTTCCACCGTCTCGTCAGATATGAATTCATATTTGGGTGTATAATTAGCAAGCATCCCAATGAGACAACTATGAGCCCATCTTGAAAGATGGTGCGCGTTCAATACCAACAAAAAATATTTAGTACTTGGATATTTGGCAGAAGTGAAAGATCATTGACATTGCTGTATTGAACTCACTGAGCATGATAGGTTGACTGCATTTGAAGATGTTCAATCAGTAGGATAATGGACGTGTTAAAGAGAACCTTGAGAAACCTTGAAAGGACCCAGTTCAGAGCTGCCCTAAATTCACGTCACGTGGAAGATCGGCGCGTCAAAAATAGTGCTCGCATCTCGCTTTCCCCAAAATGGGCCGTATACTTAATGACAAAAGAGGTCTGGTTCGTCTATATGGAATATCTGCTAATCCATTGTGTGGCATTGCCCCTCGGTAAAGTGTGCAAGTAATACTCTACGCTATCAACGTGTAACAGAACCTTCCAACTTTCACTTGGAGACGTCTCATGCCTCTGAGGCGGTATCAGTGGTATCTGTACAGCCATGTTCACTGCACGCTTCTGATTCTGTGGTACATCTTATCCAGGCTTTGTGCAAGTGTCATGACACATCAATCGTAGAACCGGCCCCAGAACATGCTGTCACTGCTGGCGCCGATCGCTGTATGTCAGATATACAGCGATTTATATACATGACTTATGTTACAATTGATGTATGTATGGTATACAACAATTATGTTTAGAAATAATACATCAATCAGATATATATTGTGTTCGGTAGCTGTATGTTAAACAAACACTATTTCTGTTTCTAAGCTGTAAGTAAATAAAATACCGAATAAACAGAATTTATTTTCTTTGGCTGTTTGTCAAAGATACAGAATAGCTGTATATAATTACTGTATGTTTTACATACAGATATCGTGTATATAATTGCTGTATATTATACAAACATCACTTTTGTAAATAAAACTTACAGTTGAAAAACAGAGTTTCTGTTTGTTTTACTAACAGAATTTGTGTATATAATTCCTGTATGTAAACCTTACATCGAATATACAGTATTCGACTCACTGAGCGAGTCGATGAGTGCGCGAAGAATTCGCATTTCGAGCACGACGGCGACTCGCACACGATAATAAACGATTGAAATAGAAAGATATATTCAATCGTTTATTATTGTGTGCGAGTCGCCGTCGCGCTCGAAATGCGAATTCTTCGTGACTATCGACTCGCTGAGCGAGTCGAATACTGTATATTTTGACGTAAGGTTTACATACAGGAATTATATACACAAATTCTGTTAGTAAAACAAACAGAAGCTCTGTTTTTCAACTGTAAGTTTTATTTACAAAAGTGATGTTTGTATAATATACAGCAATTATATACACGATATCTGTATGTAAAACATACAGTAATTATATACAGCTATTCTGTATCTTTGACAAACAGCCAAAGAAAATAAATTCTGTTTATTCGGTATTTTATTTACTACAGCTAGGAAACAGAAATAGCGTTTGTTTAACATACAGCTACCGAACACAATATATGTCTGATTGATGTATTATTTCTAAACATAATTGTTGTATACCATACATACATCAATTGTAACATAAGTCATATAAATCGCTGTATGTCTGACATACAGCGATCGGCGCCAGCAGTGTGTAGATCGTCGAGCTGCCTTTTTCAGGAGTCTTTACATATCAATCAGCACACACCAGATATTAGCGAGTATGCCCAGGCTTCCGTGAGATCATGCTGGAAGCAAAATACAAAGGGTTTGCGATATGCTTTATTTATAGATTGCAAAAACGTGTTGTGTGTAAAATGAGGCTGTCTGTGGGTGCCCCCGTGAGAGCACGAAGTATTTTTCGTCTTTCCAATGACTGTAGATCATGCACAAGTCTCGCTAATCTCACAATAGTGCTTGGAACCGTCAGCAGAGATGAGGCAGCCATCTTGCTATGTTTTAATTCTTCGTGGGCGCCTAACTCATTGGGCCGTTATCAACCCAGTTTACCGACAGGCGTCGCCCACAAATGCAGGGTTTCTCGTGAGCTGTCGAATTTACTCGTTCCAGATAATCAATGTATGTTAATTCCTGCTTCGACGTTATCGATCACTCTATCTATCTCCACTTTATTAAGACATTGAATGTTTTAGGGCAAAGACGGGGTCTGTGTGTAGAACCTAGACCTTTAATGCTTCGTGGCTACCGCGAAATTTTTGATTCTTTCCTTCTCCGCTGATGAGTATTTTTTTAGGATAAGCATCTCTTTTTCCATACGAAACGTGCACTTACAGCGTTACGATCCAGTTTATAGCACGGAAAACACGATGCAGATTTTCTAATCTATTTAATATCCTGACCATTGAGTCTTTATTTACCACCTTCTCGTCGATTCTGAGTATGTCTGACATTAAGCTTTCAACCTCTATCAGCGACTTATTCTCTCATATCAATTTGGACGACGAGGACACGAAAGCCGACAAACTCCTCATAACGTCAATCACGAAACGAAGGCCCCAAAACTCGGAACAGCAACTCGGGACGAAAAGTCGAGGGGAAACAAGAAGAAGACCCTGTTTCTGATCCTGGACGTGAGTTTTATTGCCTCACGGTCGTATTGCTGAATTTCGTCTGACATTGCCAAAGCTAAATCTACGCCAGAGCATGATTTTGAGGCCTTTCTCTATCACATAGAAGCGATTTCGTCAATCCTGGATAAGCCTCTGGTAGATTCAGTGAATTATCCTCCACGTCAGTCCTTTATTGTGTATATATTTGCGTTCAAGAGAACTGATTCCAAATATAACCATCAGTCACCATCATGTATTCCGACTCTGATCCTCAGGCGTCAATCGAAGAGCATTATTTGGATTCTGTCAGAAAATATTGGATAGATAAGGGCTTGATCCCACCCGCTCTTATTAGACGGGTTCCACAGAACGAAGATCCAAAAGAGCCCAAGAAAAATAATGCAGAACAGCGCAAAGATCCAAAGCGGCCTAGGACGAATCATCCCTTCTACGAGAGGATAATGGGAAGCGTAGCCTACAGCCTCCAACATCCGAAGGCGACCGCCCCGGGAATCGACGCGACCCTCACTACGCCTTGGGACGTTTCATTGATGCCCACATTGCTAGCCGCCGGGGAATGTCCCACAAAGTGCCCTTCAAAGCTTTCTGTATCGTTGACACGGAAGTCGGCCACATTCCAGATCATTATGGACATAGTGCCTGGCCTGCAAAAGCAACGCCTCCGCGAGAGAAAGACGATATTTACCTTGATACCATGTATCGGAGGGCTCTGGTATATCCTTCACTGAAGGGCGAAGTCCCTGAACCGCCTGAATTACTTCCGGAATCCTACCACTCCATCGAACATTGCGCAGAAAACATTGCATTTCCCTATATACTCAACTTTGCGCGGGACTTTCTGGACAATGGCACGAATGGGCGGAAGATTGTCATTGGCGCTCTAACGATGTCGGTGGCCAAGAAATCGATTCCTTTCTGTACATTTTGCCAGGAACGTGCTGAGAATGAATGTAATGCTCTGTTGGGCCTGCGCATCATGGACCGTGCATTTGATCCTCCCCAGATTTATCAATCTCGTGCAACGGTGAGTCTCATACGAATTACTGAAGTATTGTCCTATTAATAAAGGTGCTCTTATTTTATCAGAGTGATATGTGGAACTAGTAAACAGGACATTTCTGGCTATCGTAAATCATGCATTTGAAGTAATGATGTACTATGTTTACACGCCCTTTATTTCAATTCATTGCCTGTACTTAAAAGCAATCATTTCATGCTTTGACTTTGCTCAAGCTACAGGCACATGCAATGATATACAATAAGCAATGGCAAACAGGAGAATCAATTAAAAGCGAGCACATTCTAGTAGTACTAGTACTATGACCAACTTGGCTATTCTGTTCAATACAAAAAGAGCATCATAGGATGTCGATCTGGTATGCGCAATTTCAAACTGTCTTTTGAAAAACGCAAGGTGATATCAATTGAATAGGGCAAGGTGGGAGATAGTATCACGAAGATTCCATGGAAACGTAGGAAGCATAGTCGGGAGCGCGCCACCAAATTCTATCGGTACTGGGTGTTGAATGGGCCAATCTTCAACGGGACATCCATCGTACAGCTTCTCCGGAACAAGCAGGGCGGGGACAATATTCTCCCATTGATATTCCAGATAGCTGACCCAATCCGCGTGAGGTACGTTGATGTAGCCATCGGACTCATCGTCCGAGTCATCATCAGAATCGGGGTATCTTCCGTGGGCAATGTTAGATGCCTCCTCGCCTTCCATGACATTGGTGACATAAACACGACCAAAAATATCTGGCTCGTCTTCGGCAAATACTAGCCAATCCGTGGTGCAACTTTCTCTCCAAATCAAAAGTGCAGGAATAAATTTGACTTGAGGGGTCTGGTTTTTGTACAACACCGCAAAGAGTTGGGGGACTCGTTATTATATCCCAACCAGTTGACACCAAATCTTCGCCGGCAATTGTTTGCTCCACCATTCCTGAACTGAATCCCAGGCCATGTGCATGCTATGACAAGTCGGGCGGGCCATTCGAGGATCCACATCCGAAATTCCTCTGGAATCACGGGGTATTGGGCAAGTAACGAGTCGATGTACGCCTGCCTGTCGAATGGATGAAGATTGTCCAAGGACCATGTGAGCGAGTTTTCAAAATGGGGAGTGTGTATAATCTTATGGTATAGAGCAAGCAAACGGCTTCGGATTGGATGCAGCTCAGCTATTGGTAGAAGATGCTGCCATTCTTTACAAACGCCATGGGAGATAATGTAGGGCTTGAGTTCCAAAATGAGAACATATAAAGAAGTATTTCGACTGGCAGAGATTGGAGAGTAGTAGGAGTTTTTGTGGTGTCGTGGCTCTGGGGTTGTTCGAGGAGTTTCTGTTCACCAAAATCAAACGTTGTGTGAACAGCAGAGTCGCCGTACGGAAGGAATTAAATCCATTATAGATGGAGTAGAGTTGGCCCATGTAGTTTTGTTAGCACTGGGTGTCAGAAACAAGGTATAAAGCTGTTAGGTATTGGTTAGGTATCGTTAGGCGCCCTTGGTCGTGAATTGGTCGTAAAACGTGGTGGAAGTGAGGCAAAACCCACACTTGAATTTTCCCCAGGGACGGGCCGTCGGCATTCAACATATCCATGTGATGACTTTGTTTCATCACCTGACTCAAACATCTCGACGCGACTGAATAATTTGGCAGTGAATAAGACTAAACCAGACTAAACAGTCGTTGATGAGGTTCGAATGTTCAATTCATATTACAGTTGAACCCCTTTAACCCATACCTCTCGGTGGACGGCATGAGCTATGGGTTATTGGAGGTTATGGGTTTTGAGAGGTGAATTTTAGGAAATGACGATTTGGTTCCCTCCAAAAGTATGAGTTATGGGGACTATGGGCTATGAGAGGTATGGGTTAAGAGGGGTTCAACTGTAGAACGATATCGCTTTGTCTCGACATATACCCTAATTTAATGATGAAGTTTAACAAAGGGACCCATGAATGTCTCCTGGTGGCGCGGTGCGAAGCAACCTACGCAGATAACGAGATAGTTTATTTAAATGCAGTTTGATCGTGCGATGGTTGTCCGCGTGACTTGCTTCGTTACCTGCCTGTCGACGCGCCGACGCGCGCGAGGCGCCTCAACGCTCATTGCTATCTCTTTGAAGAAAGGTAAAATCTCAATGTCGCCTTCTGTATAATTCATAACGAAGAGACAAGGCAAATAAATTTGACCCCGGATCAATTTTGGGATAGTAAGCAGACGTTCAATAGTTTTGGGACTCAGTCGTAGCATCGATTTCACGCACGCCACACATGACAAAAGATGTCATAAGGTTTGAGCATCGAAATGGGATATATACATATTGGAGCATTGCGTCCATATCTTACAAAATGGGAATTATATTAAGCGTGC
>JAJIRX010000640.1:0-235678 GCA_023853785.1 Psilocybe azurescens
AATTGGTCTGCTGTTTGTTTATCAAAAGGTCCATATATAAGTAATATTCTGTGGGTATTGTATCTTGGAGAGGTTTTTTCAGTTTTTCTGGTTTATATTGCTGGGCTAATGTTTGCTGGGTAGTGATTTTGGTATTTAACCATAGGTTTTCCTTTATTTTATCTCTGTTCGCATCTCCAATATATTGGATGATCAGAGATTCAATTCTTCTAGTAGGTGAGTGGTTCTGGTTGCTGATACTTGTTTGTTCATCTTTCCTCAATGGTAGTCTGATTTATTGAGGTCTTTACACGGCCCCATTTTTTGGTCGGACTCCGGTCGGACTCCGTCGGACTTTCTATATTCAGAATGACAATTTTTGGTCTAGGACAGCTGAAATTTTCCGGTGAGATTCCGGTGAGATTCCGGTGAATGTCCGACGGACTACAAGTCCAACGGACTGTCCAGGCGGACTGTCCACTGGAATAATGCCAAACCAGCAGTCAAAGTCCAATGGAAACACCAGACAGGACCAACGGAAGTCCATCAAATCCCACCGGACATGCATGACCAATGAAGTCCAATGGAAGTCCAATGGAAGTCCAACGGAAGTCCAATGGAAGTCCAATGGACAGCAAACAGAGGGTTATTCATATTAGTATTAATAAAAAGAAAATATTAATGGAAAATAAAACTTAGATCAATTAAAGAGTTATCACACATGAGAACACGTAGAGATTGTAGAGTCAATAGACTGATATATTTTTCTGAGTGTATGTGGTCCTTATCAACAGAATTCTGTATTTTGTTCAGTCTGCAGGTGAGCGGTCCGATGTGACGCATTCGAAGTCACATGACTCAAATGTAACAACAACGTACACAGCATGTTGATGCCACGTCGGTCCGTTGTTGATTCCAACACCCACTCTTTTCCTTCCACCACTACCACCGCCTTGTCGGTCAGAGCCGGGCGAAAGCCAACCCAACGCGACAGAGGACGAGAACAACCGCGATGGCCACACCGACGAGGGACGACTGCGACAGCAACAATGAGGACGCGGACGAGGACCCGACGAGGACGGCGGCGAGGATGAGGGCGAGGACGGCGAGGCGAGGCGAGGACGGCGAGGGGCGAGGGTGAGGCGAGGACGGCGAGGCGAGAGTGAGGGCTAGGACGAGGACCGCGAGGGTGAGGACCGCGAGAATGAGGGCCGCGACGGCGACGGCGAGGATGGCCAGGCGAGGGCGAGAACGAGGACCGCGAGAACGAGGACCGCGACAGCGACAGCGAGACGGCCAGGGCGAGGACGAGGACTGCGACCACGACAGCGAGGGACGGCCAGGGCGAGGACCGCGACCGCGAGAACGAGGACCGCGACCGCGACCGCGAGGACGGCCAGGGCGAGGACCACGACCGCGAGAACGAGGACCGCGACTGCGACCGCGAGGACGGCCAGGGCGAGGGACGAGGACCACGACCGCGACCGCGAGGACGGCCAGGGCGAGGACGAGGACCGCGACCACGACAGCGAGGACAGCCAGGGCGAGGACCGTGACCGTGACCGCGAGGACGGCCAGGGCGAGGACCGCTGACCGCGAGAACGAGGACCGCGAGGACGGCCAGGGCGAGGACCACGACCGCGAGAACGAGGACGCGACTGCGACCGCGAGGACGGCCAGGGGCGAGGACGAGGACCACGACCGCGACCGCGAGGACGGCCAGGGCGAGGACGAGGACCGCGACCACGACAGCGAGGACAGCCAGGGCGAGGACCGTGACCGTGACCGCGAGGACGGCCAGGGCGAGGGACCGCGACCGCGAGAACGAGGACCGCGACCGCGACCACGAGGACGGCCAGGGCGAGACGAGGACCACGACCGCGACCGCGAGGATGGCCAGGGCGAGGATGAGGGCTGCGACCGCGACCGCGAGGACGGCCAGGGCGAGGGGCGGGACGTAGGACGGCGAGAACGAGGGCCGCGACGGCGAGGACCGCAACAGCGAGGGCGAGGACCACGACCGCGACGGCGAGGACTGCCAGGGGCGAGGGGCGAGGACGAGGACGGCGAGAACGAGGGCCGCGATGGCGAGGATGGCCAGGGCGAGGACGAGGTCTGCGACGGCGGCGGACGAGGATGGCGAGAACGAGGCCGCGACCGCGACAGCGAGGACAGCCAGGGCGAGGACGAGGACCGCGGCGAGGGACGTGGACGTGGACGGCGAGGGCAAGGACGAGGACAACCCACGTTGATAACACGGACGACGACACCACCAATGGTACCCTCCGCCCCCCTTTTTCTGTTCTTTCTATTTTTTGTTTCTTTTATTATGTTTTTCTTTTTTTACCTGTATATAATCATGTAGTATATAGTTTTTAATATATTATATTACATTGTCACATAAATTTAAGCCAAGATTAAAGTATTCCAGTTGGAATCCAATTGGATTCCATTCCATGAATTTAAAGTTGGACTTAGTGAAATTCACAAAGTCAGATAATAATGTAGTATATAGTTTTCAATATATTATATTACATTGTTACATGAATTAAAGATAAGATTGAAGTATTATCCCAGTGACCTAGCTTCCTTAATATGGCTCCCAAAGCTTCCAAAGAACACTGCTACTGTCCCTAACTCCCCTCCCAAGTCTGCAATTAAACCAGTGACAGTCCACTGGACATCCACTGGACATCCACTGGACTCCACTGGACAGAGCACTCTTGGATCTGGTCTAATTAAGTGCTGAGAGTCCGGTGGAAGTCCACTGGAAGTCCAACGGAAGTCCAACGGACTGGACAGTCCGGCCAGTCCACCTGTTTTCTGTCTTGAAGTGACTTGACTGGACTTTGACCGAATTTGGCCGGACTCTGACTGGACTGGTACCGAATTTTGTCAAGTCCAACGGAATCCATTGGACGTCCAATGGACTGTCCATTGGAATTGGCTGGGTCCGGTGAAAGTCCATTGGAGTCCAACGGAAAATGGGGGCACTGTAAAGTACACGATTTATTGTAGATCCTTGCTGTAATTTCCAAGTTATTTGTCTATTTTGCCAATCAATTCCTGGGTTTTTTCCTGTAGCCAAGAGAATACCAGAGTGATTTTTTTTTCCCCTAGTCCAGAAACTAGCAATTGTTCTCAATGATTTCAGTTTCTGACCTTCAAGTCCAGGTCTACAAACAACAAGATGGTTTCTTTTTTTATTTGGGGCTCCATCCATGTTATAGACTTGGATTGGTTTCTCCAAAGATTGGGTTTTTAATCTGGTTTTTGCACATAATTCTGATCAATGCATTTTCCTCCTGCTCCTGAGTCTAGAAGTGCAGAGGTTTTGATGATTTGTGAGCCATTCTGTTTTCTTTGCAGGAATGAAACTGGTAAAAGCATAGTTTTATTCTCAATTGTTGCTATAAATACAGATTGTATCTTCAGATAGGGAGAGACAGATGTCATCCTGTTTTTCTGCTTTAAAAATCCTTTTTCTTCTTTTTTCTTCTTTTTCTATTTTGACCATGAGGTCTGCAAGTTCATCTTTGTCATCTTTGTTCAGCTTCCTAATGTGGGTATGGAGTTCTTTTGGGGTCCATTTCTTGTTTTGTTGTCCCTGGTTTCTGTTCTGATTTGCTTGTTCTTTCTGGGGGCATTCTCTGGATAGGTGTACTTGTTGCTTGCATCTGAAACAGATGCCTTTCCTGATTAAGTCAGCTTGTTCTTTGGCTGTCATACATAGCATGTATGTCCATCCTGCTTGGGTCATGGTTCCTGTTATATCTTGGGAATTATTCCATTGTGACATCCTTCTGTGTTCATTTGTTTCTTTTTTGAAGACTTTGGCTAGTCTATAATTAGTGTTGAACTGTGTTGCTTTCTTGCACCATCTCTGGATCATCCTTGGGAGGTCATCTGAATACATGATTTTGTTGGCAAGTTGGGGTCTGATGCATTTTTGGAAGAGTGCAATGAGATGGGCATGGTCCAACTCTATTTCTGTCTCTAAATTGGCTTGTCCCACCAATAGTTTGAATTTGTTGATGACAACTTCTACCTTTTCATTGGGTTCTTGCCTGAGTCATTGTATGTCATTCATGGCTGACCTGGTTTCATCTACAGGTGTGAATGCAGTGAGGGATAAAGCTATTCAAATGATTTTTGAAGTTGGACTGTTCCTGGAATAACTTGAGACCAATTCAACCAAATAAGTTTAAACTTTACACAGTGGTAGAGTGTTATGCAATTAACATCTTCCAATTTGTTTTATTATGTAATCTTAATTCCTTCCCACACTATTAATATTTTACTAGCACAAGTCTATTTGAATAGTTTTGTCCTTCTCATGTTATAAAACAGTATTCTAATATTCTAGTACTTGATATAGCCTCCTTTTGCCTATAATACAGTCTGAAACTTTCTAGGCATACTCTCTATCAGATTTTGACAGACAGAGACTGGAATATCATTCCACTCCTTTTGTACTCTCTCCCACAACTCTGCAATTCCAGATGCTGGCCTATTATACTCTCCAAGTCTAGTTTTGAGGTGATGCCAAAGGTGTTTAATTGGATTGAGATCTGCTGATTGAGGGCACCACCTCATAACTTCTAACCCACTGTCTTTGAGCCAGCTCTGGGCCTTCTTGCTCCTTCTTGCTCTTTTGTTTGGGGTCATTATCCTGCTGAAAAAGTATATCTGTAGGCTTTTTCCTGTAATATCTGATTGATTTTTGAAGTTCATCATCCAGAATGCTGACAAAAAGATCAGCATCTATCCTCCCATCAATCTTGGTTGCATATCCAGACCCTTCCCAGAACATACAACCCCAGATCATCAGAGAACCTCCTCCAAACTTGACTGTCCTCTGTACCAGCCTGTCACTCAACCCCTCTTCTGGCTTTTTCCACACCTATTTCTTTGCATGTGAACCCAAACAATTAATTTTGGTCTCATCTGACTATATAAATCTCTTCCAGTCCTCTACTGTCCAGTCTTTGTGCACTTCTGCAAAGTCCATTCTAAGCCTCCTATTTTGGTCTCATCTGACCATATAAATCTCTTCCAGTCCTCCACTGTCCAGTCTTTGTGCACTTCTGCAAAGTCCATTTTAAGCCCCTATATCTTTTGGAGAGAAAAGGTTTTTTGCTTGGTTACAGCCTTCATCCCAGTGCTCCTGAGTGCTCTTCATATAGTCTTCACAGAAAAAGATGTGTTGGTCATGTCTTGCAGGATTTTGGCAATCTCAGTGGCATTTTCAGCCTTCTGAGAAGTGATAAGACAAATAGCATATTGGGTATCAGCAGATAAAAGCTTGCATGGATGGCCTCCAGCAGATTTGGAAAGTGTTGAGCAATGTTTGGAGCAAATATTGGATATAGAACCAACACTTATACCAGTGGTAGTGGAGATAGCATGACTTGAATGGCCCTTATCAAGCAGTTCAAAAACATGGTTGCATTGAGCAGAAGTGAGTGATCACATAAGTGTTTGAGTGAGAATTTAATGTGGGAAGTAGTGTGAACTTGGACACAGAGTATACATACACATTTCAAATAAGTCAAATGATTTTATTTGTATTTATTTGCTTTGATTAAACAAAGTCACATGCTTGGCATCTAAGGTTCCCACTCTTGGAGTCATATCCGGTGACAGGCAACCATCACATCACACCATCTAGTTTGTATCAGATTCTCTTATTTCCCTTTACTCGTTGTTATTCCTAGGCTCAATTGTCCACTTTACCAACTATCCATCATAGATAAGACAATGGTATTAGATTAGACTAGATATACATATAATTAACAGAGATATAGATAAGATAAGATCAAGTAGATAATAAGATTGATATTATCTTGGTCCATTATCTCTCATCAGGTACTGTAGCTGCCAGTCAATCTCATGCTGTGACAGCCTTCATCACAATGCTTGGCAATGCATTTCCGTCCTTCCTCCCACCATCAAAGCTCAGCACTACCTAATTTGTCATTGCTGTCTACTCATCACCTGGCCCGTGCACCATTTCCCTTGTTGAAAATCCTTCCCTCTCTGTCACATGTCCCTAAATGAGGTCCGCTCTTTCCACCTCTCTTCCATACCTTCTCCTCATCCCTTCCCACCCCCACACCAATGCTCCAGCATCTTTCCTTACACTGTTCGTGCACTGGATGCATTGTAGACATAAATATATCTCTATTGCACAAGCTATGTTCTCTAGTACATATCTATTCATAAGTAATGCAGCTACTAACTTACTCACAGTCACTGTCCTCAATCTCAACGTTGGCGGCGCCATGGAGGGTGCCATGAACCATTATTTTCAAGTTATGCAAGAGGTTCATTTTCACAGGCACAACTCGGCACTTACGTCTACCGCACAGGCAATCTGTCACTGTCAAATTTGACAGACATAGCCTTGCAGAAAATAGCTATTCCTGCAATTTTGGTTTTGAATCAGGATTGTGTGTGAATCTGTCCTTGTGCCTCATCCTCCATGTCTTTCTTACCTTCCTCCCTTGTATCCCTCCTTCAATGCTCTGTTTTGTTCTCTCCATGCCCTCCAAGAGACACTGCCTATTGAGCAGTGTAACCATTGTATGTGGCACCAGTTTTGGAATTCAACGGTGGCTGGAGGGCACCCAAAAGTGTGTCAGACTCAACAAGTCAGCCAAAGAGCTTCGCGGCTGAAAAAGCCCAATACTAGGTGCAACTTGCAAGTAAGTAGCATTTGCTACCACTTTGTCACTTGAATTTACAACTTGCAAGCTCTTAGTTTCCAAGAACATGAAGATCTTATCTGCACCACAGAGAATGACGTCAATATGACTGATGAATGGATTGATGAGGAAGATGCTGCCTTCTCGACTGCCTCCAGGAGATGAAGGGTTTTTTCCAGTCATGCTGGGGGTGAAGTTTGATTGCAGGATGTGTTCCTGGATACTCTTGCTGAACAGTGCGTATTTCATTCCTGTTTCTTATTAGATTTAATATACACTCCATAGAAAACGCAAGGATCATTGGACACACAAGGGTTGAGTAGAACATCAGGTGCAGACCTGGAGATCCTTGCTGTCCCACCTCGTCGAAGCATTCCTCCAATTTCAATTGTGAGGTCCACCTACAAGAGGTCCAGAGGACGTTAATCAGGTCCCATGGTCAATTGAAATCATCTCTTTGGAAGGTCGTTACAGATTTCCTTCCTGAGACTGCTACTGACACTTTTGACAGGCCGAGAAAATCATTCTTTTCATTTATCATCAGATTTGAAATCTGCTGCTGTCACTCTTGTCAAGTCTGGCGTAATTCTGGCATCTCCTGAGCAACCTCAACTAGGATTTACAATTGAAAGCTTGCGGCTCTACAGACAGTTGCAGCACGTATGTCCCCAATTCAGCCTTAATGTGTTTGCCAAGATGCTGAATTTTTATCACACAGTAAGTTCTCTGAATTTGTTCCTATCTCCTTATTGACTTGTTTAGGTTCCTCATATGCCATACCTTGCCAATCAACTTAGCAACATGTATGACTGTTATCTCCAGATCATCTGGGCTGTTGAGAAACCTGTCGGGGCAAATTGAAGCGCGGTGACACCTGGGACACCCAAAATGTCTGTCCTCCATGCCTTTACAAAGTGGAAGACAAAGTGCCCTTAAAATTCTGCCTCCTGGCCACCATGGATGGCAATAATTCACTGAAGCTCATCGACAGTGCATTCTGCGCTGGCTCAGTTCATACTGACACCCGTATTTCCACCTCTCGACGCTGGATCTCACCTGAAGAAGTGGATATATTCAAGAATGAGGTGAAGAAGGCACGTCCATATACATTCGGGGTATAAAACTTATCTGACTACAAGTATAGGTTTCTCCTCATGCTCAGAAACCATCAACTGACTCTCCTGCACAACCCTTGGTTGTTGGATATCCGCCTTATACCCCAGTTCAACTTGTCAGTAGTCCAGAACCTGAAACAGGCAAAACAGCTCACACACCTGCAGGCACAATGCCAGAAGGTGCTCCCTCAGATTCGCGACAGACTTGAAGATCTTGATAGTGAACAAGTTGCCTGGCTCAATGTTCTAGAACACGATGAACTGGCTAAATGCACCAACACATGTGTCGACCATTGGAAGAATGCAGGTCTGGAAGCCTGCAAGAAGATGTATGCATTATTTGCTATTGCGGGGATTTTTTGACTGTCTGCCATCATGGACATGTCCTTGTGATGTGCAACATGATTTGGAGTGGCAAACTGTATGTCCATTTTTGGCAGTTTCTTAGTTTTCAAACTCACATCCGCCCATTCAGAATGAAGTATCCCTTGGCCATAGTCAATCAATTATTTCAAGATTTCAGATCTGACATATGTCTTGCATATGACATTATGTGTGCTTTTGTCACTACCCTCAAAAACAGTAATCTTGGGAGCAAGATGGTTGGCCTGAACCTTAGTGGTGTTGTGCCTGCGTTTCATGGTCATGCTCACAACCGATTCTGTCAGATCCATTGGCACCCTGTCTACATTGATGGCATGGGTATGGAAGACTTTGAGGAGTGCAAGCACATGTTCACCCATTCTAATGAACTGGCTTCCATTACCTGTCTGGTGACCCCGTATCATCAGCAGTAACACATCAACAAACACTTTCACTTTCATGATTTTGACAAGCATGCAGCTTCCAGTAAGTTTTATTTTGTTTTTATACTGGGATCTAGTATCTGATGAAATCATATTAGGAAATTTTATCTACAAAAACTACTGTCAAGCACTCAAGAGGATTGCGATTGATGCCCCACATCTTGCAGAGCTTTCCACCAAGCTGAACGTTGGAGCCGCGAGATTACAAGGGATATCTCAAGAGTGAACATGAATATCTCGCCGGTTTATGTACAGAGTCTGCAGAAGAGCAGATGAAGGCTGAATATGTGGAGCTTCTCTTTGACTTAGACTTACTCAGGTCTGTGGAATATTTTTTTCAATCATATCCTTCTTAACTATCGATATGTCAGACAAAAGAGTGATGCTGCAAAAGCTCGTTTCCACAATTGTGATCATCTCATGATAGAGGAAGGATACATGGGCAAGCAGATTACACAGATTACCACCCAGTATTGCACCACATTCCAGTGCTGGACTGCTAAGAATGAGGAAGTTCTTCAATATGAAGACGAGCACAACATTCCTATCCAATGGACACCCACTATGCAGGAATATGAGGAGGCATTTGTTATTCTTCATGAGCAGAAATATCACAGGGCGCTAGATGATCTGGAACGTTTAGTTGTCCAGCATCTTTTCTAGATGAAGAAGTTGGGGATGAGTGGTGTAGGTATGTAGACCAGGCTTCTCCTAGAATCTGATACTAATTGTTGACATCAGGCTACAAGCTTTGTGAAAAGATTGGGAAATCTCTCAAGACCAGGGTGGGTGCTATTCAGTCTGCCTTGAAATGGTACAATGAGTCGATGGCTGTGATGGTCCCACCGAGGACTGTGTTGACTTGGGAAACGGTCATCGCTGCCATCAATCTTGCCGACTTCAACCTGTTACAAGATACACAATGAGATATCCAGAGGCTAGAGTGGGCTCAGCCTGCTAATCATGAAGGGATGATCATGTATTTCCAGATCAAATGAGCTAAGGAAGAGCTCGTTCGCCTGAACGTGGAAATCTGGCAACTATTAACCTTTCTATACGATGACCATGTCGATCACTACTGTGCCATCTGTGCCAATCTCAGCATCAATCCTCCTCTTGCTTTTGAGATATCTGCCCGATGGCAGTATCGTAGCAAGATTCATGAACAGATTGTCCAGCACCTTGTGCAGACCAGTCTACTTTCTGGTTTCAGTGGCACTCTGTTTTATGGGCGACAAAAAGGCCACGATCCATCTCTTAACAAAGATACATATACCCCCTCCTGCATGGGCAAGGGATATTCTTAGAATTACTGAAGTTGAAGTTGAAGTGGTTGAAGTCAAAGACACGGTTATTCAGGATGCAGGTCTTGATGTCGATATGGACTTGTTTATCAATCTTCTAGATAGTATTTTAGTTACTGATAGTTAATCTAGCTGTAGTTGTTTTATTTCATTGTCTCGCAATAAATTGTACTTTCTCTCCTTCCTGTGGTTGATTCCTAAGTCATGTAACCTACTGTCTATTATTTATTAGACTTGAAGCAACCTACAGCCTGGAGATTGACTTATCTCATGTACATGGAGGTAAAAGAAGTTGCAGCGATGATGCCAGAGCTGCAGTAAAGCAAAATTATACTAATATTTGAGCATGGCTCATATAAAATTAAAGACACCGCTGAATTTTGCAACATTGCGCACTGAGGATATTGTATACAAATACCAATCCTCTAGCCGATTATTGAAACAAGACAAAGCCAATTGCTAACTTACATCCTAGATTAAGTATTACATTCTCCAATGCATTTCCTATGTTGGTCTCACATCTTTTAAGATTGACTTATTTTGTATACACGGAGGCAAAGTCATGTCAAAGCAAATCTATACCAGTATTTGAAGCAGAAATTGTATAGGACACTACTGAATTGTGATCACTGATTTATTTGCAATGTTGGGCATTGAGGACTACACTAATGCCGTCTTTCTAGTCGATTATTAAAATATAACAAAGCCAATTGCTAATGTATATTCTAGATTAAATACTTCCTCCTATGCATCTTCCTGCATTGTTTTATGATGTTCATGTCTCACAGAGAGCACTACAGTGAGTGTGAATAGATGAAAGGTCATTTTGACCCAAAAAAATAAGTTAGAATCATTCTGAAGAGAAAAATGGGCGGATTTCAGGATCTTCAATTCTTTTTTTTACAAGTTCACTTATGGTTGAGTAATATGGGATTCAGCACGTGGGAACCTGGCTGGAAATTCACGTTCATAGATGTATTTTGGCAATCAAAGATGTCTATGGGGTTCCAGTTTTAGAATAACTAGGAAATATTTTTAATACACATCTAAGTAAAGTCCTTGCTAAGAATCTTACCTTTTAACCTGAAGACACTAGTGTTAAAGATCAAGCAGTTTGTCATCTTTCATTAAGAGAAACTCAATGCGTAAGACAAGTTCTCGAAGAAACAGTTGTTTAAATTGTTTTAGAAACCTATTCTAATAATTTAACTATACTCAAAACTATGTAGCAATAGGTCTGTAATGCTTTACACCTGGAGCAATGCCGGCCCTCTATGAAACATCAAGGCATTTTTGAGATCTTTTAGCACACTAGGTAGGAGGGTAAACCTTCTATAAATTAATCAAAACGACATGAAAGATTCTTAGATACATGTATATTTTTTTTTGAGGCCACGGATGTAAGAGTGCCCACACAGCAGAGAGTTCAAAATTGAGCAATCAGTCAACTGGACATTATCCTAATTCAGCAATACCCCATCCTTTTTCATCTAACCGATCTCAACCTGATCTCTCACCATGTCCCTAACTCTAATTCAGCAGCGTCAAAGACCCTGCACCCGCGAATTGAACACATAAAGGTGAGTGAAAATGCATTGATATTCCCAGTTCTCAAAGCCATCGGAACCATGAAACAGGCCACGCCACCCAACTCTGGGGAGGAACCACTTGATTGGAGTGCTCTCCATTTTCACCCTCTTGGGCTGTTTGGCCTGCGTCATCAACTTGGGAGCCTGACTGCTTCCATCTTCAACACTTTTGTGCTCGCTTTGATTCTGCAGATTTGGCCTGGTTTGCGGCTGGTCTCAGTACTTTACAGTGCCCCACTGGTACCAGTCAGAACCAGTTGGAACCACTTGGACCCAGTCAGAACTGATTGGAACTGGTTGGAATCCGGTTGGAATCCACTCAGACTCACTCAGAACCGGGTTGGAATCCGGTTGGAATTTTTCATAATGTACTTACTCAGTGTACAAAACAATGCTTAGTCAGTATTACATAATAATTGTTTACATAAGCTTATAAATAATGTATTGAAATCACATGATATTGTATACTTAGTCAGTATTACATAATATTGCTTACACAAGCTTTTAAGTAATGCATACAGGTCACATGATATTTGTAATAAATGCAAAATTATAAAATACACTCAACAGAAATTGAACCAACAGCTTTATATATATCAATTCTACACATACTTTACCAACTACACTATTATTGCTTGTGGTGTTATCAACATTTTATAAATTATATACCATTCTTTACAACACCCACTAATATATTCTGGCACTTCCTCTGAAGCTATATCCACATATTATATATCAAAATGATCAGAAAATTGAGGGCAATGCACCTGTAATTATATCATCATCCGAATATTATGCCAGCATGTTCAATATACAAAATACTGTAAATTTGAATATATATAGATATTGTAAACCACTTTTTGCAACAAAATAGCACTCTGTTAGCTATATTTTAATAATATTGCAATAATAGAAATTAATGGAATGCAAAGATCAATTTTATTTAAGAAATTTAGATTATATAAGCACAGATTTATATGAAAATAGGTATTTCTTTACCAGAAAATTTCCAAATTTATGTAACTATTACATAAACATATTCTTCTAAATTTTGCAATTCTAACAATACCAAATTTGTCACAAACTGATAAGATCTATATATACTTTTGTATTATTACTTGCTGAGCTGTAAATAGTATGCTGACATAATATGGTTCTGCTTCATACTGCTTGGATTCCACTTGGAATTGAGTCTAATTGGGTTTCAAATTTGATGAATTCCACTTGGATTCCAGTCAGATTCTGATTGGATTTTGGTTGGACTTGGTAACGGTGGAACCGGTCAGTACTGGTGATTCCGATTGGAATCTGGTCGGAAAAATTTAAATATTTTACTGCTAATTTGGCAGGGACACTGCCAAAAATTCTTAGTCAGAACTGGTCAGATTCTGACCAGTTCTGATCGGTACCTGTGGGGAATGTAAAGACCTCAGTGATCCTATAAGTGTTGCATAACTAGCATTGGCTTGTTCTAGCTGCTCCCCCTGTTTGTCCAATTTTTCTTGAGATACATCTGGATTGTCAAGCTTCACATTTGGATCCATGGGAGTAGTGACTGGATTTATATTCTCAAGACCAAATTTCTTGAGTAGTTGATTAATGTATGCAGTTTGCAAAATGGAAATGACTTTGGAATGATGGTCCTGTATAACATTCATTTCTAGAAGTAGTGAGGGTTGTCCCAGCAATTTAATATTAAATTTCTGGTGTAATTGTTGCTCCAATAAATTGTTCTGACCATCTGAGTTTGCAATAGATAGGATGTCAGCTACCCAGACAAGTATGATCTCAAATTCTTCACCCTCTTGTCATTTGTAGCAGCAGTAATCAGATTTGAGTCTAGTAAATCCTAAGTCCTTCATGGCTGTATCAAATTCCTTGTTCCAAACATTTCCAGCTTGTTTGAGACCATACAATAAGCACCTAAGTCAACAGACACATCCTGATCCATCATTATATCCAGGAGGTTGTCGCATATATAGTTTTTCTTCAATATATCCATTTAAATAAGTGCCCTTGGCGTCAAGCTGTTGAAGACTCCATCCATAGATTGCTGAGAGTGCGAGTAAAGTGTGCAAAGTTTCAATGCACATAACTGGTGCAAATGTTCCATCATTGCTGTAGTCTATTCCTGGCTTCTGTTAAAAGCCCCATGCAACAAGTCTTGCCTTGTATTTAATTATATTCCCTTCAGCATCATGTTTCTTGGTGAATAGCCATTTGCAGCCTATAGGTTCTCAATCCCTTGGTAAGTTTTGTAATTCCCAAGTCCCCATCTTCTCCAGAGTGTTTAATTCTTTGTCTATAGCTTCTTGCCATGCTTCAGATTTGCTTTCTGCAAGTGCTTCTTCAATTGTTAAAGGCAAGCTGCTTTCTGAATTCCTTGAAGCTAGCATTGTAATTTCTGGCTCTGAAGCAACATTGGTTTGCTCTGTTTGCTTAGCCTTTGAAGATTTTGTTAGACAAGTGATATCTGGTGTAGGGAGTGGAATAGGAGTGGGTGTATTGAATCTTAATAACAGAGTTCATGCCTGAGGGTTGTGAGACTTCTTGTAGTCAATTTGCATTGTTCTGGTGCGTAGTTGGCGATTATTTGAATCACTGGAAGTTATGACTGGTTGAACAATTTTTTCTGATTGTATTTCATTGGTTTGTGCGTCTGGAACTGGTCCTGGCTCCCCCTCAGATGCCAAACCAGGTACTATAGTAATTATTTCAAGTTCCCTAGGTTCATCATTTTCATTAAAAGCAAAATTTGGGGACGTCTTGATGCTTCTATGTTTGCTGTCATAATAGCGAATTGATTTGGATCCATCATTAAATCCTACAAACACCATCTTGTGCGATTTTGGGTACAGTTTGGATCGGTTCTGGGACTCATATAGTACCCATACATCGCATCCAAACTCTCTGAGGTGTGAAACATCAGGTTTGGAGTTATTCCAAGCTTTGTAAGGTGTCAGGCCTTTAAGCACTCTGGTAGGTGCCCTGTTTCAAAGGTAATTGGCATGGGAGACTGCTTCATCCCATAAAAAATCAGATAGCTTCTTCGAAATTAGCATGGCTCTTGCAAGCTCCAGGTGTGTACGGTTAAATTGCTCTGCTACTCCATTTTGTGATTGAGAATAAGGTGCAGTGGTTTGTATTTCAGTGCCTCTTTCTTCTGCCCATATCTTTATTTCTTTGTTGACTAGCTCCTTCCCATTATCAAAGTGCATCCACTTTGGGTGTTTTCCAAATTTCCTTTCCAGTAAGGTGGCATGGTCCTTTATCTGAGCTGAGGCCTCCGTTTTATCCTTCATAAATTTTACTCCACTGAAGCGGACTGCATCATCTGTGAATGAGATGTAGTATTTGAAGCCTCCAATAGATTGAACTCCTGCTGGTCCCCAAACATCACTCATAAATCCTTCTCCAGGAATCTCTGAGCAATTGTCTGCCTCCTTTGGGAATGGTTTGTGAGCCTGTTTTGCTTGTATACAAGCCTCACATGTTGGGAAAAAATAGATGTGTGATCAATCTCCATTCCATTTACAAGCTCCTCCCAGCTGATTTGTTACAAAGATGACATGGATATGTGTCCAAATTTTCTGTGCCATTGGTCCCAGGTAAGCTTCTGCAATGAAGCATATTTGTCTTCTCTTTCCGGGTAGTTGTGCATGGGCTAATAATAAGTAAAGCCTATTAGACTTGATTCCCTTTCCAACAATATGGAGTGTCCACCTTTGGTAAATTTAACATGCCCATTTGCATCATCAATTCTGCTGATTGATAGTAGGCAGTTTGGAGCATCAGGGACATGTAGGACATTGCGGAGTTGGTGTCAGAATGTTTTTCCATCCACAGAGAAATTAATAATGACTGTTCCATGGCCTTGTGCAGTGACAGGGCTTAATCCGAGGTCCTGTATGGTTGAATCCTTGAGTGGTGGTGTACAGTAGCTCAAAAACCGTCCCAATGTTTGGCACTTTGTCACTAATTGTTTAATAACTTGGGAAATAAATTATGTAAAAGTCTGAAAATATTATATGTTATAGTTTAACATGTGACTAACATATTTATTACCAAGGTTACATGATTTTAACAAGAACTGATTAAGTAATGAAATTTACAAAATAATAAAACATTGGGACAGTTTTTTGACTCTATAAAATAATAGCTTTACATGCTTGTAGAAAGCCAAATTGCTTTGTATAAATTGTGAGAAAATTAAACAAAGTCATGTGACACTATTTGTACACATTTTCAATTTTGAATTCAAGTTCAACCATCTTTCTCTTTAACCACCACATCATGAAGCCTGCAACACCTTCTCAATCTTCTTGAAGAGGGCTATTCTCTTTGTCAAATAGAGTCTAAAACTGGTTTGGGAAAGTCTACTGTTGGAAGAATCAAGAGGAAAGTGGATGCCAACAAAGAAAACCCCAAAACAACAAAGGTGGACATCCCTCCAAGCTTACTCCCAAGGATAAACAGGTCCTTTTTTGTCAAATCAAAACAGGAAAGCTGGACAATGCTGTCCAGGCAACACACTTCATCAATGATGCTATTCCCTCTCCTGTTTGTGCCCAAACAGTCAGAAATGCCCTCAAAGAAAACAACTTCTGCTCTGTTGTTAAATCAAAACGGCCCTCCTCAAGGCTATCCACTGTCAAAAACGCTTAAAATTCACCCCAGAATCATGTTGGCTTGACTGTGGAGGATTGGAAAAGAGTACTCTGGTCAGATGAAACAAAAATAAACAGGATTGGCTCAGATGGAAGGGTCTATACATGGAAACCCAAGGGTGAAGCAATCTCAGATAGAACAACATCACCAACTGTCAAGCATGGAGGGGCAACAATCTCATGGTATGGGGTTGTATGGGGTGGAATGGTGTTGGAACACTCACTGAGGTTGAGGGGAAGATGAATGGAGACCAATACTGTGAAATTTTGGAGCATGGGGTGGATGAAAGCTTTGACAACTTGGAGATGGCAGAGGGAAAAGGATTTTTCAGCAGGATAATGACCCCAAACACACCTCCAAAAAAAGCTCAAGAATGGTTTTTGGCCAATGATGTTGAAGTTATGGAGTGGCCACCCCAATCCCCTGATCTCAACCCCATTGAACACCTTTGGGTTTACCTCAAAAGGCAAATGAACACCTATGAGACACCACCCAAAGGAGCATTTGAATTGTGGGAGAGATTGGCAAAGGAATGGACTGAAATACCTTTAGAAACATGCCAAAGGTTTATAGGAAGCATGCCAAGGAGAATGGAGGCTGTTATCAAGGCAAAGGGAGGCCATACTAAGTACTAGATAGAGAGTCAAAAAACTGTCCCAATGCTCTATTATTTTGTAAATTCCATTACTTAATCAGTTTTTGTTAAAATCATGTAACCTTGGTGAGAAATATGTTAGTCACATGTTAAACTATAACATATAATATTTTCAGACTTTTACATAATTTATTTCCCAAGTTATTAAACAATTAGTGAGAAAGTGCCAAACATTGGGACGGTTTTGAGCTACTGTATGTCTCCATTCTGGAAGATGAACTCCAACAAAGCCTTGCATATTACAACAAAAATCCTGAAGATGTCATTTTTCAACAAGACAATGACCCAAAGCACAAGAGCAAAAGGCTATGAAGTGGCTAGAAGACAGTGGTATGGAGATTATGGTATGGCCCCCACAATCAGTAGACCTTAACCCAATTAAACACCTTTGGGTTCATCTCAAAACAAGGCTTGGAGACTGAAAACCATCCATCTAGTATAGCAGAACTTTGGGAAAGGGTTCAGAAGGTTTGGAATGAAATTCCAGCTTCTGTGTGTCAGAATTTGATAGAGAGTATGCCTAGAAGGGTAACAGCAGTTGTAAAAGTCCAAGAAGGATACACCAAGTACTGATTATTGCAGTACTTTACTGTCCCCACTCATTCCAAATGGAATCCAGTTGGAATCCAGACCAATTCCAATTTAATTCCATTTAATGGTTTCAAGTGGAATGGCTGGGAATCATGGAATGAGCCCATTCCAGCTTATTTCATTCAATAAGACTTTGTGAATTTCACTAAGTCCAACTTTAAATTCACATAGAATGGAATCCAATTGGATTCCAACTGGAATACTTTAATCTTAGTTTAAATTTATGTGACAATGTAATATAATATATTAAAAACTATATACTACATGATTATATACAGGTAAAAATAAAATAAAAACATAATAAAAAAGAAACAAAAGAAAAAAAAAAAAAAAAAAAAAAAAAAAAAAAACAAAAAAGGGCGGAGGGTACATTGGTGGTGTCGTCGCCCATGTTATCAACATCATGGTCAGCTGTACCTGTCGTTGTATGTGTCAGTGTCACCGTTGGGTGTTGTTGTCGGCCGTCTACGCTGTAGTACGTGTCAGTGTTGTTGTCAGTGTTGTTGTTGATGTTGTCCGTATGTCTCGTGGTTCACGTTGCTGCCATCATTGCATGTCATGGTCGCCCCTGTCATCCCTCGCTGTCACTGTGGTGGTACATGTTGTCACGGTCCATACCCATTGTGGTACGTATTGGTGTCGTTGTCCACCGTGCCTGTCCTGGTACCTATGTTGGTGCCTTTGCTCGCAGATCCATACCTGTTGCAGTACATGTTGGTGTTGTTGTTGTGTGTTGGTGTTGTTGTTGTGTGTTGGTGTTGTTGTTGTGTGTTGGTGTTGGTGTTGTTGTGTGTTGGTGTTGTTGTTATATGTTGGTATTGTTATTGTGTGTTGGTATTGTTATTATGTGTTGGTATTATTGTTGTGTATTGGTGTTGTTATTATGTGTTGGTGTTGTTATTATGTGTTGGGTGTTGGTGTTATATGTTGGTGTTGTTGTTGTGTGTTGGTATTGTTGTTATATGTTGGTGTTGTTGTCATGTGTTGGTGTTGTTGTTGTATGTTGGTGTTGTTGTCATGTGTTGGTGTTGTTGTTGTATGTTGGTATTATTGTCATGTGTTAGTGTTGTTGTCATGTGTCATCATCGGCCCTGTTGTCCTGGCCTTCGCCATTGCCGTGGTGGTATCTGTCGGTGCCATCGTCGCGGGTTGTCCTTGTCCTTGTCTTCATCCTCGCTGCCGTTCTTGCCTTCACTGCCGTCCTTGTCCTTGCTGCCGTCCTTGCTCTCACTGCTGTCATCGCTCTCACTGCCGTCCTCACCCTCATCCTGGTCCACACCGGTGTCGTGGTCCTCACCGTCATGGTCCTGGTCCTAGCCATTGTCCTCGTGGTCCTCGCCCTCACCCCTTGCCCTCGTGGTCCTCATTGTGGTCCTTGTCTGTGTCCTCGTTGTCGCTGTCACAGTCGTCCTCATCCACGACCTTGTTGTTGCGGTCGTCCTCGTCAGTGTGGCTGTTGCAGTTGTTCTTGTCCTCTGTTGCGTCAGGTTGGCTTTCACCTGGCTCCGACCAACGAGATGGTGGTGGTGGTGGAAGGAAAAGGGTGGGGGTCAGAATCAACAACAGATCGACGTGGCATCAACATGTCATGCATGTGTTGTTGTTTGGCCCATGCTGAGCAGCATCAAGAAATTCGGCTGCATTAGTATGTATTTAATTAATTTTTTTGTTTTCTATAAGCCTTTGTGGCTCAGTTGGTTTATCCCATTTATGTTCAGCGTTTTCCAACGCCTGAGTTCAATTCTCACTTGTGTCTTTTTTTCTATACTAGTATAAATTATAATAAAATATAATAAAAATAATGGGATATCATTCCACTTGGATTCCACCTTATTCCATTGGAATGGACCTATATTGGACCAAACCCAATGTGATATATAATATTCCAGTTGGATTCCAATTGGATTCCATATAGATTCCAGCCATTCCATTGGAATGAAACTGGAATATTCCATTTGGAATGGCTTATTTTCTGGAATCTAATGGAATAGGTGGGGGACAGTAAAGACATTGATTATTGTAATATAGTATATAATTTTCAAGAGGGACAAAACTGTACCAATGTACTTATTTTATTAAAAATTTTATAGTGTGGGAAGAAAACATGATTACATAATTTTTGTCATATAGTTAGATAGATAATATTCAAGGCTACCTATCTTTAAAATTTCAAGACTCTAGCCTTCTTAGTTCCTAAGTTATTCATGATTTATTAGAAATACCTGAAACATTGGTACAGTTTTGTCTCTCACTGTATCACCCAAATATTAGAGTCAGTTTGGCAACATGACACCTGGCGTGTCATCTAACTACTGACTTGACTTATTTAGTATCTCATGGATTTGATTATGTTTGTACTTTCCCATATGACAATTATCATGTGATGTGATGCAAAACATTTGTTTTGGTACATTCTACAGATTACTAATACTTAGGGTTGTGCATAGAAGTCAAGGGTTTTATACTGCATATAACAGGCCCACTCCTTAGAGGTCTGAGCCACTGAAGAATTACAGGCCATCAACAGTAGAGAGAAGGCCAAAGAATGTGGTGAAAGAGGAAGAAGAAAGATGAGGTGGTAATTAGACACAACACAAATTTTAAAAAATTGGTATATATTTTGACAAATGTGCTTCCCAAAAGTGTAGATATTATGACATGCAACATTTTGTAGAGAAATAGAGTGATTTTACAGAGTTGTTTCCAAAACAATAGTACTAGTGTATCCCACCTGGTGTACACGTTGCATCTCTATATCTGATTATTCTTTCGTGAATTACTCTTGTTTACTTATATGGCCTGACCAAAATGTTGAAAAGTTGTCAATATCCAAAATCTTTGTGCAGGATCAGATGAAAGGCCCTTTAATATCATAATACAGAATTAGAGAATCTAATCAGAAAGGAAAATATGTGGTTTTGTGTATTGGTATTGGTATTTTCTTGATAGAGATATTTTTCAGATATTCACTACTACACAGCATGCTAGAAGTGCACTTTTGCAGTCTTCAGAGTCAAAACAGGAAGTGTTGTCAAACTAATCCATCATGATCATTGCAAATTAAACATCAATTGATCTTCTTTGGAAAATAACTGACTTGGTTCTTCACAGATCACTGCAAAAATTTTGTATAATATTTAAAACACTTATTACTATCATTTGTAGGAAGCAGAAATCTAATTTTGAGCCCAATGTTCCATAAATTTGCATTTACTGTGTTTTTGTGAGCACCTTCTATTTTGGATGCCTTTGTCACTTATTAGTCACATCTTGTGATGTTTGTCAAAACAGATGACAAAAATATATAGTAACATCACATGATAGTTGTCACACCAGATATGACATGCCAGGGCAGATGATATGCCAGTTGTCATGTTACCAAACTGACTCTTAGGCTTCCCAACATTAAATTTGACATCAATTTTACAAATAAAATCACTATTTTCCAGCATTAAGATAATGTTAGAGCATAATTTAACAAAGAGAGGATGCATGACTGTGTAGCAGAGAATAATAGACTATAAACTTAGAGGCATACACAGTTTTAGTCTTGGTTATATACCTCAAACATGTTTTTATTCATTTGACTTTTTTTTACATGTTTACAAACCTTATTGTGTTGATTTTAACAGGCTGCAAAAAAACTGTCCAGATGTGTTACTTTTATAAAGCATTTCATAATAATAGATAAACCAAACAATACAAGTATATATTATAATTTTTGAAAGCTGTGATCAAAGAATGCTGGCAACCAGTCAGGGGTGGGGTGGAAGAAGCAAGTCTGGACACTTGCAGGGGCTGCTCTACAAAAACAATCTTCTCAGGGTGCTCCAAAATCAGCCGCTAAATGCAGTGATTATTAGTCCAATGTATGTCATGATTTTGATACTTTGAATTAATGCTAACACTTTAATAGATAAAAAGACTTTTTGGAGGTATTTGCAATCCATGCAGCCTCTTGCTTTGGTTGGGATGATGGCACAAAAACTGTTACCACAACTGACTCTGTTTGGAAGGACTATATCAAGGTTTGTTATTTTTGTTTGTTTAAATTATGTTTCTTAGATTTTTTCTTTTTTGGAAGGCACATCTGAGTGCTGAGCATTGGAGGACTACTCCTTTTGTGCTCTATGAGGATGTTCAGTATCTTGTCAATGGTATTGTGGCTGCTGGTGCTGGGGCCTTCCATCCTGGCCAAGCACTACCACTACCTGCTCAGACAATCAAAGTCATTAGTGATTGTGATGATGATCCTTTTGTGGACAATCACTCAGAGCCCCAAACATTGGCAGAGACAGGCTCTGACACCAGCACAGATATCAGCTCTGAGAATGTGCTTGAGGTATTTTAATTAACATTTTATTATTATATATAATGCTTACAAGTTGAGTTGTGATACAGCCTTTCTTGGTCCCACCCAGCAGCAAGTGTGTTCAGGTAGATTCTGATGATGATTTATCATCTCCAGCTCAGTCTGTATTGACCAAGAAAGCATGTCGCCATAATGCCACTCAAGCAGATTCCATATCAAATGTTGCAAATGCTTTTTCTGTTCTTTCAAAGAGCATGAACATGGGTATGCCTACTCCTCAGCATCACTGGAAGGCTATCAAGCTTGTTTTTGAAGATGGTGAAGATTCTGAACATGAAGAATCTGACATTATAGTTTTATTTGCAAAGAATGTATCTTTTGCAGATACATATGCTAATATTCCTCATAAAGAGGGTTGTCTTTGATCCATTTGTAACTCTCTGTCTAGCTTTAAACTCAATTTCATTTCTTTTAATTCTGCTCTTTTTTACCAACCCCCACTCATACAAATAACACCCTTAGTATACCCCTACTGTACTTGACATCTTTGTAATTCCTCTTGATAATCAATCCACATTCTTTTGCAATTGCATCCCATCTATTGCCTGCTCTTTCATGCTCTTCCACAGTAATAGTAATACCCAATTCTTCTTCTGTAATAGTTCTTGGCTCCAGTGCTTCATTAGTAGTTTCAGATAAAATAGAGCTTTGTGATATAGATGATTCCAGTGGTATGGACTGTCTGCTCTTGGGATTGTGTGTGAAGATGAAGTTATGAAGTGCACCAGTGGCTGGCACAAACTTTGCTTGCATGTTCATGGAGTATTTAGGTGCTGCTTCCATCAGTGAGAATTTGTGTTTGAAGACTCCAAAAATGTGTTCAACCACATTTTGAGCAGATGAATGACAGGGATTATATAGTTCTTGATAATTCTGTGGTCTACACTTATAAACAACAGAAATTATTAAGATGGTAAAATCACTCACTTCTGATTCACATGTCTCCACTCTTTTAGATGATATTGCACTCCACAATAAGGTGTTAATAACATGTCACAGAGGGGAAATCCTGGATCTGCCAAAAAAAAAACAACCTTGAGGTAACACAAGATCTGTTTGGCATGCATATTCAAAAACCCTTGAACCAGCAGCACTCCCTTCCCATACACTGAGCAGATATATGAATTTGAGATCAAAATCACAAATGGCTAGCACATTCTGGGAAATGTAGCCCTTTTGATTGTGATACTGAACAGTGGCCTCCTCCTGAACCCAGCCATGAAAATGTGATCCATCCATTGCTCCACAATATTGATCAAAATATGGTGTAAATTTTAGATTTTCATATATCTTGGCAGGTACTTGATCAGGTGGTAGAGCTTTGACATATTTCTTGTAGAATGGCCCAACAAGTATATTGGTAACATGCGATATATCTGTAAGTTAACAATAGCCAACACAATTAATTTCCATGAGGACTCACTTGCTAATGGTATCACCGCTCCATTGAAATCTTTCCTGAAGCATTCTTGAGGTAGCACCAGTCCATGCAAAGTGCAAGAAAATAGCAAGCTGCTCATAGGCTGAAATGAATTTGCTGCTTTTGAGTCCATGAGCAGCCAATTCCTTTGCTAAAGCCTTGAAGACATGTCTTGATAGCCCAAGTTGCTTATGCATCCAAACAGGTGAGCAAAAGAGCTCCTCTAGCCACATTTGGTCAGTCAAAATTGAGGTCCATACAGCAGTGGGCAAAGGAGATGCATTAGTCACCACCACTGCAGAAGCTAGAGCAGCACTAAATGCAGCAAGGTGATGTTGAGAGCTCTTTTTGTTTTTTGTTTTGTTTTTATAGATAGCATAGTGCTTTATAATGTTACAAGCATGAGAGGCATCCATTCAAGCCATTTTGAATGTGGGAGCAACGAGAAAGAACAGGGAAATTGTCAACTTTGTTCTATTTATCATTATCTAATCTAATTTAATTGACATGACCAAGTGTGACCATGCCCCATAAGCCATGGGAATCTGCCCCAACCAAATGCAAGCTCCATCAAAGCTGGGACCTGGCCGCTTAGGCCCCATGAAGCTTGCTAGCTGAATGGGCCCTTAGCATTTTATTCAATTTGTTGCTGGTCATGAGTAATATGTAGAAGTGACCACATAAATTCAAGAACTGAGCAATTCATCATCTTATAAACTTCAATGTCAACATCTAATCTGCAATTATAGGCAATATTTGTAACATTTGGACACCATCCATATTGTATACTTGATTTTATAGACAAATAGAAAGTGTCTTCAACAGCAAAAACCAACAAATAAATTATAAAAGACATATTGAGCATTGATTGAATTTTAAGATCACAATTTACAACAATAAAAACATGTAATTATACATAATATAGACAGCTATGTGTTTTCTTTTATATAGCAAAGCTCCCATAGATTTCCATAAGCCATGTGACTAAGATCTAGAGGACAAGGAGTTGGTATAATCAGCTGAGTACTTGGTGAATACCGTAGAGGATGATAAGTTGATGGAAACCAAAACAAAAGATTGTGTTTGGGTCCAATTTTAACCCATCCATTGATGCTCAATAATACTTCCAATCTATTGCCAGATATACCAGGTATATTATCAAAAATGTCTATAGTATCAATCAAGGCATGTTCTGGATTTGAGGAAAAACATATTGATATATGATTTTTATGAGACAGTTGCATTAATTTTTCAGACTCAGCATTCCACAATCGAATGGTCTTGTCTCTTGATCCTGACACAATGTGCTTTCCATCTGGAGAAAATGCAACAGACAAGACTGAATCATCATGTCCTTCAAAAGGTGGTTGCACCAGTTCTCCTGATTTAGTATTCCACAATCGGACGGTCTTGTCATGTGATCCTGACACAATATGCTTGCCATCTAGAGAAAATGCAACAGACAAAACTGAATCATTATGTCCCTCAAGAGGTGGTTTCACTAATTTTCCTGTCTCAACATCCCACAACCGGATGGTCTTGTCTGCTGATCCTGACACAATTTGCTTGCCATCTGGGGAAAATGCAACAGAGAAGACTGCACTATCATGTCCTTCAAGAGGTGGTTGCACTAGTTTTCCTGTTTCAACATTCCACAATCGAATGGTCTTGTCTCCTGATCCTGACACAATGTGCTTGCCATCTGGGGAAAATGCAACACACCAGACTAAATCATCATGTCCTTCAAAAGGTGATTGGACCAGTTTTCCTGTTTTAGCATTCCACAATCGGATGGTTTTGTCATGTGATCCTGATACAATGAGCTTGCTATCTGGGGAAAATGCAACAGACAAAACTGAATCATCATGTCCTTTAAGTGGTAGTTGCACTAGTTCTCCTGTTTTAGCATTCCACAATTGGATAGTATTTTCAAATGATCCTGACACAATATGTTTGCCATCTGGTGAAATTCCAATACACCAGAATAAATCATTATGTTTTTCAAAAATGATTTTACCAGTTTCCCTGTCTCAATATCCCAAAATTGGACGATGTTGCCTGTTGATCCTGACACAATGTATTTGCCATCTGGGGAGAATGCAATAAAAAGACTGCACTACCATGTCCCTTAAAAGATGGTTTCACTGGTTTTTCTAACTCAGCATCCCACAATCGGATAGTCATGTCAAATGATCCTGACACAATGCGCTTGCCATCTGGGGAAAATGCAACAGATTGGACTAAACTGTCATGTCCTTCAAAAGGTGGTTGTACCAGTTTTCCTGTTTCAACATTCCATAATTGGATGGTTTTGTCTGCTGATCCTGACACAATGTGCTTGCCATCAGGAGAAAATGCAACAGAGTGGACAGGCTCATTATGTCCCTCAAAAAGTGGTTGCACCAGTTCTCCTGTTTCAGCATCCCACAATTGAATGGTATTATCTCCTGATCCTGATACAATGTGCTTGCCATCTGGGGAAAATACAACAGACAAAACTGAATCATTATGTCCTTCAAAAGGTGGTTGCACTAGTTCTCCTGTTTTAGCATTCCACAATCGGATGGTCTTGTCTGCTGATCCTGACACAATGTGCTTGCCATCTGGGGAAAATGCAACAGAGAAGACTGCACTATCATGTCCTTCAAGAGGTGGTTGCACTAGTTTTCCTGTTTCAACATTCCACAATCGAATGGTCTTGTCTCCTGATCCTGATACAATGTGCTTGCCATCTGGGGAAAATGCAACACACCAGACTAAATCATCATGTCCTTCAAAAGGTGATTGGACCAGTTTTCCT
The DNA here is from genome assembly GCA_023853785.1 of Psilocybe azurescens. Taxonomy (NCBI): domain Eukaryota; kingdom Fungi; phylum Basidiomycota; class Agaricomycetes; order Agaricales; family Agrocybaceae; genus Psilocybe; species Psilocybe azurescens. The sequence goes on from JAJIRX010000640.1 coordinate 26,007, forward strand.
GTTTTAGCATCCCATAATTGAATGATCTTGTCATGTGATCCTGACACAATGTGCTTGCCATCTGGGGAAAATGCAATAGAGAAAACTGCGCCATCATGTCCCTCAAGAGGTGGTTGCACCAGTTCTCCTGTCTCAGCATCCCACAACTGGATAGTGTTGTCATATGATCCTGACACAATGTGCTTGCCATCAGGAGAGAATGCAACAGAGCAGATATGATGAGAATGGCCATTTAGCACACCCTGAACCACTGGCCAGGATTTATTTTGATCTCCAACAATTTGTAGCACTTTAAACAATTTACTTCTAAACTTTGCTGAGATCCGCGAAGTTGTTGGTGAAAATGGAAGTGCAGATATATAAAGGTGGGGGTGCTGAAAGAGATTGGACCACCAAACACACGAACAAACTTTTGAATATCTGCAGCATCATCAGCAATATCTTGGCACTCTACATGAGGCTGTTATATTTTAGAATAATCATAATGCTGAAAGAATGGCTATTATACTTACTTTTACCCATTGAATGACAAAGGACATAGAGTCAGCACATATATTCATCACTTTGAGGAGGCTCAATGATTCCAACCAGAACAACAGTCGCTCATGATTAAAAAAGCTTGAATTGCATCTGCAAGAGCTGAGTTAAATTGTGTGTGCCGAAGGTGCTCTGTCCAGAATCGGCATGAATATGACAGTTCTGGGGGAATACACTTTTAACTCGCTCATATAGGTCTGGGATTTGGTCATTGGCAAGATAAGAACTTGGCAGTTGGCACATATTAAATTTCAGCCTGTCCTTCATCACCCCAAGTGAGGCACCTGCAAGGTCATTGTGAATATGAGTCAAGTCAATGAAGAACTCGCCACTCCGCTCTCTATCTGTTAAAAACTCAGGAAAGGAAGCATGAAGAGGACGGATTGTAGAAGAGCGATCTGTTGTCCCACTAAGCAGAGCACCCATAGGCTTTATGATAGTGCTAACATCTATTTTGCAGAGATCTTTTTCAACAAAATGTTGCCTCAGAACATGTAAGGAAGCGAGAGGAAGTGGTTCTGCAATTCCAAGCATCTGTGCCATAACAGATCGAAATTGATCAAGACGACGATCGCGCACAGACCGATGATCCTGAGGGAAGATTGTTTCCAAGGTCAATTTATACATACGATCGAGGAGTGGGACAGAGCTGGCTTTATTCCGATTGATAACGAGATCAAAACGCTCCTCTGCAGTTAGTCCTGCGGCGTGGTCCTTGATGAATGCACATGCCAGACGTGCCCACTCAAATAGACCTTCAGATGCATTTGCGAGGGAATTTGTTATGACTTTGCTACTTCCGATCCTATACAAATCAGACAGTTCGTCTGAGATGAAACATGATATGTCATGTTCGGTTGACTCAAGCGGAATGCTGTCCATTGCCTTCTGTCGGACATCCTTGACATCCTTGAAGGCCTCATCAATATCCGGCAGGGTTCGTGAAGTGACAAGGATTCGGATGTGGGGGGAAGTTTCGATATGTGGCTTTTCTCATCTTTCAGTTTGCCGGCGAGGATACGAAGGAGGTGTAGTCGCGAATCCGATCCACCGCTCTCATCCAATGCATCGATAATGATTACAATAGGGCCCATCATTGCGTCAATAAATGCCCTGGCAGGCTTCAGGATTAGCTCTTTCCATTGCTGCAAAATATCACTCGTATTCTTAAGCGACGTGTCCCGATGAACAGCAGCTGCTAATTCTCTCCGGATTTCCTTATCGTGCTCTGCAATATCCCGGGAAATCGTTGTGAAGATCTTTTGTGACGTTCTTGGGCCATTTCGTTGCGGTCAAAGCAGTAGCAAGACCCTAGTCGACGAATCTCTTTGAAGCGGTTGGCGATCGTATGAGCTATAGATGATTTGCCAGTGCCGGCGTTGCCATGGAGCCAGTATACACGAGGCGTGTTCTCCTCAGTGTCGTTGATCCAAGCAGTGATTTCGTCCAGAATTGCTTCACGGGTCCCATCCAAGCAAATTTTTCGTGTGTCCAATCCTGCGCCCCCAGCATATGGCATGCTGTTTAGGTCTAAATCTTCGGCTATATTATCTAGGTCAAACGAGAACGGCAATGATAGTTTAAAAAAGTAATGCGTACCCAGGGTTTCCATGCCTTTTACGCCCTGCCAAACACGATGGACAACCACCAATGTGTCAGCAGCAGCATTATCGCGGAACTCTTCTAAGAGCCCATCGAAGACATTGTTGTAGTTCTGCACACGCTCGTCGGTTTCGAAGAAAAGACTCTTCAGCAACCTCGTCCCTAGAACAATAAAGAAGAGTTAGTCGACATCAGTCCCTCAACGGAAAGGCAACTTACGGAATTTCTGATTCGTAGAGTATTCTCGAATGAAGTACGAACACTCTAGTGTCTGATGACATATGCGCTCGATGACGGACTTCATTGACTTGATATCCTGTAATTCAGTCTTATTGATAAATGTATAGACATCGTTCATCTTCGAAAGCAGAGAGACAACAGAGTCGTCGCGATTTTTCTGGTTGATGATGGCCTGAGGGAAGAATACATTAAATTGCGTTTACCGGTAAATATTTGATATGGACCTTGGAGGCAAAGAGAGAATGGCCCATGCTGCTTGTGCGTACGGGTGAATCTGGGCATGAGATGAGTTCGCAGGACTTGCTTTTACTGTATGAATATCATACCGTGGCAATCTTGTCCACGACGGAATTGAACTTGGACAGCGTTTTGAGGAACGAGGTCATAAAATCAAGGACATAAATCGGATTATCCGCATTGCTGATTGCCGTCGCCTCACCTTGGACAGGTGCAGCGATAACCGTCATTTGAGAAATGCCCGTATTTGCATTATCGCGGACAGCATCCACGGTTGCAAGGTCCGGGACCTTGGGCTGGGCAGTAGATGTTTCCTGGTTTGACGCGATGGTAAGTTGAGCGACGAACTTGAATAGAAACGAAACGAACCTTGTGTCGGTCAGCTTGAAGTACGGGCTCTCCAATCCGTCCTACGATCATTTCTGAGTTAGATGGATGCTTGAGAGTACATGAGTCAGCTATCAAACGTATCGGCTACAGAGCTGAGATCTCACCTTGATGGTACCAACAGTTGACGGAGTCTCATCTTGCGGAGCACTCATAACAATGGAAGGGGGCAAGTTCGAAAGCTGATCGGTCCTTCCTTCAGATTCCGCAACGATATGCTGTCGACATAGAGACGTTAATTATCCGCGGTCCCTTCAAAGCGAACGATGTATATACCTGTTCGACTTCGGTAGACATTTGACGAACATCTTCCATCATATTTTCTGGAGAAACGAAGACAGGGTCATCGATTCTCGAAACCTGCTTTCTTGTGAACAGGGCTTTCAATCTTTCCTTCCATCTGGGTTTCGATTGAGGCATTGGTGTCTGAGAGCGCTGCAAAACCGATATGAATACAGACGAAAGGTATTGGAATATAAACATACCCTGTGCTCGTGTTCGGATTGTTCTTGCAGGGTACTGATTTGAGGTTCTGAGCGATTCTTCTTCCCGCTAAGGAGCCGAAGTAGACGAGCGGGCACAGTTCCACTCATTGTGAATTGTAAATTTGATGGTTATCGGTGTCTTCGAGCGTGGATGTTGATATCGATAGCAGCAATCAAGAGTTTCATTTGTTCTGCGTCGTCGACATTCCCATCACCAAATGATATCCGACTATTAAGGCGGCATGCGTGCACCACATGCCAACAGTCTGCGAGATAGTGGCCAGTCCGGCCGCCAGGCCGAGTAATCCAAAATAGCTGGTTCAAAACTGTCCGTTCATCCGATAGTTATGTTGGAGGCTTCAGATGTAGGGACTATTGCATCTGTTGTGGATAATGGAAATAAAAGTAATGGAGGTGGACTGGACAAATTGAGAGCATGGTGCTATGACCAAAGTGACTTCACGCGACCACCTGAAGAACATTGACTCGCATATTTAAAATTTTCAATATTGCTGCATTATATATCTAAGAATCATCAGAAAGAAAGGATCTGTTATGGAGGTGCCCGGCGAGCTTCATGATCAATATGGCACCTGAACTGGGCGTGCGGACACCCGGCCTGCCGGGGTGCGATAAATTGTCAACAACCTCCAGCTCTCAGAGAAACGTAATCTGCTTCCTTGAATCGAAAGAGTCAGACTTGGAGCTGCTCACACAATGACTAACATCACTTACTACACTGCGTGCATGCACAACTCTCGTATGTAGCGGAAAAATTTCACCAATAAGCAGAAAGGCTGCTTGACGAAAGACGGTTGTTTCCGATTGACGCTGTAGTCGGTGAAAAGGTGGATATAGGCGAGAAGACGGTGCAACATTGCTGAGCAGGACATCGAGTCGCATACCGATGCACAACCCGGCTGGCGTCGTTTGTGTCCGGCTTGAGACGTTTATAAGATTGAGCAACGAAGAAAGTTGTTCAATAGCTGAGAAAGACCCGGGCTAGGTGATTTCAGCACATTACCAAAGGACATCAACGAAGCAGGGTCACTCACAAATACGGCATTCCTACTCCAGCTCTAACTTTCCATTCAAGTTTTGCAGCGTGACTTGGCCCTCACGAGGGCAGGAAGGATCCACGAAGGTCCAACGGTAGCTTCCACGGCTCTCCATTGCGTTATGGAAGGGAATATCAAAGTGGGTCGTCCACGCTCCATATCATAATAGACTCGTCCTTCGTAGGCCCCGAGTACAAGAGTACAAGTCTGATCACGTTTAGATCTGCGAACCTGAATTTTTTCCGCGTTGTCGCTGATCGAGGCTTGCGAGAGCGTTGGAATGAACCGCAGATTCAAAGCCATGGAGATGAAACTTAAAAAGAACCCGCCTACGTAGAAGGTATCAGTATTACAGCCCGACAACGCTGGAATAGGTGCGCTCACGGACATCGATAGATCCTGCATCCTGTATCTCCACTTCGGATTTGAAGATGGTTTTGTGCTCCTTCACAAAAGCCGGGAAGGTCCAGCAGTAGCTCTCATGCAGTATATGAGGTGGGACGTATACGTCCTTCATCGGCTTTCGTGCAACCTGATCGCGTTGAGGGAAATCTGTGGATCTAGTATGTAGTCCATGTCGTCTTCTTCGATTGAAGCTAAACGGGGCTTCGGAATGAAATCGACGGTTGGAAGATGTGAACAAAGTTACGAAAGGATGAGCTGCCTGGACCAGGATTGGTTGACGCTGCCACCATCAACCGACGCATGATCGCATTTGTTTGCTCAATTTCGTAGATCGGAAAGACATTTGAATTTTGGAAGAGGTTGGAAGAGGTCGTCAGAATTAAATCATACGCATGGACGCCATCGCAACACGAAGAAGAATTGAATCGACATCTAATCTTGTCTAATAGGAACGTCGTCGACTCGTCGTTTACAGCGGGTCACAGGTGTAGAGTAGAGGATGGCGGTATCTGGTGATATATGTTGAAGCGACTGTTCCAAAATTTTAGTGGAAGAGATCTAAGAGACGATGTGACCCCCACGTCCTCAAGGGCGAGCTCGATGAGCTTGTTTTCATGTTGGACAAGAGTTATGTAGTTTTCGAGTACAGTCTGTATGGAAGGAAAGCAACAACATGAAATATGATCTCAGGAAGAGCTGACAGATGGACGGACTTCTGAAAACCGCTTCTCGCTGTATACGATGAGCAGGCACGTCTCGCCTGTGAAGGGTAAATCCCGTTTTAGATCCCTGATGGTAGTGTATCATCGTTTGTCTGCTCACTCTTTCCGACGGCCATCAGCTTTCTAGTCATATTGAAGGAACCGAGTACGTTGTTCAGTCCATTAGAGAGTGTTAACTTTGGACAAAGGTCGGATTATAGGGCACCTCTCAGTCGGCGAGTGACGAGTTGAAAGTCCCTCAGTCGGCGGGTGCCTTTCAACAAGGACGCGTATCACGTGGCCGCTCCTTGTGACAGAAGTGACTATCGTGACTGCGGGAGCGGCGATAGTTTCGTTCTGCCACACGGATAAAGGTTTGGGTAGTGAAGCTTTAGCTGGTATAGACAGGTATAAGAGCTGGTTATTCACTGGGGGAAATTGGTATCTACTACAGCCTGTATTTATACTGTAAGGAAGAGGTCTAGAACTAAGTAAAAGGGTTTGTGGCTAAGGAGAATGAATAAGGTATCTAAGGGAGTGTTTCAGGGATAACGGATAAAGGAAGAAAAAGGGACGAAGTCGTATATCAGTCGACGGAATGGAATGTAGTCGAAATATGAAGATAAGATAAAACTATAGATAATCAAAGAGTAAGGAGAATACCGGATCGTCACACTCCTCTTCCTTATGACGTGCCACCATCAATCGACCTCACTGAACAAAACATCGACGAATTAGGTGCGTGCTGCTACTACTACTTGATCCCAGACAATCCATTGCTGACACCGCGGCTGTATCTGCCAGTTGAACGCGTCTTCATTGGTTCAAGGGGTTCTACAATCTTGGTCAGCGTCCCCGAAATTACTTCCCGCAACCGCAACGTTTTTGCTCGCCCTCGCATCATACCTTGCGTCGCTTTCCGACGCATCACTCTGGGTGTCCGCTCTCGCTGCAAATGTAGCCAACCTCCCAGTACTGCCTCCATCACATCCGGGAATGGATCAAAATATATCAGGTTGAAGGACATATCTGTGACAGGTTTGCTTGCTTCCTCTCCTTCATGTGTTCCCCAGCCATGTAACTCTGACACAGGCTTCTAGTGCAACGATTCGATGTGCGAGCCGAGCAACCCATCTTTTTATTATACATACAAGTCGCAACTCTGCAACAACAAAACACAAAAGACAGCGCAAACCACTGTCATAGATTCACCCAGTACGTGATCTCTCTGTCCTTCGCCAAATGCTGCTCTATATTCATGAACACTGTCCAGTTTGTTTAATACCACATGGCTCATGATGAACGACATGACAATCGGCTTTGCATTCGAGTCCTCTCTCTCTGAACACTGCGTTTTCCTCGCCGACAGAGCAAACCAGGTGCTGCAGGTGACAATTTATAATACTTATTGCTACTCCTCTTATCTGTTGCTGAACTCGCCTTCCCAGACTCTTCTGTTCCAACTACCCCGAGCTGCGCTGTTCTCGCTGGACGCATGACCAGCAGGGCTCAAGCTGAACACCCAACTCAGCCGATTCTACGTGACGACTCTGATCGATGTCATCGATACCTGGAACTGTGAGCCCTAATCATGCTCTTATCAGAACCAAACCCTCATATGGACGGTGTTACAGCTATCATACATCCTCTCGCACCGTCGCTTTCCACCACCCTGGGATTCTTGGCGGCCATTGGCGGATTCACGCTCTTACTCTCTCTCCACTCGGACCTCCTGTCCCTGTTTTTCACCGTTCATCTCCGAGTGGGGTACGAGCTTGCGAGGGGCGTGTATTGGGCAGCAGGCGCCAAGTTCGGCGGCGGTCTTCTATGGGGCGTCTTCTGAGGTACGCACAACCACGTGTCCCTCTATATAAACCTTCAGCTGCCCAGTCGCTCACGTCACAAAACCCAATTATCTAGGAAAGAGACGAAACGTTCTACGCAACCGCACCCACATGTGGTCGTACGATATTGACCAACTCCTATTCGGAACTGTCCTCTTCACACTACTCGCATTCCTTTTCCCGACCGCGCTGGTGTATTATGTACGCCTTTTCTTCCCTCCTCGTCATGTAATCGATACTCACATGATACCCCAGCTTCGATTGGCCACTCTGCTGGTGCAAGCGTGCATCAAGACTCCTCACATTCATGCATCACTTTCCGCTTTTTGCTTTGATGCTTCGAGTGAAAGACCCATGGAAGCTTCCTGGTACGTTGTTTTATCCTGCTCCTCATGTAATCGATGACTCTTGAGATCCATTTGCTCATTTTCGCTCATTTTCGCTTCCTTTTATTCATGATCAGGAGGGATTTATTTCAGGTTGCATGCGCCCCAAAACATGTTAAACATGACGGCGAACACTCGGTCCAGCGCCGTTCCTACTTATATTGTATTGGAGGTACGTCTTAAGAGGTCAATTATCAAAAGTGATATTTTATTCATTGATGAATACAAATATCAGAACCAACCTGTCCCTCTTTCCGCCATTTTCTTCCAATACAGTAAGCTGTATGCCTTTCAGTCTAGTATGTTTATCTGTCTAACATTACTTTCACTCAGTCGCGCTCTGGAACCGCCTAACCAAACATTACAATCCGCTATGATTACTGTTCCAAGTTCTGATAGATCAACATCTTGCGTCTATACCCCGCTATTCCATACGCTATGCTTCTAGTGCAGATAGCATAGTAGTTGCAAAGGAAAAAACCGAATAAAAATGTCAAATTAAACGTTAACGCTTTGAATGCTTAGGTTGGCTGCCACAATCGATGTCTGCACTTGCTGGATTTTGGCACTGCAAAGTGTGCGCCGGAATGACCGAGTTCCAATTCGAACAACCTTCAGCTGATCAACATACACCAAAGATTTCTGAACACGATGTCAAAATCACAATCGATGCATCTATCCACCGCCGAACATACTCGTATTCGCAAACGATAAGTACATGCGTACCGAGGATATATATTCCATCTCAAGGCTTCGTAGCCCATGTCAGATATCGCTCAGGAAGCCATCCAGGCGCTTCCCAGTCCTTGCCTCGCATCTATGCTGTGATCATGACCGCTACAGCTTCAGCGCTGGTGAGAGAAAATATGTTTAATCAAACGTAACCGGTCGAGGAATTATATATGAAGGAGTGGCTGACCAGGCGTAAGCGCGAGGCATTCCGTGCCCTGAGTAGCCGGCTGGCTGATATATACTGGCCGTCATATTGGTTTTCCGAGTGGTCTTCATCGTCGTTAGTTGCGACTTGAACTTGACGTATAAGTCCGACCTATCTCATGTACTCAGTTCATACCCGCGACTATTGATACCTGTCAGCACATATGCTACTCACAAATGGATGGCTGCTCTTAGTGTTCGTCATGACACCGCTCTGCAACGCAACAAACACGATTAGCTTGTTTTTCGGCTGTGAAAAGTTTAAAAAAAAAGCAGACAGACGTACCCATTCTATTTCCCATTGCCCGTCTTTGATGGACCGCTCAGAGAACAGTGCGGGCAAATATGTGCGAATCGTCTTCGACACGCTCGGGCTGAGCCTCGAGTCGTCCCAGATCCCCACTTCTTTCGTACCATCGGAAGCATGTCGGCTGCCTCCTAGAATGATGAGCGGATTCTTGCTTCTGCCTCTGCCTTCGGGCCCAGCATCAGCCGTTGAATCGCCACATCAACGTCAGGGTCCTGATATCTGGGGAACCAGTACTCATCCCCGCCATTCCCATCGTCCCACGACGTCAGCCATCCCAGAGTAGACGCATTCACCGAGGCACGCACTGCCTCGACTTGCCCTCTCGTGTGCCTAATCCCGTACTCCCGTAACGTCCCGCGCGGAAGGAGAGCGTCTTCAGTTTGAGGTTGTAATGTTTCATTCGGTATCTGCTCCTCTGTGTGATGGACGCTGCTGGGAATCTATCCGGGTTGTTCATTCAGGTCGTATTCGACCAGGCTGTCTGAGCCTTGTTCTATGCCGGAGAGGAATGGTAAGGGATGAGCCACGTAGCCATTGGTCGCGTGCACGACATATGCACATTCAACCGTCCCGCGCGGTGTATGTAGGCTCCAGCGGCGCTGTAAGATTTTACGCCTGACGGACTCGTATTTTGAATCTGCGGTTGATCCCTACTTGTCTTTCGCGAGCTCAGTGATGGATGTAACCGACGTTTTGGTATGTAGTGCAACGGATACACTGGCGCTTCGGTAGTCTCCTCCTACCTAGCACGTGCGTTGAGGCATTTTCTGAATCCAATCAGGAGTCCAGCATACGTCATCGCTTACTGATCGAAGGATCTTCGATCCCTAATTGGTGTCGCACAAATGCCTCGCCCAGGGAACCAAAATAAAGATCAACACCGCCGAGGATTATAAAAAGGGGGAGGGGATGAAATGGAGGCCTCCAGAAACCCATACACATACCGTCACTCACTTCGATAACTTCCAAGCAACGATAAAGATGATGGTAGGTTCTTTTCCCTTTTCTTGACCGAGGTCCGACAGTGTCACGGAATGCTTATCATTTTTCTTTTTCTTTAGACCGTTCAGAATACCCTTGTTTCCCAAGCCTGCAGCGGCTGCACCTGTACGTCATGCAAGTGCGCAGATAAGTGAGTTTTTAACAACCGCTCTCAACTGACAAAGATGCTGACTTCATTTTGCAGATGCACCTGTGGAACCCCTGTCTCCCAATCTTCTGCAAGCGGCTGTGGTAGCTCTACTTGCACATGTGCTTCGTGAGTTTACATGCAGCTATTTCCCTGTTTTCTGCTTCTAATGGCTGTCCCAGATGCACTTGCAAGCCCTCGGAATGCAAATGCTAGATACTTCCATCGCCGTTTACCAAGTACACTAACTGGCTGGATTGCACACCCTGATATGTACTAGGCTTCAGTCCAGGGACACCTTGTAGTTGTACTTATACTCGCAGATAACCATTTTATGTATAATGCATATGACTTAACGTTAACGATCTCTTCTAAACGTCTTTCTTATCTACGAAATTGAGCGAAAATTAATGCGATCATGCATTCGGTTGATGGTGGCAGTGTCGACAAATCCTGGTGCAGGCAGCTCGTCCTTTCGTAACTTTGTTCACATCTTCCAACAACCATCAGTTTCAACTCTCGATTTTCAGCTACATTCCGAAGTTCTGTTCGGCCTCAATCGAAAGAAGATGTGGACTAAATCCTATATTCACAGGTGCTCCTAAACGAGAACAGGTTTGTACGAAAGACGACGACGAGACGAATCGAGACTCGAGTAAGATTGGAGCATATATGCCCCGCTTTATGTACTCCTTCAAAACCCGATGGAAGCCCATAAAATATACTGTTGGAACTTATTGGTTTTCATAAAGGGAAACAAATCCATCTTCAAGTCATAAGTGGAGATACAGGATACAGGATTCACCGATGTTCGTGAGCGCATTTATTTCAGTGGTGTTGTTCTGTAATACTGATACCTCCCACGTAGGCGGTCACATTTCTCAGCTGCAGTAAAGGTTTCTATCGTGGTTTTGAATCTCAGCTTCATGCTAACACTCTCGCGAGCCTCGTTCATCGACGACATAGAGTCTAGACAAGATTCAAGATCCGCAGGTTACCCCATAAACGCGATCAGACTTGTACCAGCCCGACTCAAACGATGCCAGTTGTCGCGCGCATGATGCATCGGTATGCGACTCAATAACTCACTCAGCCATTCACGCATGCTGTTGTACTATCCATCATTGCACCGTCAAACCGAGTCAATCTTTTCGTCCATTGGATTTGTGTTCGGATTTCCAATCGTGCCGTTTGCAGTCATATCCCCTTAGTGGCTTCGAGAATGTCAACTCTACTGGTATATATTCACTCCAGTCGATCCTATCTTCAACACGCCCGAATTTATGTGCAGGGATAGGAGCGCTAGTGGTATCCCCTGGATGGCGCAAAAATCAGATTTGAGACCAATAGGCTACGGAACAGAGGACGAATATCATCGACGCATGTTTCTCACCCCGGTGTCCGAAAATTCTTGCTTGTATCCTTCTCCCCGGAGAGTCACTTATCGTCGAAGAAGGTTCTTCGCTGCGGAAGCTGCGCAACGTTGATGATGATGGCTAATCGATAGCAGAGGCTCATGCTATCGAGTCGTGATTCAAACAACCGTGTCTGTTCCCTGGGGTGCTCCCTGAACATCTAGGTGGCTTAAAGATTCATCATACCCTCCAGGTGTTGTCTTCTGGCAAGTTATCGTTCTCTTTCGACCGATATGAACCTAAAGCAGCAGCACTTGTGGAGTAACTTCTGTGGTACCTGTTCCCTTCTCGCAGCTACATCACAGATCACCACGTCGAGAGAGAACTTGGCTTAGGAACATCGCTATAGTTCGTTATTATTTACTATTTGTCGTATTTCGTCTTTTTCTGCCTTTGTCCAGCAGCTTCTATAATAGCGGAATACTACTCCAGAACTTTTGTGAAGATTGATGACGCGACACGTTCATGATAGTCCCATTCTCTTCTGACTCATGAGGTATAAAACACAGTAACATTGAATCATCTTATTCTAAGTCAACTTGCGCTCTTTTTACATTTCCCTGTGTAGTCGACCGTCGACCGTCGCCCCAAGCCTTAAGGTCGCTTCTCAATCGGAATATTCCATAGGTCACTGAAGCTGCTGTGAAGTCGCTTTCGGTGTCACAGCCACCATGCTCTCTAACGCTCTTCCTCTACTACTTCTACTTGCATGTACTCTTTCCACGAAAAATGCAGGGGAAGTAGCTGCATCTGAACCATACGATAACAGATTCTCTCTACCACATCAAACGGATGATCAGAATCAACTTGAAACAGCTAATTTAGATGGCGTATCTCACACTGCCAACCATGGTTCACAGGTTGTATTTCTGCCCACCACCAAACTAAATGTCGACGAGGGTTCAGCTATTACAGGCAAAGACAAAGTCCAAAAGCATGACCATTTCGGTTCCGTCCCATTGCCTGTGGAGAGCCCTACAAAGTCGTTCTGGCTCGACACCCCTGGTGCCAACCCTCTCGCAGAAGAGGGAAGCACTGGCGAGCTTACGAGGGACGCCGATATTTGTGTCATTGGAAGTGGCATCACTGGTGTTAGTGCTGCGTGGCACTTGTCCAAGCTACTTGGCTATCCTACTACTCGGAATGGATCAGGGGAGGAAGTAGAGCGACAGAGGAGTGTAGTCATTCTGGAAGCGCGTCGTTTCTGTTAGTATCTTTCGTTTCCGTCTGTAATCATGTCCTAACACTCGTTCCGTGTTATAGGTTCGGGTGCTACAGGTAATCATCCATTGTCTGCCTCTCGTCGTACCTCATCGACTTTCCACTCTGAATTCCAGGACGCAACGGAGGACACTTGACTCCCATCGTATTCCAGAGCTTCTCGGCCCTCCAATCCCGCTACAACACATCCGAGGCACTCAAGTCTTTCGCTCTAGAAGCACACACTGCTGACGCCCTCGTTCGCTTCATCAGAGATAACCAACTGGAAGACGAAGTCGATCTGGTGGAGGGTGGACATTTGACATTACTGAGAAATGAAGTGGAGGAAGGAAGTGCGAGGAGGGACTGGGAGGGGGTGAAGAACGCTGGAAGGGTGGACCCGGAAGGACGGATTGAGTGGATTGGCAATGAAGAGTTGAGTAAGGTCTGTCAAATTCCTTTTTTTTTTAAAAAATGTTGTGTTGAGTGACGAACTGCTTCAACACTCAAACTTGAACTACTCTTTCTCTACACAGAAATATCACATCGATTCTAAACTTGGTTACTCCGCCGTACACCAACGGGGACACAACCTATGGCCGTGTAAAGTCGTCACCCATCTTTTCAAAGATGCTCAGTCATCGTCCTCGAACCTAACCAACCAAAGGGCCAGTGTTTCCGTCACACTACATACCAAAACGCCGGTTACATCCATCACCAAGCTCGCGAAAGATGAGCTAGAATCAGACTCAGCATCACAATCCGGACACCAATCTTCTTCTAGGGGCAATGACCTACAGCGCCGCTGGAGCCTACACACACCGCGCGGGACGGTTGACTGTGCATACGTCGTGCACGCGACCAACGGCTACGCGGCTCATCTCTTACCATTCCTCTCCGGCATAGAACAAGACGCAGACAGCCTGGTCGAATACGGTCTGAATGAAAAACCCGGATCGATTCCCAGCAGCGCCCGTCACACGGAAGAGCAGATACCAAACGAAAGTTCACAACCTCAAACTGAAGACGCCCTCCTTCCGCGCGGGGCGTACGGGATCAAGCCCACGAGAGGCCAAGTCGGGGCAGTGCGTGCCTCGGTGAATGCGTCTGCTCTAGGATGGCTGGCGTCGTGGGATGGTGGGAATGGCGGGGATGAGTACTGGTTCCCCAGATATCAGGATGCTGGCGTCGATGTGGGCGGTTCGACAACTGATGCTGGGCCCGAACGCAAAGGCAGGGGCAGAGGCAAGAACCCGCTCGTCATTCTAGGAGGCGGCCGATATGCCTCAGATGATAGGAAAGAAGTGGGAGTCTGGGATGACTCGAGGCTCAACCCGAGCGTGTCAAAGGCGATTCGGGCGTATTTACCCGCGCTGTTCCCTGAGCAGTTTATCAAAGACGGAGAATGGGAAATGGAATGGGTATGTCCTTCTTTTAAAGAAACTTTTCACAGCTGAAAAACAGGCTGATCGTGTTATTGCGTTGTAGAGTGGTGTCATGGCGTACACTAAGAGTGGCGATCCATTTGTGAGTGGCATATGTGTTGGCAGATATTATGAGTCGCGGGTATGAACTGAGTACGTGAGATAGGTCGGGCCACTGCGTCAAATTCAAGTCGCAACTAACGACGACAAGTACCAATCTGAAAACCAATATGACGGTCAGTATATATCAGCCGGCTACTCAGGGCACGGAATGCCTCGTGCCTACGCCTGGTCAGTCACCCTTCATGTATAATTCCCCAACCGGTTACATTTGACTAAACATATTGTCTCTCACCAGCGCTGAAGCTGTAGCGGGGATGATCGCAGTACAGATACAAGGCAAGGACTGGAAAGCGCCTGGATGGCTTCCTGAGCGATATCTGACATGGGCTACGAAACCTTGAGATGGCACTTGTATCATCTGTATGCATGCATTTATCGTTTGCGAATACGAGTATGTTCGGCGGTGGATAAATGCATCGATTATGATTTTGAGATCGTGATCGGAAATCTTTGGTGTATGTTGATCAGCTGAAGTTTGTTCGAGTTGGAACTCGGTCATTGCGACGCACACTTTGCAGTGCCGAAATCCAGCAAGTGCAGGTATCGATTGTGGCAGCCAACCCGAGCGTCCAAAGCGTTGAGAACCTTTAGTATGACATTTTATTCGATTTTTCCTTTTTAGTCGCAATGCTGTCTGCATCAGAAGCATAGCGTATGGAATAGCGGGTATAGACGCAAGATATTGACCTATCAGAACTTGGAACAGTGCGGATCAGGCGGTTCCAGAGCGCGACTGATTGACAACAATGTTAGATTGATAAAAAATATTCGACTGAAAAGTGGACAGCTTAAAAAGCGATAGGTTGGTTCTTCATCAATAAATAAAATGATCACTTTTGAAAATTGGTCTCTTGAGACGGAGGCTCCATGCATCTTTCACTCGAAGCTTGCACTAGTGAAAAATGCGATCAGGCGTCGGTTGATGGTGGTCGCGGTACAGTGGATTCACTTCGGTCACAGCACCATGCTCTCAATTTGTCCATTCCGCCTCTACTAATTTATTTGCATTATCCATAACGGGTGCAGTAGCTACCACATCTGAAGCCTCCAACAAATCTATCGGATGGATGGACATGGTTTTTAACCAGCTATTTTAGATTACTCGGCCTGGCCGCCAGCGTTTTGGTCTGCATCAGTATCGGACATAGGCCAAATTTTGGGGTCATTTAGGTCCACAGCAGTATTGGGCAAACTTGGGAATTAGGTCCTCATTGCTCAACAAACCTAGTGTCCAATTTCTCATTCGCTACCATGTCAGGACTGGAATCTCTCAACAAGTGGGGGAACTACAAGTTAAAAAAGTTCACTGTTTCTCAACGGCTGCAGGCCATTGCTTACCATGCTGGACGAAGTGGCCCTAAATGGATCGCCGACCCCACCTCCAAATGTCTCTCAAAGCCGAGTGACGGCCACCTTGGTCCATCACGAAAACGAATTTACTGTCCAGCCCCTTTTCCCCTCGGCAGAGCCTCTAAGAGATGAGCTGCTGGAGCTTACCATTGATATCACTGATAACTCGCAGACCCTGGGAGCCATTCGGGTTGGCTGTGATAGCCTTCCTTACTCCCAAGACACCTACCAGTCGCGAATGAATTCATTGATCCAAAGGGAAGATCACTGGGGCACCTCGTTCTGACACCGGGGAGAACAGCTACACCCAAATTGTTCAACCAGCGCTGGAGTCCCTGACGGTACTCTCCGCAATCACCTTCCTGCAGCTTTGGGTCAAAGATAGAGAAAAAAACTCATCTGGTTTCTTTAACGCCGCCAAGATCCTCATGAGTCTCTATACTTTCCAAACCAGCAGAATAGACGGTGTCATACCCAACCACACCATACTGGGTCTTCACGAACCTACTGGGTCTTCCACTCATCAATTACTTCATGACGGGGAGCTTGTAGTTGCCAACATAGAGCAAAAAGGCAAGGGGTTTGTGGAGTATTTATACGACGATTCCTGTTGCCTTAATCACGAAGTAAATACCAAAGATCTCTTCATCGACCACATCATCAGCGGCGGCAAGACTCTGGAGAGCGTTCTGGAGTCCATTAACCATGTCAGAAAACAAAAATTTCAGGGCAGATGGCAGAGCGAGGTTTTGCATCTATTGGCACAGGTGCGTACTAACACATGTTCTATTTTGATTCTGTGTCCGACAAGGCTTGTACTTGTTTAGATGAGAACCCAATGCGTTTTATCCGCTTCTGGGATGTCCCTCTTTACGAGTATATATGGATTTAATAGGGTATCTCTTGTCCAAGACAGCGAACTCTTTGTTACCAATAATGTCAACCCTATTCTTCAGGGGAGCCGACAGAGGTGACATTGACTCAAACCTACCATTCGTGAAGAATATGTTCTTCTTCTTGACAGCTGCTATTGCCAAAGCATATCCTCAGGTAGTCCCTCCTGGGCAACGGGAGGGGTCCTACGACAAGCTCTTCTCTCCTGCCATGAGTAGGCCCAGACTTTCATATTGGGTCTCATTAGTTCCAAGCAGGTTGAGGATGAAATTCAGAAAACCATGGATCCAACTATGGAGAGTGATTCTATCACTCCCAGGGCCCAAATTGTATCTTGAAGTGGTCTCTAATTTTTCGGTGTCATTCGGTGGCGGCTCATTCGAGAGGTATGATGAGGGTGATGAAGGGTCAGTGGGTTAACATCATGGCCATTGACAATTTAAGGGACTAACAGTTTTGTGCAGCGGTTGGCTTGGAATAGGAAAAATACCTTTTGAACTTTGAGAGGACCGAGATGGGCGCCGCGTGGCCACCAGTCCATCCACGGGGCTGGTACTCAAAATGTTTTCCAACAATGAAGAGTTTCTTGCAGAACAATCTATTTATATGCTCCTCAACCGCAGTGGTGTTCGACATATCCCTCATTATTTTGGTGCCTATCAAAATGAATGGATGCAGGTAAAGGCTCTGTTAATCAGCCATCAGGGCAGGCCAATCAAAGACGAAGATTCATTCACCCTATCAGAATGGTGTGTTTATGGTTTGCTAGTTACCTTACTGTTCTAAACAGGTGGCACTTGGGTACCATCGTATGGAACCTTCACCAGGCCGGTATACACCACCATGGTTTGAAAAAGAGTAACATTGTCCAGAGCACAGCTGATGACTTATCTATGATCGACTTTGGGCTCTCAAGTACAGCAAACTCTTGCAAGTCTGAGTGCTGTATAGACTGGGTCTGGTTACGGCATGGTATGTGATTTCTTAAAGCAAAAGCGACAATGTGTGCTGATCTTTGGATCCTTGATTGTACACAGTACATCCGTCTGGTATTTATGAAGGACCTCTTCCTTTCTCATTGGCAACACCCCCATATCGCTTCTCCCAATGCTTTCAACTATATTGCTGGAGTGTGTTTTTGTTTGTACAAGTTGTTTTCTTTTCGTTGCGTTTTAGTCTTGGACACATACAAACTTTGCCTGAGGGCCATTGCTTTGCACAGCATTTACGAGTCCTTAAGACTAAATTTCACTCTTATAATTATTCAGCACATATTGGGGTACAAATATACAAGTACTGGAAACAATTAAAAAAACAGGGGCAAGCACAGATACATGGTTAAGACGGTGGATGGACCAGATAAATGATGCAGGGCTCAGGGCATCAAGAAACACGAATTATAGAACACGCTATCCGCTGGTCCTTAAACTGCCTTGCTACGTCCCTTGGTCCTAGGCCTGAAATCTCGATCCAGGTCTTTGAAAAGAGCACCCAGGCGGAGGCCATGGACAAGATGTAGATTGCCGTGTGGATGGATCAAGGATGGCCTCTTTGATCATGTGCAGGGACAACATGTAACAATGAGCGCGGCGACGATGAGCTGGATGATGAGCAGGAGGCAGACGCCAGCACTAATATCTTTGTGATGGCCGTAGAGCCCAGTGAGAACATAGACGGTGGCTTGGCCGATGGCAATGATGAGGGCGAAAACTGGTAAACAGTTGTTAGTATGGAGTATTTTGTGTTTCGTGAAGCAAGCAGGGATATGTGGCATTCAAAAATGAAGTTCGCCACGTATAAATGGACAGATGGAGGCAGTAATAATGGGACTCACGCTTCTGAGCACCACTGAACAGAGCATGATCATCCTTGACACTAAAATCCATGTTGATGAGGTTAGACCCGCGAGCAGGTGCATGATCGTTCCGGAGGTGATGATGGGCGTGATACCGAATTCCATGAGTGTTCCCAAGGTGTTCCACGATTAGAGGTGAGAATGGTCGCAGTCCGAGCTGAGGGAGAGTAAGAGCGTGAATCCGCCAATGGCCGCCAAGAACCCTAGGGTGGTGAAAAGCGACGGTGCGAGAGGAGGTATGATAGCTATAACACCGTCCATATGAGGGTTTGGTTTTGATAAGATCATGATTGAGACTCACAGTCCCAGGTATCGATGACATCGATCAGAGTCGTCACGTAGAACCGGCTGAGTTGGGTGTTCGGCTTGAGCCCTGCTGGCGATGCGTCCGGCCAGAACAGCGCAGCTCAGGGTTGTTGGAACAGAAGAGTCTGGAAAGGCGAGTTCTGCAACAGATAAAAGGAATAGAGAAGGGTTTTGTACATTGTCACCTGCACCATCTAATTTGCTCTGTCAGCGAGGAAAACGCTGTTTTCTCAGAGGATGGTCCTGAATGCGAAGGCGATCGTCATATCGTTCATTATGAGCCATGCGGTATTAAAGAAACTGGAGAGTGTTTATGAATATAGAGCAGCATTTGGCGAAGAAAAGAGAAATCACATACTTGGCGTATCTATGACAGTAGTTCGCGCTGTGTTGTGTGCTTTATTGTTGCAGGGTTGCGACTTGGGTGATAAAAAGACGGCTTAATCGACTCGCACGTTGAATTATTGCACTGGAAGTCTGTCAAAATTATACAGCTGGGAACACATGAAAGAGAAGAAGGAAGCAAACCTAATAACCTATCGCAGATATGTCTTTCAACCTGATGTATTTTGGTCCATTCCCAGATGTGATGTAGGCAGTACAGGGAGGTTGGCTACATTTGCAGCGAGAGTGGATACCCAGAGTGATACGTTGGAAAGCGACGCAAGGTATGATGCTAGGGCGAGCCAAAACGTTGCGGTTGCGGGAAGTAATTTCGGGGACACTGACGGAGATTGTAGAATCCCATGAACTAACGAAGGCGCGTTCAACTGGAAGATACAGCCTCAGTATAGGTAATGGATTGTTTGAGATCAAGTAGTAGTAGCAGCACGCATATAATTTCGTTCAGTGCTTGGTCAATTGACGATGATGGCATGTCATAAGGAAGGTGAACGGCCACGTGAATGAACCGACAGCTATTTTGGATTACTCGGCCAGGCGGCCGGACTGACCGCTATCTTCGCAGACCTCCAACTATTGGCATGCCTATTGGCCGGATTTCATGTGATGAGAATGTCGACGACGGAGAACAAGGGAAACTCTTGACTGCTGCCATCGATATCAACATCCACGCTCGAAAACACCGATAACCATCATATTTACAACTCACAATGAGTGGAACTGTGCCCGCTCGTCTACTCCGGCTCCTTGGAGAGAAGAATCGCTCAGAATCTCAAATCAGTACCCCGCTAGAACAATCCGAATGCGAGCACAGGGTATGTTTACATCCCAATACCTTTCATCTGTATTCATATCGGATTTGCAGAGCTCTCAGACACCAATGCCTCGATCGAAACCCGGATTGAAGGACAAATTGAAAGCCCCATTTACAAGAAAGAAGGTTTTGAGGATCGATGAACCTGTCCCCGTTTCTCCAGAAAATGCGATGGAGGATGTTCATTCAATGTCTATCGAAGCCGAACAGGTATATACATCGTTCGCCTTGAAAGGACAGCAGATAGTTAACGTCTCTATGTCTACAGCATGTCGTTGCGGAATCTGAAGGAAGGACCGATCAGCTTTCGAACTTGCTCCCTTCCATTGTTATGAATGCTCCTCAGGATGAAACGGCGTCAATTGCTGGTACCATCGAGGTGAGTTTCTGACTATAGCCGATACGCTTGCTCGCTGATTCGCGTACTCTCAAGCATTCGTCTCACTCAGAAATGATCGGAGGACGGATTGAAGCGCCCGTACTTCAAGCTAGCCCACCCAAGGTTTGCTTCGATTCTATTCAAGTTCGTTACACGACTTAGTTTCCCCTCACAGCAGACAACATTCACCGCCCATCTCGAGACCCCAGGCTTTGCAATGGTGGACACTGCCTGCGATAATGCAAGTATGGGCATTTCCGAAATGAGGGGGATCACTGCGCCCGTCCAAGGTGGGGCGGCGGGAATCAGCAAAGCGGATACTCCAATCAACCTCCTTGGTTTTACGTCTTCGTTCCTCAAAACCCTGTCCAAGTTCAACTCCGTCGTGGACAAGATCGCCACGGTATGATACTCATGCAATAAGAGCTAACCTTGTGAACTCATCTCATGCCTAGATCAACCCGTACGCACAAGCAGCATGGGCCGTTCTCTCTTTTGCTTTCAAGGTCCGCTTACGGAATATTACCGATAAACGCAATTAATCTGTTCTTTCAGGCCATCATCGACCAGGAGATTCGTGACGACTCCATTCTCTCTCTGCTTTGGAAGATGAATGAAGTCTATACGTTTCTCACTGACAACAAACTGCGAGATATCGAGTCCATGAAGTCCGTCGTCGAGCGCATATGCCATCAGACACTGGAGTGTTCGTATTTCATTCGAGAATACTCGACAAATCAGAAATTCCGTAAGTTGCCTTTCCGTCGAGGAACCGTTGAGGAATTGATGTCGATTAACTCTTCTTTATTGTGCTAGGGATGAGGTTGCTCAAGAATTTTTTCTCCGAAACCGACGAGCGTGTGCAGAACTACAACAATGTCTTCGATGGCCTCTTAGAAGAGTTCCGCGACAATGCTGCAGCTGACACGTTGGTGATTGTTCATCGTGTTTGGGAGGGCGTAAAAGGCATGGAAACCCTGGGTATGCATTACTTTTTTAAACTATCATTGTCGTTCTCGTTTTGACGCAGATAACATAGCCGAAGATTCCGACCTAAACAGCATGCCATATGCTGGGGGTGCAGGATTGGACACGCGAAAAAATTGCTTGGATGGGACTCGCGAAGAAATTCTGGATGAAATCACTGCTTGGATCAACGACACTGAGGAGAATACGCCTCGCGTATACTGGCTCCATGGCAATGCTGGCACCGGTAAATCGTCCATAGCTCATACGATCGCCAAGCGCTTCAAAGAGCTTCGTCGACTAGGATCTTGCTACTGCTTTGACCGCAATGAAATGGCCCAAGAACGCCACAAGAAGATCTTCACAACGATTTCCCGGGATATTGCAGAGCATAATAAGGAAATCCGGACAGAATTAGCAGCTGCCGTTCATCGGGACATGTCGCTCAAGAATACGAGTGATATTTTGCAGCAATGGAAAGAGCTAATCCTGAAGCCTGCCGAGAAGTTTACTGACACGATGACGGGCCCTATTGTGATCGTCATTGATGCATTGGATGAGAGCGGCGGATCGGATACACGACTACATCTCCTTCGTATCCTCGCCGGCAAACTGAAAGATGAGAAAAGCCACATATCCAAACTTCCCCCCATATCCGTATCCTTCTCACTTCACGAACCCTACCAGACATCAATGAGGCCTTCAAGAATGTCGATCATGTCCAACAGAAGGTGATGGACAGCATTCCGCTCGAGTCGACCAAACGCGACATATTAAGCTTCATCTCTGACGAACTGTCTGATTTGCGTGAGATCGGAAGCAACGAAGTCAAAAAAATTGCCTCGCAAATGCTTCTGAAGGTCTATTTGAGTGGGCACGTCTGGCATGTGCACTCATCAAGCAAAACCCTGCAGGACTATCAGCAGATGAGTGTTTCAATCTTGTTATCGATCGGAATAAAGCCAGCGCTGTCCCACTCCTCGATCGCATGTATAAATTGACCTTGGAAACAATATTCCCTCAGGATCAGTGGATGCGTGATCATTGTCTTAATCGATTCCGATCTGTTATGGCACAGATGCTTGGAATTGCAGAACCACTTCCTCTCGCTTCTTCACGTCTTCTGAGGCAACATTTCATTGATGAAGATCTTCGCAAAATAGATGTCAGTACTATCATAAAGCCTATGGGTGCCTTGCTTAGTGGGACAACGGATCATACTTCCACGATCCGTCCCCTTCATGCTTCTTTTCCTGAGTTTTTAACAGATAGGGGGCGGAGTGGCGAGTTCTTCATTGATTTAACTCGTATTCACAACGACCTTGCAGGTGCCTCACTTGGAGTGATGAAGGATGGACTGAAGTTTAACATGTGCCAACTGCCGAGTTCTTATCTTGCCAATGATGAGATCCCAGACCTGTATGAGCGAGTTCAGAATTGTATTCCCCCACAACTGTCATATTCATGCCGATTCTGGACAGAGCATCTTCGGCATGCACAGTTTAACTCAGCTCTTGCAGATGCAGTTCAAGATTTCTTTAATCATGAGCGGCTATTATTCTGGTTGGAATCACTAAGTCTTCTTAAAGTGATCAATACATGTGCCAGCTCTATGTCTTCTGTTATTCAATGGGTAATAGTAAGTACAGTGGCCATTCTTTCAGCATCATGGTTATTCTAAAATATACTAGTCTCATGTAGAGTGTCAAGATATTGCTGATGATGCAGCAGATGTTCAAAAATTTGTTCGTATGTTTGGTGGTGCAATCTCTTTCAGCACTCCCCATCTTTACATATCTGCACTACCATTTTCACCAACAACTTCACGGATCTCAACAAAGTTTAGAAGTAAATTTCTTAAAGTGCTACAGATTGTTAATGGGCAAAACAAGTCCTGGCCAGTGGTTCAGGGAGTGCTAAATGGCCATTCTAGTGATGTCATGTCTATTGCATTCTCTCCAGATAGCAAGTATATTGTGTCAGGATCAAAAGACAAGACCATCCGGTTGTGGGATGCTGAGACTGGAAAACAAGTGCAACCACCTCTTGAGGGACATGGCAATACAGTCATCTCTGTTGCATTCTCCCCAGATGGCAAGCACATTGTCTCAGCATCACTTGACAAGACCATGCAGTTGTGGAATGCTGAAACGGGAGAACCAGTGCAACCGCCTTTTGAGGGACATGATAGTGCAGCCACATCAGTTGCATTCTCTCCAGATGGCAAGCAAATTGTGTCAGGATCATATGATAAGACCATCCAGTTGTGGGATGTTGAGAAAAAAAAACTGGTACAACCACCTTTTGAGGGACATAATGCTATAGTCTGGTCTGTTGCATTCTCTCCAGATGGCAAGTATATAGTGTCAGGATCAAAAGACATGACCATCCGGTTGTGGGATGCTGAAACTGGAAAACAAGTTCAATCTCCTTTTGAGGGACATGGCAATACAGTCAAATCTGTTGCATTCTCCCCAAATGGCAAGCATATTGTGTCAGGATCAGCAGACAAGACCATGCGGCTGTGGGATGCTGAGACAGGTGAACTGGTGAAACCACCTTTTGAAGGACATGATGGTGGAGTCACATCAGTTGCATTTTCTCCAGATGGCAGGCATATTGTGTCAGGATCAAATGACTGCACCATCAGGTTGTGGGATGCTGAGACAGGGGAACTGGTAAAACCACCTCTTAAGGGGCATAAAAATGTAGTCATCTCTGTTGCATTCTCTCCAGATGGCAAGTGAATTGTATCAGGATCATATGACAACACTACCCAGTTGTGGGATGCTGAGATAGAGAGATTGATGCAACCATCTTTTGAAGGACATAACTGTACAGTCACATCTGTTGCATTCTCTCCAGATGGAAAGCACATTGTGTCAGGATCACATGACAAAATTATCCAGTTGTGGAATGCTGAAACAGGAGAACTGGTGCAACCACTTCTTGAGGGACACAACAGTGTAGTCTTTTCTGTTGCATTTTCTCCAGATGGCAAGCACATTGTGTCAGGATCAGATGACAACACCATCCAATTGTGGGATATTGAAACAGGAAAATTAGTGCAACCATCTTTTAAAGGACATGATGATATAGTCTTGTCTGTTGCATTCTCCCCAGATGGCAAGCATATTGTGTCAGGATCAGCAGATGAGACCATCCGGTTGTGGGATGTTGAAACAGGAGAACTTGTGCAACCACCTCTTAAAGGACATAATGATTCAGTCACATCTGTTGCATTCTCTCCAGATGGCAAGCATATTGTGTCACACTCATTTGACACCACCATTCAGTTGTGGGATGCTGAGACTGGGAACTTAGTGCAATCACTTCTTAAAAAATATCACAGTTCAATTGGATCTGTTGCATTTTCCCCAGATAGCAAGCATATTGGATTAGTGTCAGAACACATCATCATGTTGATGTTGGATGCTGAGACAGGAAAAGCAATAAAACCACCTTTTGAGGGATATCAACATGGAGCCACATCTGTTGCATTATCCCCAAATGGCAAGCATATAGTGGCAGGATCACTAGACAACACCATTTGGTTGTGGGATATTGATACAGGAGAACTGGTGAAACCACCTTTTGAAGGACATGATAATACAGTCAAATCTATTGCATTCTCTCCAGATGGCAAGTACATTGTGTCAGGATCACATGACAAGACCATCCGGTTGTGGAATGCTGAGACAGGAGAACTGGTGAAACCACCTTTTGAGGGACATGACAATACAGTTTTTTCTGTTGCATTCTCTCCAGATGGCAAGCACATTGTATCAGGATCATATGATAATACTATTCGATTATGGGATGCTGAGATAGAGAAAATGGTGCAACCACCTTTTAAGAAGCAAATGTTGATACATTTTTCCTCCCACCTTGAACATGCTCTGAATGGTGCTATTGACATATTGGGTGACATATCTGCTATATCTAGATATGGATTTGATGTCTTAACAAGCATCAATGGGTGGATTCAAATTGGACCCAAACATAGTCTTTTGTTTTGGTTTCCACCATATTATCATCCTCTATGGTATTCACCACATACCCAGCTGATTATACCAACACTTCATTCTCTAGATCTTGGTCGGCATGGCTCATGGAAATTTATGGGAGCTTTGCTATATAGAGAGAAACACATAATTGCTTATGTTATGTATATTTATATGTTTTTGTTATAATTTCAACACTCAATAAAGACCTTCTTGTATTTTACACAGATTTAAACATTACAGTGAGAGACAAAACTATTAGTGTTGGGTTTTTTAAAAAAATGGCCTTGCTGTGAAACAGAAAGGCTCCCCACTGTCTAAAAATACTTATGTATGTAACTTATGTTAGTACATTGTTTGTTCCTCCTTCGTTTGGCAAACACTTAGACATTCAGATTTTGGGAAACTTGACAAAATGTTGGTACATTGTTTTTTCCACTTTCATTTGCCAAACCCTTGGACATTCAGATTCTGGGAAACTTGATAAAATGTTGGTACATTGTTTGTTCCACTTTTGTTTTCCAAATACTTGGACATTACAGGTGTCCTACTTCATCATCCCTCTGTTGTCATCTTCTGTGTGTTTATGCTAAATGAATGGTGTTCTCATCTCAACCTTTGGCCATGGAGACAGGTCTAGAAATACTGAGGAAGGGGTGGAAATGTAGGTATGAACAATGTTGTCATTAACCTCTATCAGACCAGGTCAGTCAAAGGTAAGTCAAAAAAGTGGAGTCAGTCAATATTTTGGGTCAGACCTGGTCTATAAAATTTGTGGGATACCAGCAAAGTACAGCTATAGGTTATCATGCTCATCCTGCCTTATTGGCTCTATGTCTACTGTCTCTTCTTGACACCCTTCATTATAGCTGTGAAGCTCTGATGCAAGGTTTTTGACTCCTCCATTCCAATAAAAGCTAGAACATCTTCTCCCTGCTATTGGATAATTCAAGAGATCCTTGAGTGGTATATGAGGATTGCATCTGTTTTGTTGATGATGTAAAGTTGGTTCTTGGGGAATTAACACAGGATGATGAATGGTGCTATGTAAATAGATTAACTCTGGGGGTGGTGGGGCCATCAGGAAAAAAGGTTTTGTCCTAAAGAAATATAGGTGTCTTTAAGCATCTTAGAGACTTTAAAGATGATAAAGACACAAAGCACCCTAAGCTCCTTTCAATGCAAAGTGACATGGGAACAGTTTATCCAAAGCATTCCAAAGCAACCCAAACATTATCTAAAGGCCTCCTAAAGACCTCTCATAGACATCTAAAGCTACTTAAGGCATCTCTGACATCCACTGAGATGTCTTTTATTTCTCTTCAGGCTCACTTGAGATGCAGTATAGTAATGGCATCTTACAGAATTCAAGTATAGTGAAATGTATATATAATTCAAGCAAGCTCTCTACTAGAGTGATATGCTAGTTGATTAGACAATCACAGACAGGAAAGAGAATATATAAAAATAATGTATAATAGAATAGATAGAATGTGGGATAACCCATCATCATAATTTAAGATACTGTAGCTAATGTTGGCATCAGGCCATTGGATGGGCACAGCAGGTTGAGGAAGGAAGAGGGCAAGTGTTGCATAGACGTCAGGACCAGAGATGGTTGTCTATTACATGAGTTTTAGTGAGCAAATAAGTGGGGAAAGGATAATTAAAACATACCTGTTGGAATTTAGCACCCTCATTCATTATTCTGAAAGACGAGATGGTGGGATGAGGGCCACCAAATGTAAACACAGGGAAACAGAGGGTGAGCCACTGGATGGCTGAATGAACATGGCAAATGATACATCACCGATGCCAGTGCCAGGGCCATAAACAGTTCTATACAATCTGTTATGCATGTTGGGGTTAGTAAAAGAAGGAAGAGGGACTGTGGTATACCCACTTTCAGGATTTAGCATTTCTATTCATAATGGTGAAAGACAGAACAGTGGCAGTGGTTGTGAGTGTAGGGTAGTGGGGATTGGACACACCAGATGAGAAAGATGATGGGACTGTGAGCCATCCTCTGTAGTCTGTTAAAAGTATGGTTGTTAGCAAAAAGAAAAAGGTGAGGGATGGACAGAACATATCTATGCAGATGGGTGACATAGTGTTTGATGTGAGCTAGTTGCATACTCAGTTGCCACTGCATGTGGAACAAGCATGTGGCATAGTACACTGGGGGTTTTGGTTATGGATTAGCAATAGAGGGTGGTGGAGAGAGTAATTGTAGTACTTACTGAGGTACTGCTATTATTATGCTACATGAGCACTGTTGCCAGTTCTTGTTACCATCAGGTGGTGTTGGCTTTACTATAGAAATGGGAATGTCAGTACTTAGTATTAGTGCAGTGAGTGTGGGGCAGTGAAAATGGCATCAACAACATTGGGCATCATTGACAATTATGAGGGCAAGGGAACAGTGGTGGTGGTGGTGAACCATGAACGAAGTTGAACTTCACAAATCACTAGGCAACAGCATGGGTATTCCCATATATATCAGCCCTTTTAGCCATAATCAACGTGTGCAATACCATGCCTATGAATTGCGCATTTTTTACCATCAAAAAGAGTCTAAAAACAGCCAAATCAGTCCAGAAATGACTGAGATATAGCCTATTTTAATGCATTGCATATGTACAATTGGCCATAATTCACTCAGTTTTGGCTCTAAAATTATGCTTTTGGACTTGTTTCAAAGGTGACAGATAGGGTAAATTTTATCCATAATTTTATCTGCATTATAACAGGCTATTAACCCATACAAAATACCCAAACCCATGCTATTGCCTACAAATCACAGAAGTTCAACCTATCACATGATGCATGGGAGAATTTCCCAAAACTGATATGAAAAGTGATGTGACCAAATCTACAAGACGTGTCTCATAGATTTGGTCACCTCCTTTAGAAAATATTGTCACAACCAAAATCCATCCCATCTTGTTTACATAAGTTGTACTAAAGGCAGGGTGTGTTACGATCTCAAGTTAGAATCACGCAGTGTGCGTAATCTAACCACCAATCATTTACAAGAACAGGTTCAAGTTCGAGTTGAGCAGGTTAAGCAGGTTGGATTCTCAAGAACTAGCTAAAGAATACAGTGGATCCTTTCTGGTATAAATACTATGAGCTGTACAGCAAGTTGAAACAAGTTTTAATGTTCATCAACAGATGTATATAAGAATAAAGGAAACAGATCAAATGTTCATCAAAAGATGTATCATAAAAGATGGAAGCAAAAGTCCATCAAAGATATGATGGAGTTTCATAGATATGATGGAAGGCAAAGTTCATCAGAGCGTTCGATGATGTATCAATGATGTGAAAGATGACAAAGAAAAGGAAAAGAAAAAGAAAAGAAAAAGAAAAAAGACTTGTTGTAACATTACCCCGTACTACACTCCTTATGTCTCAGAAGAAGTGAAGTCCATCATTTCTACGAGTTTGTTAGTTTCCATATGGTTTGCCTGTGGTGTTAGCAATTCCGGCATCGTCGAGAAGATCTTCGTCAACTCCTCCATAATAGGGGTCAATGTGTTGCTTGTTGTTTGGGTTGTAACTGCAGTCTCGGAAAGAATGTCCAGGTGCATATCGGTAGCAGTAAATGCATTTGAACTCGGGACATTTGGGGCAAATGTGTCTGGGTTCACCGCATTGGTAGCAAGTGACCAATGTTGTGCTCGTTGAACAATTCGTTGTAGTAGACGGCGTTGGACAAGCTTTGTTGACGGGTCATTGTTTTTGAGATCGTCGAGGTATAGGCATAGGGATGGGAGATCTCAAGGGAGTGGAGGTGGGAGGCGAAATCTGTGGTGAATCGTCAATGACTGGCAAAAATTGTACTGCTCGGCGATAGGCAGGAGGGCGGGCAGGAAGGGGACGAGAAGGAACGGCATTTTGTAAAGGAGTACTAGGGATAGAAAATACGGATGGTTTTTCGGCGTGGTGGGCGACTCACGACGATGTTTTCTCAACACGTCGTGGATCTCCCTTGTAATCCCCACGATTGCAGTTGATCCAGCAAGACCGTTGCCATAGTTTGTTGAGCTCGAGACCGGAGTCTGGCAAAACGGATTTCTTGCTCTTCTTGTTGGTGGGCTCGGGCGACTTTCGCTAGATCATCGATGGCAAGAATAGTGTCTGGGTCTTCAAAGTACGAACAGATTTTCTGAGCCATTTCATCGTCGGCAAAGAGGTCCAGGGCTTCGAAGGTTGACAGTGTTTGAACGTAATGAGGCATGGCAGGTCGTTTGCCTTGTAGGCATGAGTTGGCAGGGGTAGAAGAGGAAGAAGCGGTGGGAGTATTGATGAAAGACATGTCGCGTTGTTTTGATAGTTAGGGGTATGGTTTAGAGATAGAACGACTTGGCCTTTTTAACTACTTTGGCAATTAGTGGAAGGCGTTGGTAGAGCTCTTGTTCAACCTTATTTAGTTTGAGGCGTAGAGATCTGGCTTGATGGTGGGCAAATTGAGCAGCAGCCGGGCGATAGTTCTGTTTTGCTGTTTCTTTCTGGTCGATTGTTTTGTTGTATGCTGTCATACACCAATTTTGATTGGATATGAGATTTATCTATAAGCTTAGAGCGTCTGTCTTGACTCCCCATTGTATGCAGAAGCCAGGGTTATTATTTTGCATTTTTATCTGAAGCACATCCCTCAATATTCAATGTCAAAGCCCATTCACAGTCCACCTCAAGCTCCATTCCAACTTTCAATCTCCACTTCAACCATTTGATCAGTTACACTCCCTATCAATGATTCAATCGTCTATCTATTTCGAACCTCAAGGCTATGCGCAGATTATTCTTGGACATCATTCCTATCCATCCTAGTACACACAGCACTGCACAGCATCATATATCACCATCATCATCAGCATTTGATCATCTACAACTATTTGGTCCTTAACTGGATTCCACATATGCAGCAAATCTTTGTCTCACTCAGCAGTCTTGGTAATGGATGACTGAGCTGTGCCATGAATAGACTGGTTCTATTCATTAGCATGGTACTTGTTCGCTATTTTGGCTCCTTTTCTATTGTCTGACACTTTCATATGATTAATCCTTCCTTCCTCTTGTCATTCTTGCTTATTGTACTTACTCAGCTTCGCTTCTTTCTTACTCATCTCACTTCGCTTTTCATAATCCTGCTTATACTTCTTACTCATCCTATGTTACTTACTTACTCATCCTTCTATTTTTCACTCCTAAACTCCGTCAGCTTTCAATCTATTGTATGTAGTTGACAGATGGGACTACTGGGTGTTGTTCTACAGAATGATTGGTATAGTTTGGACGCTTGATCTCTTTTAAATATTTTTCTATGTTCTCTGGTATATAAACCATGTATTAGTATCGCTTGGAATGCAAGGAAGTTACAAGCCCCAACTTTCTTCACAAGCAAAGATTTCAAGTTATCAAGTACTCAGTCCAGCACTCCAAGCACGCATTCAATCAATCTCTATCAATATTCAGCACGAAATTCAACAATCACTCCAGTTATTCAAGACGTTCATCAGAGGCTAAACCAGCCTATCCAACCACTCTCGCTCTCTTATCACAGAGAATTTTGTCCAGTTCATTTCGATCCTACCATCCTCCAGACCCTTCATTCTTCCTCTACATCAAGATCTTCAACTCCCCATCGCTTCTATTGCTCCAGAATATTTATTCTGCAATCTTGGTCTTGTTGTCATCTTCATCCATCGCCCTAGTCATCCCTCATTCACTTCACCACTCTGTTTGATTTTTTGGTTCAAGAACATCACACAATCCTTCATCATCTATCACTCCAGGCCACTCAAGCCATTACTCCATCAGCAGGCTTTACTTCTAGCTTTACAGACACTGCAGACTTGCTTGAAGCGCACTAGGATCAAGACTACATTCTCACTCCTGCCCCGTATCAATCCCTACAATTTATCTAGTCATTTGGCCCCTCCACAGTCATCACACCTCATTCACACCATTCTACCCTAATCAAGTCGGGTTGCTTCCTCCCAGTAAATACTCAAGGGCATTTTATATTCCCTCATCCATTCCTCCTCCTTCATACATCCCTGCTCTCCTCAGACCACATATATCTTCACAACCTAGTGGCCAAGCCAGCCCTCACTTTAACTCAACAGGGAGAGAGTCGTCTTATCTAGTCTAGACCATTCCTCTCTGGTTTGTGTTTTGGTTTTCGATTTATATATCAAATCACACACTACGTAGTTCACCGGGCATGTGGATTAATTTCAGATCGAATTCAGATAGGAACAATGACCATCGAGCTTGCCGTCTGTTCAGATTTCTTGGGCTTCTGAAGTATGTCAGGTTCTTGTGGTCTGAATGAATGATTGTCGTATGTTTGGATCCTTGAATGTAGTGTCTCCATTCCTGTAATGCTCGTACAATTGCCAGGAGTTCTCAATCATAGATTTTGTAGTTCCTTTCCGTCGTGGAGAAGGTTTTGAAATGAATGCACATGGGTGTCTTTCACCGTTTCCATCAAGTTGAGTCA
This sequence comes from Psilocybe azurescens, assembly GCA_023853785.1. NCBI lineage: Eukaryota > Fungi > Basidiomycota > Agaricomycetes > Agaricales > Agrocybaceae > Psilocybe > Psilocybe azurescens. The sequence goes on from JAJIRX010000640.1 coordinate 57,907, forward strand.
GCATGGCTCCAGATGCATATTTAGAGGCGTTACATTTGATTTGAAATGGTTTGCTCAGGTCTGGCATTGAGAGAACCAGTTCTTCCGTGAATCATCGTTTTAGTTTGTCAAATGCTCTTTGAGCTGCGTCTGTCCATTCGAATTTCTTGTCCTTCTTTAGGAGGTCATTTAGGGGTTGTGCTACCGTAGAGAACTTCCTGATGAATTTTCGGTAGAAATTTCCAAATCCCAGGAATCCCCTGACTTGCTTGACTGTGGTAGGCGCAGGCCAGTCTCGGATTCCTTTAAGTTTCGATTGGTCCATGGAGATTTTTTCTTCTTTGATTATCATTCCCAGGTATTCAACTTTCCGTTGTCTGAAGACGCATTTTTCTGGTTTGAGGTATAGGTCATTATCCTTTAGTCTTTGTAGGACAATCCATTCGTACTTTGCCAAATCTTCTTGATTTTTGGCAAAGATTAAGATGTCATCCATGTAGATAATCACGAATCCTCCAGAGATTTCGCCTTCGAACAGAGAATCCATCATGGATTGAAAAGTGGCCGGGAATTGCATAATCCGAAGAACATAACCATGGGTTCAAAGAGTCCTCAATTCGTTTTGAAGGCAGCTTTCTGTTGATCTTCCTTTCGAATACGAACATTGTTGTATCCTTGCCTGATGTCTAACTTGGTAAAGAATTTTGCTCCTTTGAGTTTGTCCAGTAGATCAGGGATTCATTGCAAAGGGTAGGCATTCTTTATTGTCCATTTGTTTAGATATCGATAGTCTTGACAAGGCCATAGTTTTCTGTCTTTCTTGGCTACAAAGAAAAAGGGTGATGCAATGTCCAATTCTGATTTGACGATATATCCTTTGTCCAGCATTTCTTTAAGAAATTTGTCCTGTTCAATTTGTTCTTCTGGGGTGAGACTGTAGACTTTGCATGGTTTTGGTTTGAATCTGGGTTTCAGTTCAATTTTGTGGTCCCAAGGTCTTGAGATGGGAAATCGATCTGCTGCCTTTTTGTCGAAAAGTCCGAGGTAGTTGTGGAGGTCCGGGGAATAAGTTCTTCCAGAGGTTTAGCGGGTGTCCTGTTTTTGTGTTCCATTGCCAGAGTTTGTGAAGTCGTGGTTTTTGCGTTGATCCATGCCTGGTCCATTTCTTCGGAGTCTTTTGCTTTGATAAAATCTATTACCAAGGCGTTGAAGTCCTTGAGTGGGGTGTCCGTGGTGTCTGTGGTGTCCATGATTGGTTCAGTTTCTTCCAGTTCTTCTTCCATGGTGGTAGTGCAGATGGATTTGGAAACTCTCCATTTAACTTTTCCAGTTTCCCAATCGATGTCGGGGTTTCGTTTTTGAAGCCAAGATAGTCCTAAGATAATCTTTTGTCGTCCTAGTCCAGAGACAAATAGAACTTCCTTGTTTGTTCTGTTCCCGATGGTAAGATTGAGTTCTACAAAGGTAGAGATTGTTCCTTTCTTGTTGAGACTTCTGTCTACGTTGTATACCGTGAGGTTCTTCTTCAAAGGTTTTTGTTCGAGTCCTAGTTTCCTAGCGTAGTTTTGGTCGATGAATTTTCCACCAGCTCCAGAGTCAATTAGACCCGAGGTTTCGACGATTTGTGGCCTTCCGTTTTTCATGGCAGAGAAAGAAATCATTAAATGCATAGATTTATTCTCGAGTGTAGCCATAAATACAGAATAGATGCCTAATCGTGGAGAGACCAACGTCGATTCGGTTCTCCGTTTTAAAAATCCTCAGTGTTGGTGTCCTCCTCCTGGTCTCCCATTGCCAAACTCGCCAGTTCCTCTCTTTCCTCCATGTTTAACTCCCAGATATGGGCATGAAGGTCCTTTGCTGTCCATTTCTTCTTCAGCAGTTCCTTCGGTATGAAAGGATTATTCTTCTTCTTCTGAGGGCAGTCTACCGTGAGATGTCCCATTTGTTTGCATCTAAAACAAGCCCCTTTTTCATAAGGCTTGTTTGTTCTTCAGTGGTCATGACGTCGACGTCCATCGCAAAGGGTCCTTTCTTGGCATGGATTTGGGAATGAATCGCGCGTTTGATTGAGATGGGCCTCTTATTGCCATAGCGAGTCGATAGCTCCTATCAAAAGACATGGCTTTGTCATACCATTCTTCGATTTTGGTGGACCTCTTCTCGGACTGGATGATCTTCTGTACTAATGCTGGGTTCAGCGCTGTTTTGAACATTTCGATCAGGAGTTTGTTCAGCGGTGTCGGAGTCGTTAGACATCCCCGCTTCTCCAACCAGTAGTTTGAACTTGGTTACTAGTTGTTTGGCGGTCAGGTTCTTTTGTCAAAGCATTTTTAATTTGTCCAATGCATCAATGTCTTCTTCTTCTGGCTTGAATGCCTTCTGGAATTTGTTGATAAATTCCTTGTATGTCGGTAAGTCGACGTCCCCAGTGTCGAGGTTCAGTTTGTTCTGGACAAACTGTTGTTTCCAAACGACCGTGTTCCCTTCTTGCATGTAAGAGAGAATGAAACGCAATCCGTTTTGGTTCAGTGTTGTAGACGTCCTTGTTGATCCCTATATAGAGGATACATTCTTGGAGGAATTTCTTGCTCTTAAACCGTTTGCCGTTGAAGGGCATAGGTTTGCTAAGAGAGAGTTCTCTTGTCTTCGGGGTGTTGATCGTCATTTGTTGGTCAACCATTTGTGGTTCATTCGGTTCAGAGTTTTCAGAGGCGTCGGTGAAGTATTCTTCTCCTGACGATAGTCCTGGAGTTTGGGTAGTTAGTTGAACGTCTGATGTAGGCGTTCGTTCACCACTGTCGTCGGTGTCATAGTTTGCGGAGAAGGTTCTGTGTCAAGATGTCGTGGTGTCTGGTTCAAGCTCCCGATACCGCTTGTGGGCGAAGCAGTATGGTAGAGTGAGAAGCTAGTTCTTTTGTTACAATCTCAAGTTAGAATCACGCAGTGTGCGTAATCTAACCACCAATCATTTACAAGAACAGGTTCAAGTTCGAGTTGAGCAGGTTAAGCAGGTTGGATTCTCAAGAACTAGCTAAAGAATACAGTGGATCCTTTCTGGTATAAATACTATGAGCTGTACAGCAAGTTGAAACAAGTTTTAATGTTCATCAAAAGATGTATCATAAAAGATGGAAGCAAAAGTCCATCAAAGATATGATGGAGTTTCATAGATATGATGGAAGGCAAAGTTCATCAGAGCGTTCGATGATGTATCAATGATGTGAAAGATGACAAAGAAAAGGAAAAGAAAAGAAAAGAAAAGAGAAAAGAAAAAGAAAAAGACTTGTCGTAACAGGGTGGATTATAGCAACAGTGCCCAGTGAGAAGAATGTGGTAGCACATATCTTTCAGTTTATCCAAGCTCTAAACAGGGATGTGAGAATGTGGTGGATGGTGGAGTGTTGAAAGGAGTTCACTTCACCTGGAATGGTGTAAGTAAACAAAAGCACAAATGGAGAATGTCATGTGATTTATATTATTTATTTGCTTTCAAGAGCAACAGCATGTGAATTCCTGTGAATATCAGCCCTATTATCCGTATCCAACCTGTGTAGTACCATACCTGTGATCTATGCATGTTTACTGATCAAATAGAGTTCAAAAACAGCCAAATTGGGCCAGAAATGACTGAGATACTGTATAGTCTATTTTAATACATTGCACAAAATTAGCTGTAACTTACTCAGTTTTGGTTCAAAAATTATGTTTTTAGACTCGTTTTGAAGGGGACAGATAGAATTTTTTTTATTCATAATTTTACCCGCACAATATATGGCTATTAACCCGTACAGAATACCTGAACCTGTGCCGTTGTCTAGGTTCAAATTGACTTTACCTTTTTGCATATTTTTTTTTACCATGCAGCTACTATTTTCTTGCAATCACCAGGCCCTATTCCCTCTGTCTCATTCCATTATCTTTTCAATGTCATGTTGTAGATGTAGTTTATTACATTAGCTATGTATTTATCTAAGCAATGGCACAGATTTTTGAGCATGTGCAGGCTGTGGGTAACAGTATGCATGGGTACAGGTACAGGTATGGGTATGGGTAACAATTTCGCGTATGCGTGAGATTTTAAACAAGCTCTAGAACATCCCAAACAGTTGAGAATTGAGTGAGATAGAAAGGAAGCAGTGAAATTCACTATTTCTGATCTATCTCCCTCATTTCTCAACCGTTCAGGTTGTTTTGGGCCTGTTTTGACAGGTAAACCCCTGGATTGCGGGTAGGGCTTGCCAAGGGTATGGTTATGGGTATGGCACAAAATTCCTGTGGGTTACCCATGCTATTCCCTATACTTATCTAAGATTTAATAATGCTATGCTCAGAATGTTTTGTGGTAATTTAGAATTTTTAAAAGACTCATAGAGAGCTTCAGAGAAATTTGAAAATTTGCAAAGACTGCAAAAAGCTTTGAGGAATCAGACTATTTCCAAAGATCACAAAGACATCCCAAAGCAGCCTAAAGTGATAAATGTGCTTTATAAAGGTTGTAATTACCTAAAGCATTCTCAGAGTAAATCCTTTTTCCTGATATTAACTGTTGGCTTTATCCACACATGTGAATACAAGCCTGAAGTTATAACAAAAGAACTAGCTCATCTATGAATCTCGCCTGCTCTCCAGCAGACAAGACCTCTGAAACCCCAAACAAAACATGGCACCACCAAAAGCAGAACTTCTGCTACTGACAGCTCTGAAAAGAAACCCCAACACAAAATTGGCAAACACTGAACCCATCCAGACAAAGCTCTAAAGACATCAATCTAGGCAATAAAGACCTATCGAACTTGCTATTTGACCTATTATCAACACTGGTGATAGACCAAGAAGAACAACACAAGACAGAAATGGTTGAAACAGCTACCAATGGAAAGAAAAAATCTTGATCAACAAATCTGCCATATTTGATGGAGACAGGACAAAATCTAAGTCTTTTCTACAAGACTGCTACCTCTACATGGACACAAACGACAACATCTATAACACAGACAAGAAGAAAATCACCTTTATCTTATCATTTTACATGGAGGGAGGAGCGAAACTATGGAAAGAACAGTACTTGACCTCAAGGACAAAAGGAACCAGCCCCAACCAAACCATTGACTGGGACACCCTGGCAACCTTTCTCAAAAAATTCCATGATGCATTCACTCCAGTAGACAAAACCAGATCAGCTATAAACAACATGAAACAACTCAAGCAAAAGCCCAACAAAAGAGTGGAAGACATTATCAACAAATTCAAACTGTTGGTAGGACAGGCCAATCTAGGAACGGAAACAGAATCAGACCACACTCATCTCATAGGATTATTCCAAAAATACATCATGCCCCAACTCACTGACAAAATCATGTATTCCGATAATCTTCCAAGGACAATCCAAGGATGGTACCGAAAGGCAACACAATTTGACACCAACTACAGACTAGCCAAGAGCTTTAAAGAAGAAACAGAAGGGCACAGAAGGGTACCACAATGGAATAACCCTCCAAGGTACAACAGAAACTATGACCCAAATAGGATGGACATAAGCACCATGACAGCCAAAGAACAAGCCAAATTAATCAGGAAAGGTGCCTGTTTCAGGTGCAAGCAACGAGGACACCTATCCAGAGAATGTCCACAGAAATGACAAATGAATCAGAACAAGACCCAAGGACAACAAAAGATGAAATGGACCCCAAAGGAACTCCATACCCACATCAGGAACCTGAACAGGGACAAAAAGGATGAACTCACAGACCTCATGGTCAAAATAGGATTTGAAGAAGAAAAGGATTTTTAAAGCAGAGAAACAGGACGACATCTGTCTCTCCTTATCTGAAAATACAATCTGTACTTACATCAACAATCGAGAATAAAACTATACTTTTACCAGTTTCATTCCCTGCAAAGAGACAGAATGGCTCACAAATTGTCAAAATCTCTGCACTTCTAGACTTAGGAGCAGGAGAGAAATTCATTGACCAAAACTATGCACAAAAACTTGGACTCAGGACCCAACCCTTGGAGAAACCCATCTGAGTCTATAATGTAGATGGAACCCCAAACAAAAAGGAACCATCTCATCGTTTGTGGATCTGGACCTGAAAGTTGGGAGCTGGAACCATCAAGAACAATTACTAGTCTCTGGGCTAGGGAAACAGAAAATCATTCTAGGATTCCCTGGCTACAGGAGAAAAAACCCAGAAATCAATTGGTGGAACAGACAGATAACTTGGAAACCACGTCAAGGACCTATGATAAACCAGACTACCATTGAAGAAGAAATGGACAAACAAATATCAACAATCAGAACAACCCACCCATTGGAGGAATTCAAATCCCTAATTGTCCAATATATAGAGAACACAAATGAAGACAGAATAAAAGAAACTTGGCTGAACACCAAGACCACTACCTTGCAAATGTTAGCCCAGCAATATGAACCAGAAAAACCAACAAAACCTCTCCAGGACACCATACCCCCAGAATATCATTCATATATGGACCTTTTCAACAAACAAGCAGCAGACTGATTTCTGGAAACAAGACCATGGGACCACAAAATTGAACTAAAAGAAGGATTCATACCCAAGAAATTCAAAACATATAACATCACTCTGGCAGAACAAATGGAACTGGACAACTGGACAAAGGAACAATTAGACAAAAGATACATCCAATCCTCTGAATCACCCATGGTATCTTCCTTCTTCTTTGTATCAAAGAAAGATGGGAAGCTCTGCCCTTGTCAAGATTACAGGTATTTAAACAACTGGACAATCAAGAACACTTACCCCTTACCATGGATTACGGAATTCATGGACAAGTTGAAAGGAGCAAAATTCTTCACCAAATTAGATACCCAATGGGGCTACAATAACATCAGGATAAAAGATGGTGACCAATGGAAAATGGCATTCAAAACCAACTGAGGACTCTTCGAACCAACTGTAATGTTCTTTGGCATGTGTAATTCCCCAGCAACCTTCCAATCTATGATGGATTTGATCTTCAAAGACATGATATTGCAATGCTTCATAATCATCTATATGGACGACATCCTAACCTTCGCAAAAGATTGAAAAGAACTGGAAAAGTACACCAAAATGGTCCTGCAACGACTTCAAGAAAACGATCTCTATCTCAAACCAGAGAAATGCTCATTTGCCCAGGAAAAGGTGGAATATCTCAGAATGATTGTCAAAGCAGGAAAGATTTCTATGGACCCAACAAAGCTAAAGGGAATTCAAGACTGGCTGGCACCTACTACTCTCAAACAAGTCCAATCATTTCTAGGCTTTGGAAACTTTTACCGAAAATTCATCTGGAAATTCTCAGAGGTGGCTTGACCCTTGAATAAACTCCTGAAGAAAGACAAAGGATTTTCATGGAATGACACAACTCAAGCTGTCTTTGACAAACTAAAGAAACAATTCACAGAAGAACCTGTACTCTTGATGCCTGACCCCTCTAAACCATTTCAAATTGAATCCGATGCTTCAAAATATGCCTCTGGAGCAGTCCTTACTCAACTAGATGGAAACAGCAAAAGGCATCCATGTGCATTTATATCTAGAACAATTTTCCCCAACTGAAAGGAATTATGAAATCTACAACAGGGAATTATTGGGAATAATCTGAGCATTACAAGAATGGAGACACTACATCCAGGGATCAGAATACATGACCACAGTATACTTGGAGCACAAAAACTTAATATACTTCAGGTCAGCCCAAAATCTAAACTGATGACAGGCATGCTGGTCTCTGTATGTCTCAGAATTCAACCTGAAACTAGTACATCTACCTGGAAACAAAATGATTTAATCCAATGCCCTTTCAAGATGCCCTGACTTCATCCCAGAAGAAGATCACAACAACAAAAACATCATCTTACTCCCAGAAAGACTCTTCATTGGCTTAATCGACACTGAATTACAGGAAAGAATTGCCAAAGTAAATGAACTGGACTACAACGCAGCAGAAACAATGAAAACCATATTAGAAGGAGGACCACCGAATATACAACACGACCTCAAAGAATGGAAAACAAAAAATGTAAATGGCAAGACTGTTTTATACTACCATAGACAAGCCTACATTCCAAAAGATCAAAACCTTATGAAGGGACATAGTCAAATCATATCATGACCCTATCTTAGCTGGACACTCTGGGGAACTCAAAACATTCAATTCAGTAAAACAGCACTACTGGTGGCCAGGACTATGCTCATTCATCAAACAATATGTAAAGGAATGCACTGCTTGCCAACAATTCAAGATCAATTGACATCCCTCCAACCCATCTTTCATACCAATACCTGGACTAAAATCAACCTGACTATTTGCAGATAGCACTATGGATTTCCTCACAGATCTTCCACCAATTCTAGACAAACAAGGAGAAGTCAAATTTGATGCAATTCTGAGCATCACCAACCACAGAAAACACAAAAGGACTGGACACCAAAAAAACCAGCAAACTCTTATTGGACAATCTTTACAAAAGGTTTGGTCTGCCAGACAGCCTTACATCAGATCGAGACCCCAGATTCACTGCCAAATCATTCAAGAAACTAATGAAGCTCATTGGAGTAAAATCAAAATTCTCAACTGCATATCACCCTCAGACCGATGGAACAATGGAATGATACAACCGAGAAATTGAAGCTCATCTATCCATATACTGCTTATCCCACCCAGAAGATTGGCACAAACGACTTGGGACTCTTGAATTCACTCGCAATAACCAAAGACACATGGACAGGCAGAGAACACTGTTTGAATTAATTCTCGGATACTCTCCTGTTGCAATTCCCACTGCATTCGAACACACCAAATTCCCTTTCAGGTAGAGGGAAAGTGTCGGGGTTTCTCTTATTTACATACTTATTTTCATCTCATGATTATCTTTTATCTTTTATCTTATCTTTTATCTTTTATCTTTTATCTTTTATCTTTTATCTTTTATCTTTTATCTTTATCTTATCTTTATCTTTATCTTTATCTTTATCTTTATCTTTATCTTTATCTTATCTTATCTTTATCTTTATCTTTATCTTATCTTTATCTTATCTTTATCTTATCTTTATCTTATCTTTATCTTATCTTTATCTTATCTTTATCTTATCTTTATCTTATCTTTATCTTATCTTTATCTTATCTTTATCTTATCTTTATCTTATCTTTATCTTATCTTTTATCTTGATTATTCCAGAAGCTTCTATCACTACTCCTTCCTATTATTCATCATGATCTTGTTTATTACTCATCATGATCTTTATTACTCATCTTTACTCATTCTTACTTTCTTCATTTACTCATTATGATCCTTCTTATTACTCATCATGGAATCTTATTTAGTAAGTCACCTCTAGAGTAGTATAAGTACTGCATGTTTTGTAGATAGATCCTCAGCTTCAATCTCTTAGGATTTCCACTATCGTTGGTGTGAACCTTCAGATCATTGATTCCTCATAAGTCTATCCTCTGCTCTCTCCTCATCCTCTGCTCTTACTCTCTTGCTTGTTTTTGTTGGTGGCCTTCTCACACTGATTTTAGTGTTGCCCTGACAGAAGATTGAAGCTTTTTGACAACTCCACCACCATCTATCACCAACTATTCATCATCCATCATCTTATATTCTTTCTCCATCTTTTCCCACTCTATCCATCTTCACCAATATCCTTTCACCTACTAACCACCTTCACTCACCATTTTATTTTATATTTCCCACTCTCCAATCATTTATTCCACTCTCCAGTGTGTGCTGTGTGTGAAACTTAGTAGATAGGGATATCAACTGTTGGGGCATTTCTTTTCTGAGAGGATTTACTTTTAGTCCACCAGAAAAATACCAGGTAGTCAGTCTTGTGATTCTGGGGTTAAAGCCTAGGCAAGAAGGGACAACTGGGTATCCAGTAGCTTAAATCTTTTTGATACTTAGTTTAGTTTCAAGGGCACTTTTTGTAGATAGCTTTCTCCCACACACACCTGGAAGAGCCTTTATCATGGATTTACCCAATACCAGCTCACTGCCATTATCTGCCTCTGCTCAGCCTTCTTATGAGGAGCTTCAACAGCAGCTTGCCACTCTTCAAAGTTTTTACCACCACCACCTCTTCCAACAAATCACCAACAACTTCCACCCTCACCTACACCTGCTGCTGAGCCTCTGCATTCTGTGGCCTCTGCCTCTCCTAAAGTTTCTAAGTCCTCTCTCTTTGATACTTCTCCCCAGTCATTATCAAGGTTGCCCCACCTGAGCCCTATGATGGTACACTCAGTAAAGCAGAGACCTTCCTCAGTCAACTTCTATTATATTTTCATGGAAGGGGGATCACTGATGACCTTAGCAGAGTTGTCTGTGCTCTCTCCTTCATAAAAGGAGGTACTGCTGGTCAATGGGCTAAGGTGCAAACCTTGAGAATGGAGGATCAGAACAGGGATACAATCCAGTGGAAAAATTTTCTGGATGGATTTAGGACAGCCTTTGGAAATCCAAACCCTGCAGCCACAGCTAGACACAAAATGAGTCAGCTCAAGCAAGCCAACCATACAGCTGGTGAATATGTGGCTAGCTTCAGGGAATTGGAAGTGGACACAAAGTACAATGATGCTGCTTTGGTGGAATTTTTTCAAAAGGGACTCAATTCATCTCTGGTAGATAAGATCTATTCTCTACCACAGATGCCTGTCTCTTTGGAGGACTGGATTTCTTGGGCTATTAAGCTGGATAGACAATAATCACACTCTCCATTCTCTAGGCCAGTCAATCAATCACCAACACCCACATCTAAACCAGCACCCAAGCCCTTCCAAGCTAGCCCTTTTAATTCCTCCTCCACTTCCACCCAAGGCACTTCAAGCAATCTGCAGGATCATGCAAGGCAACAAGATGTAGTCCCCATGGAGGTTGATTCAGGTTGGAGGTCTGTTAGGCCTCTAATATGCTTCAAATGCAGAAAGCCTGGTCATAAGACTGCTAACTGCAGGTCCACTGTCAACATAAATTCAATGGACCATGAAGCCCTGAAAGCCTTCTACAAGGAGGAGATTTTGAAGGAAAAGGAAGAACAGCAAAAGAAAAAGGATAAGCCACAAAAGGATTTTTAGAGGCTCCATTGGTGAAAGATATGTCCCAATGGAAGAATAAATTTTCTGTATTAGAAATTGAAAATAATAATCCCAACTCATTCAATTCTGATACTGAAAGTCAACTCATGTCTTTTGAAAATCCCTTAAATCCTTTTTCCTCTTCTATTTCTGATAAAATATATATCTTGAATCACAGGCCTAAAACCTCTACCCATCTGTCAGTCATTTTGAAAACAGTGGATACAGGAAAAAGGCTTAGTGTGGATGCTTTGCTGGACTCTGGGGCTACAGGTCTTTTTCTGGACACCAGGTTTGTTAAATACCATAATCTCAATACAAGAAAACTTCCTAGAGCCATTCCAGTCTACATTGTTGATGGTACTCTCAACAAGAGTGGCTCTATTCATGAGGAAGTGGACTTGGTTATGGTATATAAAAACCACACAGAAAAGGCTACCTTTGCTGTTTGTGACTTGGGAGATAAAACTGCAATTATTGAACACACTTGGCTTTATCTACACAATCCTGATGTTGACTGGAAAACAGAGGATGTTTAATTCATTAGATGTCCTCCTGATTGTCACATGGAAGTCAAGAGAGCCAGGAGGAAAAGGCAAAAAATAGCTGCAATTCACAGTAGACAACTGCCTGAATTTCATGAAGAAGGAGATGATTTAATTGAAGACACTCCTGATTCTGAATTAGGGCCTGAGGATAGAATATTTATATCATATCTTCATCCTCAAAAGCAGTCTATTAATGCCACTTCTACTGTGTCCCAGAAATTAGCAGAAGAATCTCATCAGCAGGATGACTCCCAAAGAAGACTTTTGAAGAATCAGTCCCTAAACATTATCACCAATTTAAAGGGGTTTTTTCTAAAGAGTCTTTTGATAGGCTACCGATAGAAAGTCTTGGGATCATGCTATTGAGCTGAAGCCTGGTTCTGAACCCTTCAGATCAAAGATTTATCCTCTATCACCAAATGAGCAAAAGAACTTGATGCTTTTTAGAGGAAAATCTGAAGTCTGGTAGGATTAGACCTTCCAAGTCACCTATGGCATCTCCTGTTTTCTTTGTCAAAAGAAGGATGGCACTCTTGGGCTAGTACAGGATTATAGAAAACTGAATGACATGACCATCAAAAATTCATATCCTTTGCCTTTAATTTCTGACATTATCAGTAAACTCAGTAAAGCTAAATACTTTACCAAACTAGATATTAGGTGGGGGTTTAACAATGTCAGAGTTAAGCAAGGAGATGAGTGGAAAGCAGCCTTCAGAACCAATAGAGGGCTGTATGAACCACTAGTCATGTTTTTGGTTTGACCAATAGTCCTGCTACTCTCCAAACTATGATGAATAACATTTTATTGAGCTCATAGATGGGAATGTTGTTATTGTCTATATGGATGACATTTTTAGTTTCACTGAGACTCTTGATCATCATAGGGAGATAGTCAAAAAGGTCCTGGAAATTCTGCAGAGAAATAAACTCTATCTAAAAGCTGAAAAATGTGAATTTGAAAAGAAAAAATTGAATATCTTGGACTTATCATTTCACAAGGCAAGATTGAAATGGATCCTGTCAAGGTAGAGAGAGTTTCTAAATGGTCTGAACCTGAAAATGTCAAGGATGTTCAGTTATTCTTGAGATTTGTAAACTTCTATAGAAGGTTCGTCCAGGACTTTGCAGACATAGCCAAGCCACTTCATGAATTGACAAAAAAGGGACAGTCTGGAGATGGGCTCAAAAACAACAGAAAGCATTTGACCAATTAAAGGGAAAAGTTAGTTCTTCTCCTGTCTTTGATGTTTCCTGACAACAAAAGCCATACAAAGTTGAAGCAGACAGCTCAGATTATGCTACTGCAGCAGTCCTGTCTCAGAAAGGATCAGATGAAAAGTGGCATTCTGTTGCTTTCATGTTAAAAAGCTATCTGAAGTAGAAAGAAATTATGAAATCTATGACAAAGAGATGTTGGCTATTATCAGAGCACTTGTTGAATGGAGACATTATCTTAAAGGAACTAAACATTCCTTTGAGATTTGGACAGATCACAAAAATCTAGAGTACTTTATAGTTGCCCAGAAACTCAGCAGAAGGCAAGCCAAATAGTCACTCTTCCTGTCCAGATTTGATTTTACTCTTCGTCATAGACTGGTAAAAGTTCACTCAAGCCAGATGCTCTGTCTAGGAGATCAGATCACAAAAAAGGGAGTGATGATAATGAGAATATTGTCCTTCTTAAACCTGACTACTTCAAAATCCAGACTCTCAAACAGGGCCAGGTCCTTTTTACTGGTGTAGAAAATGATCTGCTCAAGAAAATTAGAGAATCTAAAGATCTTAATGAGCAGATGGTTAAGACAGTTGAAGAGTTGAAGAAATCTTCCACCAAAAGATTGATGGACAGGAATGGTCTGAAAAAAGGGTCTTATATTTTTCAGAGGCAAGATATACGTTCCCAAAGACAAAGACCTTAGAAGGAAAATTGTGGAACTGCATCATGACACCTATATTGCTGGGCATCCAGGAAAATTGAAGACTATAGCGCTGGTATCTAGAAATTATTGGTGGCCAGGAATCTCTCATTATATTACAGCATACCCCAGAAGCTGTGATAGATGTAACAGAACCAAAACATTTCCTGCAAAATCTGTTGGTCAGCTTATTCCTTCCCAAATTTCTGCTGATGTCTGGCAACACATCTCTGTGAACTTTATCACTGGACTTCCAGAATGCCAAGGCTATAATGCCCTCATGATTGTTGTAGACAGACTTAGCAAAATGATCCACATTATTGCCACCACCACAGATCAAGTTACATCTAAAGGCACTGCTAAGCTGTACAGAGATTATGTCTGGAAGCTCCATGGTATAACTATCAAAATCACTTGTGATAGGGGTCCACAGTTTGTCTCTAAATTTATGAAAGAGCTTATCTCAATTCTTGATATTCAGACTGCATCATCCATAGTCTATCACCCTCAGACTGATGGTTAGACTGAAAGAGTTAACCAAGAAATTGAATAGTATCTTAGACACTTCATAAATCATAGACAAGATGATTGGGTGGAATGGTTGTCACTAGCTGAATTCTCTTACAATAACAGAGTTCAGGCTTCTACTAGGCAGCCTCCATTTATGCTGAACAATGGTAGACATTCAAGGATGGGCACAGAACCACTTAGGGATAGTAAAATAGAAGCAGTTGATACCTTTGTTAAAAACATGGAAGAAGCCAAAAAAGCAGTATCTGCACTCAAAAAGCTGCTGATGATATGGCTAAATTCTATGATAGAAACAGAGGAACAGCTGTTAAATAAAAGGTTGGGAATTTAGTTTGGCTTGATGGAAAGGATCTTAAGACTGAGAGGCCTTCTAAAAAGCTAGATGATAGGAGATATGGGCCTTATAAAGTCACTAAAATCATTGGCCCAAATGCTTATGAACTTAAGCTACCTCCTACATAGCATGAAGATCCATCTAGTGTTTAACACTGTAAAACTCCTACCTTATCATCCTGATACCATCTCTGGAAGAAGACCTTCTTCTAGATCTCCTTCTGTTATTACTGGAGATAATCCAGAATGGAAAGTTGAAATCATCAAGAGACATTAGACTTTATAGAGGCAAGCTGCAGTATTTAGTCAAGTGTAAAAATTATCCAAATGAAGAAAGTACTTGGGAGCCTACAGATAATCTCAAAGGGGTCTCTGGACTGATCAAAAAATTCCATCCAGCTGCACCCAGAAGGATTTCTGGCCTTACTTTTAATAGACTTTCTTTTGTGCCCTTTGAAAAATTTACTATTCCTATTCTATCTTCAAAAACTTCTAACTAGACCATAGTTAAGCACAGTTGTAAGAAATGTGTTTCAAAAAGGGGAGTGACATTGGAGTTTCATTCCATCAAAACAACATGGGAATCAAGATGGAAGCAAAAATCCACAAATTCTGGACATGTCACAACTTTTAAAAGGCAACCACTCTCATCAGTTCCCAACTGAATCAACCATGCCTTCTTTATTTCAATCAAATGTATCAAATCCACATCTTTTCACAAATCACACCCAAAAACACCCCTTGTCACATCCAAACTCCTAACCCACAAGAGGATCTCCAAGAAGTGCTCAAAAACTCAAAGATGAACTTGCATATTCAATAGAGCTGGAGGAAAAAGCTCATCTTGAAGGAAGACACACAGTGCTTAGATTGGCACAAGGGCAGAGTAGAGATTATTGATTACAAATTAAAGAGATGAAGAACAAAATCTCACCAAGCCTGACAACAAAGGCTATACAAAAGGCCAAATCACTTTACTTCTAAATGTCTATCAGCCTCAATTGCATCACAACTCTCATACAAGTCCAACACTTCCAGATGTTGGGCACATTGTGGGAAATGTGCCTTAAAGAGGGGGGGTGATATCAGGGTTTCCTTTATTTATCCTTATTTTCACCATTATCTTTTATCTTTTATCTTTTATCTTTCTTGATATCTTAATTATTCCAGAAGTTTCCACTATCACTTTTCTTTATTACTCATCATAGTCTTGTTTATTATTCATCACTATGGAATCCTGCTTATTCAGTTACTTCTAGAGTAGTATAAATACTGCATATTTTGTAGATAGATCTCCAGCTTCAATCTCTTAGAATTTCCACTATCATTGATGTGAACCTTCGGATTATTGATTCTTCATAAGTCTATCTTCTGCTCTCTCCACATCTTTTGCTCTTACTCTCTTGCTTGTCTTTATTGGTGGCCTTGTCACACTGATTTTAGTGTTGCCCTGACACAAGCCTTGCTTATCAAAAAAAAAATAAAAAAAAATAAGGTATTGCACAAAGCAAAACATCTGGTAATGCTAGTATCAATTTCTGTTGGAGTCCACAGATTAACACACAGCAAGCCTTCTCTGGAAATTCAATGGATTCACTGAGTATAAGCAAAATGCAATATCAAAGTGACTACAACAGAATGTAATTTCACCTAAGAATAAGCAGACAGTCTGACAAGAAGAGAATATTGGATAAGTATAAATAATAAAATGTGTAATGTTAATAGTAGCTATCATTCTTATTGATGAAAACACAGTAGTTGCTATAGACTATCTTGTTTAACTACCGTAAATGAATAAAACACTTTTTCATTGAAATTTATCTTTAATTTTTATTTCATCTTTGCCTACAATAACAAACTGTGTGTTTTTTCATTCAGTACCAGTACTTTATCTTTATCCACAGAGTCTATATAAACTCCAGTGAGCTTGTCTATACATTAAGTATAAAAAAATAAACAGAGCCTACTGGAGTTTATTGGAGTCCACTGAGTTCCACTAGAATTTAAAGTATCTATACAACACAACTGTATTTTACCTTTTCTATAGAATTTACCCAGACTCTAATAGATTTCACTTGATTCTATTGAATTTGCTATATGTGAATATCAAATTAGGAGCACTAAGGGTTCAGTGGACCCTGATGAGTGAGTCTACTGGACTCCACTGAACTGTTTGAATTTAGAAAATAAGTAGTTGTGTTAGTGCTATAAATAAAAAATAAATAAAAATATAGAGCCTATGTTCCTGATCCTAAATCTATTTAAATTGTGTTATTTAGTTTTTTCTTTATTGAGAAAAATTCAAAAAACTTGCCAAAAGCCAATGATAAATAAAATTTGGCTAATAGAATTTTTTCTTTTAAAAAAAAACTTTGCACTAGATTATAGAAAATTATTTTCAGAAAATCTTGACATTTAAATTATATGTCTGAAATCTTTCTTACTTAAATATAGATTAGACAATATTAAATGTTATATTTAATAATTTAATATAAAATTATTTATATTTAAATATTTACTGACTGCATCAACTGTTTGTCAAAGCTAATCCAAAGTAAAATTTAGCAAATGAAAGTATTTTTAAAAATAACAGTTTTTGTATAATATAGATTTTTTTTGAGATCATATTGATGTTTAAATCATATTTGTAAGTGTTTCTCTTATTAGAAAATATATTAATATATTTTATTTACATTTTTGTTAAAAAATTGTAGCCTGCTTTTGCTATTTGATTTATATATTTATATTCATTTGAGACTATAATATGACATTATTTATACAAATAGAGTCAAATTCAAAATCACACTTTTGAATTGATTTTATTAAAACTTAAACAAATTCAAATTAAAACTGTGTACTAGATATGTACTGAAAGTCCAGTGAATTAGACTGGACTCATAGTTTAGTGGACTAACACTGGATTGAAATTTTAACAGAATTCTAGTCAAAATCCAGTGGACTTTTAATTTTATGCATTTTGGCAGAGATTAGTGCACAGAACTTCAGTGGATTCTACTAGAGTTTATTGAAGTCCATATGGATTATATAGAGGAAAGAAAAGACCTCTGATGAGACCAAAATCAATTGTTTAGAGTCAGATGGAAAAAATAGATATGGAAAAAGCCAGAAGAAGAGTTGAGTGACAGACTGATACAGAGGAAGTCAAGTTTAGAGGAGGTTCTCTGATGATTTAAGGCTGCATGTTTTAAGAAAGGTCTGGATATGCAACCAAGATTGATAGGAAATAAATATTGATCTCTTTGTCAGCATTCTAGACAATGAACTCTAAAAATCAATCAAGTGTTACAAGAAAAAAGCTTACAAATGTTCTTTTCAGCAGGACAATGACACTAAACACAAAAGCAAGAAAGCCAAAACCAGCTCCAAGACAGTGGATTAGAAGTTGTAAAGTGGCCTTCTTAATCAGCAGACCTCAATCCAATTGAACATTTTTGTCATCATCTCAAAACTAGACTTGGTGAGTATGATAGACCAGTTTTTGGAATTGCAGAGTTGTGGGAGAGAGTACAGAAAGACTGGAATGATATTCCAGTATCTGTCTGTCAAAATCTAATAGAGAGTATGCTAGAAGAGTTTATACTGTTTTATAGGTAAAAAGAGGCTATCACTCCTGGGGTGCAGCAATTTAAAACTACCCAAAACTTTTTCTGTATTGTTAAAGGTTCTGAATATAGTTTGCAGTTTCTAAATTTTAATCAAAATTTTACCATTTGGGTAATCAAAATTGAGTTGAAATGTCTAAATCTAGTGATTATCTTGGAAAGATGAGAACAATAACATTTGGGACTAGTTTCGAAATTCTGAATTTTAATTTGAATTGGTTCCCATAGCAACATATATAATTTTAAATTTGGAATTTTGAAAGCAGTTCCAAATGTTATTGTTCTCGGTTGTCCAAAATATCTACTAAATTTAGACATTTTGCCTCAATTTTGAATACTCAAATGGTAGAAGTTTTGATTAAAATTTAGAAACCACAAACTATATTCAAAACCTTTAACAATACAGAAAAAGTTTTGGATAGTCTCAAATTACCTGCACCCCAGGAGTGTATACCAAGTACTAGAATATACTGCTTTATAATATGAGTGGAACAAAACTATTCAAATGGATTTGCAACGATAAACTATTAATATTGTGGTAATAAATTGAGACTGTGTCACGAAATAAATTGTAATCTATTAGTCATATGATAGTCTACAATTGTACAAAATTTTAACTTGTTAGGTTGAGTTGTTCTTGAGTTATTCAAGAAACAGTCCAACTTGAAAATCATTTAAACAGTTTGTGACTCACTGTAGATCATATATATATATATACCTAGAGTATATACACTACACCTCAGTCCAATTATATGCAACTGAGACAAAATTCTGCATTCTCAACTTAGAGTTATTTCCATACTTACTGTGCTATAGTCATGCATTGTCACATCTTATCTAAGTACAGACTTTTATCTTTAGTCAAATTATATGTGACTGAGTCATACAATGTAACATCTTATTTAGATTAGGACTTTAACAATCTGTGGATGTAATGAATAATTATGAATGATATCCAGAGCAGAGGTGATGGATAATGGCAAAAGAGATGTACAATCAGTATCTGTGGAGGCAAATATATCAATCAGTATCCATAGAGGTAATGAATAATATCAATCACTGCAGGCATTGGCTTATAAATTCTGAGAATTTATGTAAATGTTAATCATGAATCAAAGTTGAACTAAAGATTGCTCTAAGAATCTATGTCAGGGAATAGTTCAATATAATCCACACTAAATTCCAATATTTGTGCCAAGAATCAACTCATTTCCTGGAGTAAATTTAAACTAAGCTCTTGGATCCAAAAGAGATTTATAAAGATTTATTTTGCAAGTCATGAATTAACTCACTTGGCATTTGACATAATATTTAGCTTACTTACAATAGTAACATGTTTACAAATAAATTAATTTATGATTTGCAAAATAAATCTATAAATCACCTTTGGGATCCAAGAGCTTAGTTCAAATTTACTCTGGGAAATGAGTTGAAATAGTTTCTTGGTGCAAATATTGGAATTGAGTGTGGATTAGATTTTAACTATTTTCTGACATAGATTCTTAGAGTAAATTGTAATCTTTAGTTCAACTTTGATTCATGATTAACATTTACATAAATTCTCAGAATTTATAAGCCAATGCCCACAGTGAATGGTGTTTGTTGCTTTGCAGAGTGGTGTCATAGTGTACAGTAAGAGCAGCCATCTATGTGAGTAGCATATATGCTGGCAAGTATTATTGATTGCAGGTATGAACTGAGTATCACTGTGGGAAAAACTGGCCACCTTTACTTTCAAAGGCCTTAAAGGCCTTAACTCTGTCTTTGCTCCATCTTGGCTGGCACCTTTGCTTGTGCCTGGATCTTTTCACATCTATTACAAAGAGGCCATGTGATAATATACAGATAAGATAAGATCATATAAGAGTCAAACAAAGACCAAAAATAATGACTACTGAGTTAACCTTGTGGTGGTATAGTTGTGATCCCATTCCAACAATGTGACCACATTGAATACATTGCTACTGTACCTACATACATTGAGATATAGATCTGGTATTTTAAAATTTTAACTCTACATCTATTCTTTTCAGAACTTCACATACAGCATTATTAAATCAATTTAAGATCAATAGTCATATTAAAAGACTATAACACCACTCAGCACATACTGCAAGCTAAATATGAGGCTGTTACAACTTACAATAAATCATAGTCAGCCCATCAACGAGATAGGATTAAAGGCCATACAAATTTAAAACATACTGAAATTTTATATCAACATAGTATCTATCAAATATCTACTTCTATTTTTATGTCACCTTGAGTTTTACCACAGGTAGACCACAAAGTCAATTTTCACATGCTCTTTATTACCTGTTTGTGACAAATGTAACAAAATAATCCAGGCACAGCAAAGGTGCCAGTCAAGATGTAGTCAAGGCCTTTAAGGCCTTTAAAATCAAAGGGGTCAAGTTTTGCCTGTAGTGTATATGGGATAGATCCAGGCCAGTGCATCAAGTTCAAGTCGCAATTAATGGTGATGAAGACCACTCGGAAAACCAATACAACAGCCAGTATATATCAATCAGCTACTCAGGGCATGGAATGCCTTGTACCTACACCAGGTCAGTCACCCCTGCATGTATGATTCTTTGACCAGTTACATTTAACTACAAATATTGTCTCTCACCAGCGCTGAAGTTGTAGCAGGCATGATTGCAGCACAGATACAAAGCAAGGACTGGAAAGCACCTGCATGGCTTCTGTGAAGCCTTGAGATGGAATATATATCATTGGTATGCATCTACTTATCATTTGCAAATACAAGTATATTCGGCAGTGGATAAATGCATCGATTGTGATTTTGAGATTGTGTTCAGAAATCTTTGGTGTATGTGGTCAGCTGAAGGTTGTTTGAGTTAGAACTCAGCCGCACACTTTGTAGCACCAAAATTTAGCAAGTGCAGACATATCAGTTGTGGCAGCCAACCCAAGCGTTCAAAGTGTTAACATTTAATTTG
This sequence comes from Psilocybe azurescens, assembly GCA_023853785.1. Lineage (NCBI taxonomy): Eukaryota > Fungi > Basidiomycota > Agaricomycetes > Agaricales > Agrocybaceae > Psilocybe > Psilocybe azurescens. The sequence goes on from JAJIRX010000640.1 coordinate 78,911, forward strand.
ACATTTTATTCTGTTTTTTCCTTTGCAACTACTATGCTATCTGCACTAGAAGCATAGCATATGGAATAGCGAGGTATAGATGCAAGATGTTGACCTGTCAGAACTTGGAACAGTAATCGTAGCGGATTGTAATGTTTGGCTAGGGCGGTTCCAGAGCGCGACTGAGTGAAAATAATGTTAGACAGATGAAAATACTAGACTGAAAAGCATACAGCTTACTGTATTGGAAGAAAATAGCGGAAAGAGAAATAGGTTGGTTCTGATATTTGTATTCATCAATAAATAAAACAATTACTTTTGAAAATTGATCTCTTGTGACGTACCTCTAATACATTGTAAACAGCAACAGTGCTGGACTGAGTGTCTACCATCATGTTTGATATGCTCTGGGGTGCGTGTAATTTAAAATAAATCCCTCCTGATCACAAATAAAAAGAAGCAAAAATGAACAAATGAATCTCAAGAGTCATCAATTACATCAGGAGCAGGATAAAACAACGTATCAGGAAGCCTCCATGGGTCTTTTACTCGAAGCATCAAAGCAAAAAGCGGGAAGTGATGCATGAATGTGAGGAGAGTCTTGATGCACGCTTGCACCAGCAGAGTGACCAATCAAAGCTGGGGGAGCAAAGATCACGTGAGTATTGATTACATGACGAGAGAAGAAAAAGCAACTTAAGGTTGCGGTCAACAGGAACTGACCAGCTTAAGTAATCTGAAATCAGCCTCAACATTGAGCTCATTAATGACCACAACGCAAACATAATCAGTAAATTTCTGCCTAGAGATTGTAGACAATATATAGATATATAGATCTCAGATTTTTGTTTTGTAAAATTTGGGTTTCTTCTTGAGATTTTGTCAAAGTTTTTCGTAAAACCAAAAACCCCCAAATGCTCTAATAATCACTTTGACAATATCAGAAAAAAATTTCAATTTCGGATCATGATATTTTGCCACTTATATAATACAGTCATGTGGCTTACAGCAGGCCAGCAAAGAGCAATATGAACAACAAAAAGGCAGAGAATACTGGTCAAAAACCTCACTCAGACACAATGTCAGGAATTGCCTTGACAGCATGCCACCTTCTTCAAGTTCAACAGTGAGAGTCTCCTCAGAACATGTGTCAAGGCTGTGTTTAGCTAATCTTATCAGTTATCCAAATCAGGCAGCACAATTTGTCAGCACTTACGGACACAGTTTGAGTGGTCCAGAAGCAGCAAAGGGCAAACCATAAATATCACAGCCATTGCATATTACCTCCAGACATGGCCATGGAGCTAAAAAAGAGCACGAAAAAAAATACAATACTCAAGACAATAATATATAATGTATTTACAACTTCTAGCAACTTTTTGTGACATAAAATTTTCTCTTTTCTCAGAGCTCACATTTTGCCGCTCTTGGCGCTTATGTAATATGTTTACATAAGCTGGTCGGTTCCTGCTGACCGCAACCTTACCACAGCAAACAGTACATAATACACCAACGCGGTCGGGAAAAGGAATGCGAGCAGTGTGAAGAGAACAGTTCCGAACAGGAGTTGGTCGATATCGTACGACCACGTGTCGGTGCGGTTGCGCAGAACGTTTCGTCTCTTTCCTATATTGAAAAGAATTGGGTTTTGTGACGTTAGCGACTGGGCAGTTGAAGGTTTATATAGAGGGACAAGTGGTTGTGCGTACCTCGAAAGACGCCCCATAGAAGGCCACCGCCGAGCTTGACGCCTGCACGCCCCTCGCAAGCTCGTACCCCACTCGACGATGGGCAGAGAGAAACAGGGACAGGAGGTCCGAGATGAGGGACAGTAATAGTGTCAATCCGCCAATGGAAGCCAGGTGCCCTAGGGTGGTGAAAAGCGACGGCACGAAATGAGGTACGATAGCTGTAATACCGTTCATATGAAGGCTTGATTTTGATAAGAGCATGATTGAGACTCACAGTTCCAGGTATCGATGACTCCGATCAGAGTCGTCACGTAGAATCGGCTGAGTTGGGTGTTCAACTTGAGCCCTGCTGGCCATGCATCCAGCCAGAACAGCGCAGCTCGGGGTAGTTGGAACAGAAGAGTCTGGAAAGGCGAGTTCAGCAACAGATAAGAGGAATAGCGAAGGGTTTTGTACATTGTCACCTGCACGATCTAATTTGCTCTGTCAGCGAGGAAAACGCTGTTTTCTCAGAGGATGGTCCCGAATGCGAAGCCGATCGTCATACCATTCATTATGAGCCATGCGGTATTAAAGAAACTGGAGAGTGTTTATGAATATAGAGCAGCATTTGGCGACGAAAAGAGAGATCACATACTTGGTGTATCTATGACAGTAGTTCGCGCTGTATTGTGTGCATTGTTGTTGCAGGGTTGCGACTTGGGCGATAAAAAAGACGGCTTACTCGACTCGCACGTTGAATTATTGCACTGGAAATCTTTATCTTTGTCAAATTGGACGGCTGGGGATGCATGAGAGGAAGAAAGCGAACTTGTTGCAGATATGTCCTTCAACCTGATGTAATTTTTCTCCATTCCCTTATCCGATGTAGACAGGAACGGGGAGGAGAGGGAGGTTGGCTACATTTACAGTGAGAGCAGACACCCAGAGTGATATGTTGAAAAGCGGCGCAAGGTATGATGCGAGGGTGAGCAAGAATGTTGCAGTTGTGGGAAGTAACTTCGGGGACGCCGACGGAGCTTGTAGAATCCCTTGAACCAACGAAGACGCGTTCAACTGGTAGATACAGCCTTAGGGTCAGTAATGGATTGCCTGGGATCAAGTAGTAGTAGTAACACGCACTTAATTCGTTCAGTGCTTAGTGGATATTTCGAGGTTGAGGACGCTTGAAATCGTACTGCGCCAACGTAATATATGGGTTGGCCTTAGTCGACATGGGTGGGGGAGACAATTGCGGCAGATCCATGACATAGAACCTCAGTGATTGAGGAGTATGGCGGTGATACAGCACGAAGGAGAACTCTGTAGCGCTCCCGCTCCCCAACGCCCACAGTTTGAGAGACGTAGGAATCGTTGACGACCTTCTCTCATCGTTGGTGAATTCGCATGTCCCAAGCAAAACAGGGTTGCCTCCACAAAATAATTTCACTGCTTTCCATAAGGACCAGCGAGAGAGCACGTCACCCACTTACTCTGATTGTGTATATGGGGCATCGGGAACGTCCTATTAAGTTATAAATGGACAAGGCCATCACAACGATACGGTTGTCCAGAAACACGATGCACGGACTTACATCAACAACCCCCGCGACGCATATTGCTGGCACCCGTAGCACACATCGCTCGTTGTGGAACCCTTTGGCCAGAAGACGGACGCGAAGGATGTCAGCGTCGTCGTTGACGATGGTGGCATGTCATAAAGAAGGGAAACGGCCACGTGATATGTGCCCAGTGTCCAGTTGGAGACTGAGAGGCGCAGTGCGCATGACTGGACCTTTGTTCAAAGTTGACACTCAACCCCAATCACGCCCTCTGCCTAATGGATTCAGCAACGGGCTCGGCTCCTTCAAGACGTCCGGATGCGAAGAGAAAGCTCGTGGTCGTCGGAGATGGTAAGCAGATAGTGGATACGCGGTGTCTGACCATCGGAGAGGATCTAACCCTCCACAGGTGGATGCGGCAAGACATGTCTGCTCATCGTATACGCCGAGAACTGATTTCCAGAGGTGCGTACCCTTCATCTAATCAGCATCCTGCGATCCGATCGTAGACGTGGAGAACGATATCTCATGTTGTTGCTTTCCTTCCAGGCATACATACCGACTGTGTTCGAAACCTACGTCACTCTGGTCCAGCACGAAAATAGACTGATCGAGGTCGACCTCTGGGACACGGCAGGCCAGGAGGAATACGACCGCCTGCGTCCGCTCAGCTATCCAGAGAGCGACGTGATCCTCATCGTGTTCTCGGTCGACTTCCCCACCAGTCTCGCGAATGTTCTTGATAAGGTAGTGTACTACATTCCTCTTTGTCGTCACGCTACCCAAAACCAACTCAAACATTGGCATCTTTCGTTCGTTTGGTTGTATCCTGAAGTTGCCTCATTCCTGCACAACGACGCCGATGCTCCTCATAGGCATCAAAACCGACTTGCGAGCCGACCCAACGACGGCGCGTATGCTGTCGGCACAAGGCCAGGTACCCATCACCCCTGAGCAGGGCATGGTCGTCGCCACGGACGTCGACGCGACATACAAGGAGTGCAGTACGAAGACAGGCAAGGGCGTCAGGGAGGTGTTCGACGCGGCCCTCAGAGAGTGCTTGAAAGGCCGCTGGGGCAGGACTATCAAGTAGCGAAAGTGCACGATCATGTGAAGACACACGACACGACCACGACCCACAAATGACACCTCATCGTTCGGCTCGACTTGCTCGTTGCCATTTTTTCGCTTATCGGGATTTGTTATATCCAATGGTTGGAAGGAGGGTAGCAGGGCTTTGAAGACGATTCGCACATTTTTGCTCGCGCTGTTTCCTGAGCAGTTCATCAAAGATGGAGAATGGGAAAGGGAATGGGTATGTCTGCCTGATTTTAATTTTTTAATTTTCACAACTGAAAAACAGGCCAGTCGTGTTTGTTTTGTTGCAGAGCGGTGTTATGGCGTACACCAAGAGCAGCGATCCATTAATGAGTGGCATATGTACTGGCAGGTATCATTAGTCGCGGGTATGCACTGAGCACATGAGATAGGTCGGGCCTGTGCGTAAAGTTCAAATCGGAACTAATGACGACGAAGACCACTCGACAAACCAATATGACGGCCAGTATATATCAGCCGGCTACTCAGGGCACGGAATGCCTCGCGCCTACGCCTGGTCAGTCACCCCTTCATGTATGATTCCTCGACCGGTTACGTTTGACTAAATATATTTTCTCTCACCAGTGCTGAAGCTGTAGCGAGCATGATCGCAGCACAGTTACAAGGCAAGGACTGGAAAGCGCCTGCGTGGCTTCCCGAGCAATATCAGACATGGGCTACGAAGCCTTGAGATGGAATATGTATCATCTGTATGCATGTACCTATCGTTTGCGAATACGAGTATCTTCGGCAGTGGATAAATGCATCGATTGTGATTTTGAGAACGTAATCGGAAATCTTTGGTATATGTTGATCAGCTGGAGGTTGTTCGAGTTGGAACTCGGTCATTCCGACGCACACTTTGCAGTACCGAAATTCAGCAAGTACAAACATCTGTTGTGGCAGCCAACCTAAGCGTTCAAAGCGTTAACGTTTAATTCGACATTTTATTCGGTTTTTTTTCCCTTTGCAACTGCTACGTTATCTGCACTAGAAGCATAGCGTATGGAATAGCGAGGTATAGACGCAAGATGTTGACCTGTCAAAACTCGGATCAGTAATCGTAGCGGATTGTAATGTTTGCCTAGGCGGTTCCAGAGCGCGACTGAGTGAAAACAGTGTTAGACAGATGAAACTACTAGACTGAAAAGCATACAACTTACTGTATTGGAAGAAAATAGCAGAAAGAGGGAAAGGTTGGTTCTGATATTTATATTCATCAATGAATAAAACAATCACTTTTGAAAATTGACCTCTTGAGACGTATCTCCAATACAATATAAACAGGAACGGCGCTGGACCGTGTATTCACCGTCATGTTCGACATGCTCTGGGGTGGGGTGCGTGCAACTTGAAATAAATCCCTCCTGATCACAAATAAAAAGAAGAGAAAATGAACAAACGGATCTCAAGGGTCATCGGTTACATGAGGCGCAGGATAAAACAACGTACCAGGAAGCCTCCATAGGTCTTTCACTCGAAGCATCAAGACAAAAGGGGGAAGTGATGCATGAATGCGAGGAGTCTCGATGCATGCTTGGACCAGCAGTGGCCAATCGAAGCTGAAGCTGGAAGTTCACGTGAGTATTGATTGCATGACGAGGGGAGAAGAAAAGCAACTCACCACAGCAAATAGTACATAATACACCTGCGTGGTTGGGAATAGGAGTGCGAGCAGTGTGAAGAGCACAATTCCAAACAGGAGCTGGTTAATATCGTACGACCACATGTCGGTGCTGTTGCGTAGAGCGCTTCGTCTCTTTCCTGGATTGAAAGGAATTGGGTTTGTGACATTGGCAGGGGTTTAGAAAGAGGGACAAGAAGTTGTGCGTACCCCAGAAGATGCCCTATAGAAGACCGTCGCCGAGCTTGACCCCTGCTGCCCAATATACGCCCCTCGCAAGCTCGTACCCCACTCGGAGATGGACAGTGAGACAAAGGGACAGGAGGTCTGAGATGAGGAATAGTAATAGTGTGAATCCGCCAATGAATATCAGGAGCCCTAGGGTAGTGAAAAGCGACGGTGCAAGAGGAGGTGTGATAGCTGTAATACCATACATATGAGGGTTTGGTTTTGATAAGAGCATGATTGAGACTCATAGTTCCAGGTATCGATGACTCCGATCACAGTCGTCACGTAGAACCGGCCAAGTTGAGTGTTCAGCTTGAGCCCTGCCAGCCATGCGTCCAGCCAGAGTAGCGCAGCTCGGAGTAGTTGGAACAGAAGAGTCTGGAAAGGCGAGTTCAGTAACAGATAAGAGGAGTAGCAATAAGTATTGTAAATTGTCACCTGCATCATCTGGTTTGCTCTGTCGGCGAGGAAAATGCTGTGTTCTGAGAGAGAGGTCCTGAATGCGAAGCCGATCGTCATGTCGTTCATCATGAGATATGCGGTATTAAAGGAACTGGATGTGTTTATGAATATAGAGCAGCATTTGGCGACGAAAAGAGAGATCACGTACTTGGCGTATCTATGAGAGTGGTTTGCGATGCCTTGTGTGCTTTTTTTTGTTGCAGGGTTGCCACTGGTATGATGAAAAAGACGGCTTGCTCGACTCGCACGTCGAACTGTTGCACTAGAAGTCTGCGTCAACACATGAAGGAGAGGAAGCAAGCAAACCTGTCGCAAACAGGTCCTTCAACGTGATGTATTTTGATACATTCCTGGATGTGATGTAGGCGGTACGGGAGGTTGGCTACATTTGCTGCGAGAGCGGATATACCCAGAGTGATATTTTGAAAAGCGACGCAAGGTATGATGCGAGGGCAAGCAAAGGAACCAATTTCGGGGACGCTGACGGAGATTGTAGAGTCCCTTGAACCAACGAAGACGCGTTCAACTGGCACATACAGCCTCAGTGTCGGTAATGGGTTGCCTGGGATCAATTAGTAACAGTGGCAGCACGCACCTGATTCGTCGATGTCTCGTTCAGTGAGGTCAATTGATGATGGTAGCAACCTGTAGCAACGTCATAAGGAAGAGGAACGGGCACGTGATACGCACCCGTGCTGAAAGGGACCCGCCGACTGAGAGGCGCTCTATAACCCGACCTTTGTACAAAGTTAACACCTATACAGCGAGAAGCGATTTTCAGGGGTCTGTCCGCCTGTAAGCTCTTTCTGAGATCATATTTCACTTCCCTTTCATACAGACCGTACTCGAAAACTATGTAACTCTCGTCCAGCATGAAAACAAGCTCATCGGGCTCGCCCTTTGGGACGTGGCGGGTCACATCGTCTCTAAGCTCTCTTCCACTAAAAATTTGGACGAGTCGCTTCAAAAATATCACCAGATACCACCCTACTCTATTCTACACCTGTGACCTACTGTAAAAGACGGCATCAGACGAGATTAGATGATGATTCAATTCCTCTTCGCATTGCGATGGCGTCGATACACATGATTAAATTTTGACGACCTCTTCCAGCCTCTTCCAAAATTCAAACGTCTTTCCGATCTACGAAATTTTTCAAAAAATGCGATCATGCGTCGGTTGATGGTGGCAGCGTCGACCAATCCTGGTGCAGGCAGCTCATCCTTTCGTAACTTTGTTCACATTTTCCAACCGTCGGTTTCAACTCTTCCACATTCCGAAGCTCCGTTGAGCTTCAATCGAAGCAGACGATGTGGATCAAATACTAGATCCATAGGTTCCCCTAAACGCGGTCAGGTTACACGAAAGCCGATGAAGGACGTGTACGTCCCACCTCATACTGCATAAGAGCTACTGCTGGACCTTTTCGGCTTTTATGAATTCATCTTCAAGTCTGAAGTAGAAATACAGGCCGCAGGATTTGTCGATGTCCATGAGCGCACCTATTTCAGTGTTGTTGTCTTGTAATACAGATACCTTCAACATAGGCAGGTTCTTTTCAGATTTCGTTTCCGTGGCTTTGAATCTGCGCTTCGCTCCAACGCTCTCTGCGAGACAGCAAAGAATTTTCAAGCCAAAAGTTATATTGATCATGAAGCCCGCCGGGCACCTCCACAATAAACCCTTTCTTTCTGATGATTCATAGATATATGATACAGCAATATTGAAATTTTTAAATATGCAAGTCAATGTTCTTCAAGTGGTCGCGGTACAGTGAAGTCACTTTGGTCACAGCACCATGCTCTCAATTTGTCCATTCCACATCTACTACTTTTACTTGCATTATCCACACAACAGATGCAGTAGCTGCCACGTCTGAAGCCTCCAACATATCTATAGGATGAACGGACACAGTCCTGAACCAGCTATTTTGGATTACTCGGTCTGGCGGCCGGACTGGCCACTATATCGCAAACCGTCAACTGTTGACATGCGGTGCAGGCATGCCGGCCTCATAGTGTGACAGTAGTGACTATCGTGACTGCGGGAGTATCGATAGTTTCGTACTGACACACGGAATGTATAAGATAGTGAGGCTTAAGCACTGAATAGACAGGTATAATTGCTAGTTATTCACTGGGGGATTGTATCTAGAACATGGCCAGTATTTATACTGTAGAATAGTGTCCTAAGACTATGTAAAAGGGTCTAGTTAAAGAGGTCATATTCAGGGTTAATGGTAAGGAATGGTTTCAGATAGAAAAGGATAGTGAAGAATGGAGAGGGATAACTCGTGTATAGGTCGACGGAATGGAATGAAGTCGAAATTAAAGAGATAAGATAAAAGAACGATAATCAACGTGCGAGAAGTGTACCGGATCGTCACACATAGCCGGATATCATGTGGTGGGAATGTCGACGCCGGAGAACAAAGGAAACTCTTGATTGCTGCCATCGATATCGACATCTACGCTCGAAAACACCGATAACCGTCAAATTTACAACTCACAATGAGTGGAACTAGGACCCCTCGTCTACTTCGGCTCCTTTGTGGGAACAAGAATCGCTCAGAACCTCAAATCAGCACCCTGCAAGAAGAATCCGAACACGGGCACGGGGTATGTTTATATTCCAATACCTTTCGTCTGTATTCACATCGGATTTGTAGCGCTCTCAGACGCCAATGCCTCGATCGAAACCCGGGTGGAAGGACAAATTGAAAGCCCGGTTCACAAGTAATAAGGCTTTGAGGATCAATGAACCTGTAGTCGTTTCTCCAGAAAATGCGATGGGGGATGTTCGTTCAATGTCTACCGAAGCCGAACAGGTATATACGTCACTCGCCTTCATGGGACTGCGGATAATTAATGCCTCTATGTCGACAGCATACTGTTGCGGAATCTGAAGGAAGGACCGATCAGCCTTCGATCTTGCCCCCTTCCATTGTTATGAATGCTCCGCAAGATGAGACTCCGTCAACTGCTGGTACCATCGAGGTGAGATCCCAGCTTTGTAGCCGATATGTTTGATAGCTAACTCACGTCTTTTCAAGCATCCATCTAACTCTGAAATGATCGGAGGACAGATTAGAGAGCCCGTACTTCAAGCTGATCCACCCAAGGTTCGTTTCGTTTCTATTCAAGTTCGTCACTCAACTTACCATCGCCTCAAACCAGGAAACATCTACTGCCCAGCCCAAGATCCCGGACCTTGCAACCGTGGATGCCGCCCGCGATAATGCAAGTACGGGCATTTCTCAAATGACGGTCATCGCTGCACCTGTTCAAGGTGGGGCGACGGCAATCAGCAATGCAGATAATCCGATCGATCTCCTTGATTTTATGTCTTCGTTCCTCGATACACTGACCAAGTTCAATTCCGTCGTAGACAAAATCGCCACGGTATGATATTCATACACTAAGAGCAAGTCCTGTGAACTCATCTCATGCCTAGATTCACCCGTACGCACAAGCAGCATGGGCCATTCTCTCTTTTGCTTCCAAGGTCCGTATCAAATATTTACCAATAAACGCAATTTAATCTATTTCCCCAGGCCATCATCAACCAGAAAAATTGCGACGACTCTGTTATCTCTCTGCTTTCGAAGATGAACGATGTCTATACCTTTATCAATAAGACCGAATTACGGGATATCAAGTCAATGAAGTCCGTCGTCGAGCGCATATGTCTTCAGACGCTGGAGTGTTCGTATTTCATTCGAGAATACTCGACGAATCAGAAATTCCGTAAGTCGCCTTTCCATTGAGGAATTGTTGTCGACTAACTCTTCTTTATTGTGCTAGAGACGAGGTTCCTCAAGAATATTTTCTCCGAAACCGACAAGCGTGTGCAGAACTACAACAATGTCTTCGATAGGCTCTTAGAAGAGTTCCGCGACAATGCTGCAGCAGATACGTTGGTGGTTGTCCATCGTGTTTGGGAGAGCGTAAAAGGCATGGAAACCCTGGGTACGAATTGCTTTCTTAAACCGACATTGTCGATCTCGTTTTGACGCAGATAATATAGCCGAAGATTCAGACCTAAACAGTATGCCATATGCTGGGGGCGCAACATTGGACACGCGAAAAATTTGCTTGGATGGGACCCGAGAAGAAATTCTGGATGAAATCACTGCTTGGATCAATGACACTGAGGAGAATACGCCTCGCATATACTGGCTCCATGGCAACGCTGGCACTGGCAAATCATCCATAGCTCATACGATCGCCAACCGCTTCAAAGAGCTTCGTCGACTAGGATCTTGCTACTGCTTTGACCGCAATGAAATGGCCCAAGAACGCCACAAGAAGATCTTCACAACAATTTCCCGGGATATTGCAGAGCATGATAAGGAATTCCGGAGAGAATTAGCAGCTGCCGTTCATTGGGACACGTCGCTCAAGAATACGAGTGATATTTTGCAGCAATGGAAAGAGCTAATCCTGAAGCCCGCCGAGATGTTTACTGATGCAATGACGGGCCCTATTGTGATTGTCATCGATGCATTGGATGAGAGCGGTGGATCAGATTCACGAGCACACCTTCTTCGTATCCTTGCCGGCAAATTGAAAGATGAGAAAAGCCACATATCGAAACTTCCCCCACATCCGAATTCTTCTCACTTCACGAACGCTACCGGATATTGATGAGGTCTTTAAGAATGTCGAGCACGTCCGACAGAAGGCGATGGACAGCATTCCGCTTGAGTCAACTGAACACGATTTATCATGTTTCATCTCTGATGAACTGTCTGATTTGCATGGGATTGAAAGTAGCAAAGTCATAATAAATTCCCTAGCAAAAGCATCTGGAGGTCTATTTGAGTGGGCACGTCTGGCATGTGCATTCATCAAGGACAACGATGCAGGACTATCTGCAGAGGAGCGTTTCAATCTTGTTATCAATCGGAATAAAACCAGCCCTGTCCCACTCCTCGATCGTATGTATAAACTGACCTTGGAAACAATCTTCCCTCAGGATCAGTTGATGCGTAATCGTCGTCTCGATCAATTCCGATCTGTTATGGCACAGATGCTTGGAATTGCAGAACCACTTCCTCTCGCTTCCTTAGGTGTTCTGAGGCAACATTTCGTTGACAAAGATCTTTGCAAAATAGATGTCAGTACTATCATAAAGCCTATGGGTGCCTTGCTTAGTGGGACAACGGAACATTCTTCCACGATCCGTCCGCTTCATGCTTCTTTTCCTGAGTTTTTAACAGATAGAGAGCGGAGTGGCGAGTTCTTCATTGACTTGTCTCATATTCACAATGATCTTGCAGGTGCCGCACTTGGGGTGATGCAGGATGGACTGAAGTTTAATATGTGCCAACTGTCAAGTTCTTATCTTGCCAATGATGAAATTCCAGACCTGTATGAGCAAGTTGAGAAGTGTATTCCTATAGAATTGTCATATTCATGCCGATTCTGGGCAGAGCACCTTCGGTGTGCACAGTTTAATTCAGCTCTTGCAGATGCAGTTCGTGCTCTGTTTAATCATGAGCGACTATTGTTCTGGTTGGAATCACTGAGCCTCCTCAAAGCAATGAATATATGTGCTGGTTATATGTCCTCTGTCATTCAATGGGTAACAGTAAGTATGGCAGCAACTCTTTCAGTATTGTGGTTATTTTAAAATATACCAGTCTCATGTAGAGTGCCAGGATATTGCTGACAATGCAGCAGATGTTCAAAAATTTATTTATGTGTTTGGTTGGCCAATCTCTTTCAGTACCCCCATCTTTATATATCTGCACTGCCATTTTCACCAATGACTTCATGGATCTCAGCAAAGTTTAGAGGTAAATTGCTTAAAGGGCTACAGATTGTTGGTGGGCAAAACAAGTTCTGGCCAATAGTTCAGAGTGTGCTAAATGGTCATTCTGGAGGTGTTTTGTCTGTTGCATTCTCTCCAGATGGCAAGCACATTGTGTCAGGATCAAGAGACAACACCATCCAGTTGTGGGATGCTGAGACAGGAGAACTGGTACATTTATCTCTTAAAGGACATCAAGCTTCAGTCTTCTGTTGCATTTTCCCCAGATGGCAAACACATTGTGTCAGGATCAAAAGACAACACCATCTGGTTATGGGATGTTGAGACAGGAGAACAGGTGCAACCACCTCTTGAAGGACATAATAGTGCAGTTTTGTCTGTTGCATTTTCTCCAGATGGCAAGCACATTGTGTCAGGATCACATGATAAGACTATCCGGTTGTGGAATGCTGAGACAGGAGAACAGGTGCAACCACCTTTTGAAGGACATGACAATACAGTCTTTTCTGTTGCATTTTCTCCAGATGGCAATCACATTGTGTCAGGATCAGAGGACAAGACCATCCGGTTGTGGGATGCTGAGACAGGAGAACAGGTGCAACCACCTTTTGAAGGACATGATGGTGCAGTCTTCTCTGTTGCATTTTCCCCAGATGGCAAGCACATTGTGTCGGGATCATCAGACAAGACCATCCAGTTATGGAATGCTAAGACAGGAAAACTAGTACAACCACCTTTTAAAGGACATGACAATAGAGTCTTTTCTGTTTCATTTTCTCCAGATGGCAAGCACATTGTGTCAGGATCAGAAGACAAGACCATCCGATTATGGGATGCTGAGACAGGAGAACAGGTGCAACCACCTCTTAAGGGACATGATAATTGGGTTCCATGTGTTGCATTTTCTCCAGATGGCAGACGATTGTGTCAGGATCATATGACAAAACCATCCAGTTGTGGGATGCTAAGGCAAGAGAACTAGTGCAACCATCTCTTGAGGAACATGATAGTTTAGTCTTGTCTGTTGCATTTTCTCCAGATGGCAAGCACATTGTGTCAGGATCATTTGACAACACTATCCGGTTGTGGGATGCTGAGACTGGAAAACCGGTACAACTACCTCTTAAAGAACATAATGATGTAGTCTTCTCTGTTGCATTTTCCCCAGATGGCAAGCACATTGTGTCAGGATCATCAGACAACATCATTTGGTTATGGGATACTGAGACAGGAAAACAGATGCAACCACCTTTTGAAGGGCATGATAGTGCAGTTTACTCTGTTGCATTTTCTCCAGATGGCAAGCACATTGTGTCAGGATCATCAGATAAAACTATCCGGTTGTGGAATGCTGAGACAAGAGAGCTGGTGCAACCACCTTTTGAAGGACATAATGATGCAGTCTTGTCTGTTGCATTTTCTCCAGATGGCAAACATATTGTGTCAGGATCTGAAGATAAAACTATTCAGTTGTGGAATGCTGAGACTGGAAAACTGGTACAACCACCTCTTGAGGGACATGACAATACAGTCTTTTCTGTTGCATTTTCTCCAGATGGCAAGCACATTGTGTCAGGATCAGAAGACAAGACCATCCGGTTATGGGATGCTGAGACAGGAAAACAGGTGCAACCACCTCTTGAAGGACATGATGGTGCAGTCTTCTCTACTGCATTTTCCCCAGATGGCAAGCACATTGTGTCAGGATCATCAGATAAGACTATCCAATTATGGAATGCTAAAACAGGAGAACTGGTACAACTACTTTTGAAGGACACAATGGTTCAGTCTCATCTGTTGCATTTTCTCCAGATGGCAAGCACATTGTGTCAGGATCACATGATAAAACCATCCGGTTGTGGGATGCTGAGACAGAGAAACTGGAGCAACTCCCTCTTAAAACTAATATATCAATATGTTTTTCTTCACACCCAGAACATGCTCTGGTTGGTGCTATTGACATTTTTGATGACATGTCTACTGTATCTGGCCATGGATTGAAAGTCTTATCAAGCATTGATGGATGGGTTCAAATTGGACCTCAAAACTATCTTTTGTTTTGGTTTCCACCAACTTATCACCCTCTATGGTATTCACCAAACACTCAGCTGATCATACCAACTCATCGCCTTCTAGATCTTAGCCACATGGCTCATGGACATCTATGGGAGCTGTGCTACATAAAAAAAAACATATAGTTGTCTATATATTATGTATAATTACATGTTTTGTTCTTTTAAATTGTAATCTTAAAACTCAATGAAGACTCAATAGGGAGGTTCAAAGTTGAGCGAACTTGGATTCTCATTCTCGTATTCTATGATTTGTAATTGTAAAGTTCATGTTCCGCTGTGACCTATGTGTGACCGGATGCTTTTCGTTATCAAGATCATCTTCGCTGAATGACTTCCCATAAACTTTTAGTATATGTCTGGTGCCAGTAAAATGCACCAGATGCAGAAAATAATGCACATACACCAGTTTCTCTCCCTGTCGCTAACATGTTATATTCTGCAACATCACAGAACTCACTAAGTCCAACTTTTGTACTATATGCCCATTTGTGTAACAGTTGCATTTCATTAGTGCCCCGAGCTTGGAGTAATTTAGAGAACACAACAATAGTCCATGCACACAAGGATTGCGACACATTTTCAGCACATTTTGTTTATTTAATCTTTGCAATATGGCTTTATTCAATGGTAACTACTAACTAGCTGGATAATGTTTCAAAGTGCTGAAAGAACACCTATAAAAAGGTCTTCATATACATAAGATCAACTGGCAATGACAGCAGTGTGATAACAAGTGGCATGGCAGGGGCTTAAAAATGTGCTATATAAGGCTGTGAAATACGAGATCACATCTGAGTTCACTCAACTTTGAACCTCCCTAATATGCCTTTGATAATTTATTGTTGGTATTGGTCTTTGGTAAAAAAATTATTTGCTTAGAAAATTAAAAAAAAATATGAATAATATCTGTTAGCTGTTGATGTTGTTGATAAAAAATGAATTGCTTGAATTTTTAATTTTATGTAGTCACCCCTGTTACTCATGGCTTGCAAGAAATTGAATGAACTGTTAAAGGCAGTATTTTACAATGTTTACTAGTATCAAATAAAACTAGTTAGTTTCAAATAGCTTCAAATGGGTTCCAAATAAAATCTTAGTTCTGGGTAGGTTCTGAGTAGAAATGAGTCATACATTTTTCAGCTACATTCCAAAGAGGTTGAACTCAATAAAGTCAAATATATATATATATACATGAGAGAGAGAGAGAGAGAGAGATTATTAGAATGGATTCTAACTATATTCCAATCATTCTAACTTCATTCTAAAAATAAGTCAAAAATAGTGAGATACACTAAACATAAATTGAACTAAGAGCCTTACAGATAGTAGTTTCCACACTCCACAAAACATGTTCTACCAACTTCACCATCACTGCTTGTGTCATTTAGCACATTTAATGGACTATATCCTCTTGCTTTTAAGACTAAATAATATATTTGAACACTTTTTCTGAAGCTATATCCATTTATTATATGTCAAAATTATCAGAAATTAAGGACAATATGCATGTAATTAAATGATCATGTGTAAAATACTGTAAAATTGTAAAGTAATATGATGTTTCTTGTGCTTGTGTAGACTTTTGCATTATGTATTATACAGTGAGAGAAAAAACTGTATCATGTTTCAATTATTTTTAATAAATTATAAATAACTTGGAAAATAAGAAGTCTTTGAATTTTAACTATTATGTAATCTTGTTTTTTTTTCATACTATAAATTATTTAAAGAAATAAATACATTGGTATAATTTTGTTTTTCTCAATCAAATCCTCTGATTTTGTTGATTATAACCAAATAAATGCAAATAAAATCATGGGATTCAAGTGCATATATATATACTCTTGTACATTGGTTATAATTCTCTCCAACTTATCATTTCATCATACACCAACTTGCTATTGCCTAACACACTCACATTATTTTTTTTCTTAATCAAAGAGATTCTGCTCACTGAATTGAAGAAACTACCAGTGTTTCTATGTCCTCTATATCTTGTATCTGCAACAAATACTGTCTTGATCTTGCCAAGTCCACTGGTGGCTATTTTCAGAAAATTTTATTTTTCAATGTGCAATATGCACTTTGTCTTATTACTTCTCACAAGGCTGAAAATGCTATTGAGATTACAAAAATCTTAAAAGAAATCATTAATCAATCCTTCATACCAAAAACAGTTTGCTGAGCCTTTTGAAACATTGGACTAGATGCTATAGTCAATCTTTACTCACTAAATGCTATAGAAAGGAACATATGGACTTTGCAATGGCTTACCTATACTAGATTGTTGCAGTACTTTACAGTACCCCACAGATATCAATTGAAACTGACCAGAACCACTTAGACTCAATTAGAACTGCTCAGAATCTACTCAGAATACTTAGACTCAGTTGGAACTGCTTGGAATCTGATCAGAATTTCTCAGAATGTATTTATTCAGTGCACAAGAAAATACTTAGTCAGCTTATATAACAATTTCTTACATAAGCTCTTAAATAATCCATTAAAATCACATAATATTTGTAATAAATACAAGATTATAAAATGTACTCCAACAGACAATAGGCCAACAGCTTTATATATAATAATTCTATATATGCTCTACCAATTGCACCATTATAGCCTGTGTTATCCTTCACATTTAATGAATTATATACCATTTTTTTAACACCAAATAAAATATTCAAGCACTTTCTCTGAAGCTATACCTATATATTATATATTAAAATGATCAGAAAATTGAGGGCAATTCATCTGTAATTATATTATCATGTGAATATTACATCAGCATTGTTACAACTTCAGGCTTATATTCATGTGCGTGGACAAAGCCGACAGTCAAGTAGTCAAGAACAGCGAGTTCCAAGCGGTATCGAGTAAGAGTAGATTAGATTCTCAAGAACTAGCTAAGGAACAATAGCAGTGTCTACTGGCTATTTAAGTGTTTTGAGTATCTACAAAGATAGTACGAAATGAGTCCAAGTATAAGTCAAGCATAAGATGAGTCACGACGGTGCCATTGACGTGAGTCAGAATGTGAGTCAGAAGTGAGTCAGAATGTGAGTCAAGAAGTGAGTCAGGCGAGTCATAACAGTGTCAACAATGTGAGTCAGGATGGAATGAGTCAATATACGATCACATGATGTTGTCCATCATGTGATAGGAAGGTTTTATATAAGAAAATGAAAAGAAAAGGGAAAAGAGAAAAAGAAAATAAAGTGTTCATAACAAGCATATTCAATATACAAAATACTGTAAATTGAATATATGTGGAAATTGTATCTCACTTTCTGCAACAAAATAGCACTCTGTCAGCTATATTTTAATATTTTTGCAATCAGAGAAATTAGTAGAATACAAATATCAATTTTATCTAAGAAAATTAGGTTATATAAATATATCTATGCCTTGATTGGGTGAGAGAACAGGGAAGAAGTCTCCAATGAGTGATGTGAACTTAGGTAGCTGTAGGGTTGAATGCAAAAATAGAATCATTTTTGATTGCCAAAATTCTTTTTATCTAGGGCCATTTGAATTGAAGGGTATTTGAAATAGATGGAGGCCCAAGCTCAAGCCACAATAGGCATCCAGAGGAGAGCCAGTGGATTGGGAACTGGGAGAGGAGGAAGAGCCAAATAAAGGCAAAATGATAAATGAAAGATACAATCTGTGGGAGTGTCAATGTATAGCTTGTAGCAGTCACTACACCAGCAATCTAAGAATTGAATTTCAAAATCAGAATAACCAACAGATGCTGCAGAAGTGGCAGCACCCCACCAAAACTATGTCCAGAGTACTGAGTCTCATCAGTGTCAATCAATGTAAGATGTGATTTGAGAAGGGATATAAATGGATTCTGAGAAAGTGTACCACTGAGAGCATTAGAAAATAAAGAAGCAGTAGATGGTTTAGGATCAATCAACCAGAAAGAGGTGACAAAGTGTCAGGGTTTCCCCTATTTACAGTGGTGTGGAAAATAATACACACATTTGTTGTCACATTTTCTCAACAATGACTGGATATTTTTTACAATTTAAATTGCAGTGTGTAGATACAATTTGGATGTATCTTTATACAATATTATGAGATCATATCTTAAGAATTAGATACAGAGAATAAGAAATATCAAAATTGGGTGTGATCAAGTCCTAGAAGTAACAGTTCAATTGACATAAAATTTTACCAGGGTGTAGTCTGGCATAATTGGACCACACTATAACTTGAACCATAAAAAAATCTCTAGTTGTTCATGAGATATGAGCTGTATAAAGAGTAGATTTGGGGCTTTTTCTATGTTTTGCCATAGAAAGACAGAAAAAGGACACATTTGAATGAGCTGTATCTCTTGAATGGCTGAAGATTTTTTAAGATTCAAATTGTGGTGTAGTCTAATTATGCCAGACTACACCCTGGTAAAATTTCATGTCAATTGAACTGCTACTTCTAGGACTTGATCACACACAATTTTAGTATTTCTTATCCCCTGTACCTAATTCTTAAGATAGGATCTCATAATAGTGTATAAAGATGCATCCAAATTATATCTACACACTGCAATTTAAATAGTAAAAATATCCAGTCATTGTTGAGCAAATGTGACAACAAACTGAGTGTATTATTTTTGCACACCACTGTACTTCTATTTTCATCACTTGATTATCTTTTTTATCTTTTTTAATATTTTGATCATTCCAGAAGTTTCCATCATCATTCCTTTTATTACTCATTATTACTCATTATTGCTTTCTTTATTATTCATCATGGTCTTTTTTTATTACTCATCATGGGACCTTGCTTAGTCAGTCACCTCTAGAGTAATATAAATACTGCATGTTTTGTAGATAGATCCCCAGCTTCAATCTTGTAGGATTTCCACTATCATTGGTGTGAACCTTCAGATCATTGATTCCTCATAAGTCTATCCTCTGCTCTCTCCTCACCCTCTGCTCTTACTCTCTTTGTTGGTGGCCTTGTCACACTGATTTTAGTGTTGCCCTGACAGAAGATTGAAGCTCTCTTTGACAGCTCCACCACCATCCATCACCAACTATTCATCATCTATCATCTTATATTCTTTCTCCACCTTTCCCCACTCTATCCACTATCCTTTCATCTATCAACCACCTTCACCCACCACCCTATTCCATATTCCCCCAATCTCCAATCATTTATTCCACTCTCCAGTGTGTGCTGTGTGTGAACTTAGTAGATAGAGATACCAACTATTGGGGCATTTTCTTTCTGAGAGGATTTGCTTTTAGTCCACCAGAAAAATACCAGGAGGTCAGTCCTGTGATTCTGGGGTTAAATACTAGGCAAGAAGAGACAACTGGGTATCCAGTAGTTTAAATCTTTTAGATACTTACAGTGTAATACACTTCCTCAAGACATGAGAATGTATTTCCAGATTTATAAGTCTGTTGAACTATGTAGTGTGTGATTTGATATAGAAATCAAAAACCAAAACACAAAAACCAGAGAGGAATGGTCTAGACTGGACAAGATGACTCTCTCCTGTTGAGTTAAAGTGAGGGCTGGCTTAGCCACTAGGTTGTGAAAGTGTATGTGGTCTGAGGAGGGCAGGGACATCTGAAGGAGGATAAATGGATGAGGGGTATGAAATGCCCTTGAGTGTTACTGAGAGGAAGATACCCAACTTGGTTGGGGTAAAATGGTGTGAATGAAGAGTGATGACTGTGGAGGGGCCAAATGACTAGATAAATTGTAAGGATGGATATGGGGGCAGGAGTGAGAATATAGTCTTGATCCTAGTGCACTTCAATCAAGTACATAGCTTCTGCAAAGCCAGAAGTAAAGCCTGCTGATAGAATAATGGCTAGAGCAGCCTAGAGTGATAGAAGGTGAAGAATTGTGCAATGTTCTTGATCCAAACCTCAAACAGAGCAGTGAGGTGAATGAGGGAGATGACTAGGGCAATTGAAGGTGACTACCTAAGCAATATTCTTGAACCAAAAATCAAACAGAACAGTGAGGCGGATAAAGGGTGACTAGAGCAATGGTTGAAGATGACAACAAGACCAAGATTGCTGAATAAAAATATTCTGGAGCAATAGAAGTGATGGGGAGTTGAGGATCTGGATCTAGAGGAAGAATGAAGGCCTTGGAGAATGATAGGATCAAAATGAACAGGATAAAATTCTCTGTAATGAGAGAACATGGGTGGTTTGATAGACTGGTCTAACCACTGATAGACATCTTGAATAACTGGAGTAATTGCTGGATTTCATGCTGAATACTGATAATAACTTCTTGAGTGCATACTGGAGTGTTGATACTGACTGCTGATAACTTGGAAACTTTGCTGTGAAGAAATTTGGGGCTTGTAACTTTCTTGTCTTCCAAGCGATACTAATACATAGTTTATATACTGGAGAGCATAGAAAAATATTTGAAAGAGGAAAAGCATCCATACTATACTAATCATTCTGAAGATCGACACCTAATAGATCAATCTGCCAACTACATACAATAGATTGAAGGCTGATGGAGTTTAGGAGTGAAAAATGGAAGAATGAGTAAGAAGTATAAGCAGGATTATGAAAAGCAAAGTGAGATGAGTAAGAAAGAAGCAAAGCTGAGTAGATACAATAAGCAAGAATGACAAAATAGTGAACAAGTACCATGCTAATGAATAGAACCAGTCTATTTATAGCACAGCTCAGTCATCCATTACCAAGACTGCTGAGTGAGACAAAGATTTGCTGCATATGTGGAATACAGTTAAGGACCAAATAGTTGTATATAGATGACCAAATGCTGATGATGATGGTGATATATGATGCTGTGCAGTGCAGTGCATACTAGAATGGATAGGAATGATGTCCAGGAATAAGCTGTGTATAGCCTTGAGGTTTGAAATAGATAGACAATTGAATCATTGATAGGGAATGTAGCTGATCAAATGGTTGAAGTGAAGATTGAAAGTTGGAATGGAGATTGAAGTGGACTGTGAATGGGCTTCAACGTTGAATATTAAAAGATGTGCTTCAGATAAAAATGCAAAATAATAACCCTGGCTTCTGCATGCAATGGAGAGTCAAGACAGACACTCTAAGCTTATAGATAAATCTCATATCCAATCAAAATTGGTGTATGACACTGTGTATGATGATGATGACCCTGGACATGCATACATAGTACAATGACAATGACAACAGCTTCGTATACGATGACAATGACACCAGACCAAGAGGGAATGAGGGTGGAACAAGGGGAGGGAATCGCGAGCAGGAAATGAGGCAATGTGAATGAGGCCGTGACACCAGGTAAGTCATGAACCCCACCCACCACTGCTGCTAACCCTCCCCCCTCTTTTTTCATATAGACCAATGGTGTACATGTACATACTGCATGTACCGCAACACATGCAACATGTACAGTACAACAATGGTACATACAAAAGTGGACATGACACATATGGACAACAACAACAACATGCAGGATGTGTACCACAACATGCAGGACACACACAGCGGCCACAAAATGACATGTACAACACCATGTACAACACCAAGTACAACACTGACATACAGCACCCACGATGCGTGCAACAATGACATGTACAACACTGAGTATGATGGCCACGTATGATGGCCACAATGGACACAACAGCTGCAAGGACGACAACACATACAGCAGATGTGTACCACGCCCACGATGACAATGGTATGTATGACCAACACAACCACCCTTCTGCCACCCTTTTTTATTTTTATTTTTATTTATTTTTTCACTTTTTTTCTTTTTGTTCTCTCATTTTCTTTTACATTTATATGTTTGTTTGTTCATTTAACCCAAGTATATACCCCCCTGCACATCTTTTTAGTCTGTTATGTTTTTATTTTTATTTTTATTTTATTTTGTTACAATGGACTTTGCAAGTAGACAATAATGTAGTATATAGTTATTAATATATTATATTGCACTCATATGAATTTACACTAAGATTGAAAGATTGAAGTATTCTAGTTGGAACTCCAGTTGGACTCAAGTGGACTTGTTTATAGTCCACCTGAGTCCACCTGGAGTCCATCTGGACTCTATCTGGAATTATTTGGAGTCCATCTGGAGTCCATCTGGACTCTATTTATCAAAAATGATTTTTTGAACCTTTATACATGTTCCAAATGGACTCCATACAAACTGTATGCATACCCCCTCCCCCTTTTTTCATTCAAAAATATAGATATATTAATTTTATGTTCGCTTTTTTTAGCATCACACAGAAGCTCAACAGGGCTGCCACCTCAGTAGCCCCTCCTGAGTGCTCTCCCTGTTCTCCTCCCTCTCCCACTGTGTCTGTGCTTCCCACCACTGCTGCTGATAGTGAGTCTTTTTGTGTAAAAAAACAAGTTAATTCACATAGTAGATTATATAAGCAATATACAGTAGGTGTATGATACAAGGTAGATTATATAAGCAGTGTATAGTAGGTGTATGATACAGGATAGATTATATAACCAGTGTACAGTAGGTGTATGATATAAGATAGATTATATAACCAGTGTGTAGTAGATGTATGATAGTAGTGATAACTGTGTAGATCTATTTTTATTCAGCCCAAAGGTGTGGGAAATTGTTTTTACTCAGCTTCAAGCCATGGGAATTTCACTCTATTACTGTATTGGGCTATAAATAACTCTATTCCCCTTCATTCCCCTCCATTCCTCTCCATTCTCTCTCCAATTCCTTCATTCCCTTTTCAATCCCCTCTATTCCCTCTCTATTCCCTCTATTCCCTTCACTCCCTTTCTCAATCCCTCCAGTCCTAGGGAATATGTGGGGAGTGAGAAATACTGGATTGACTGAGTACAGTCATCTTTTAGTTGGGGGAGATGAAAGGGTGTAAACCATTCTGAGCTTACAATTCATAGTGAGACACAGAGGCCTTTATTTTTACCGATTGTTATCTGTAATAAGCTAGTATATTATACTAGTGAAGGGTAGGAGATATGCCAGATTATTAGGCTTTGAGGCTCAAATTCCTAGTGGCCCAACGAACATAGTAAACCTTACAAACTAACTAAGAGGTAGTGTGGCCTATTAATCAGCACTATGAATCAAAGACTACCTTTAGTTTTCTACACAGCTATCAAAGCAGCCCTAACTGAGTGCCCAAGGCAATTGCCTGCACCATTGATTATGCTATTAGTCCTATGCAAGGCAGAACTCCTAAGAAAGTGATCTTGGCTCTTACAAGAGGTAACACCCAATCAGTCCCTTACCAAGTGATTGCCAAGTGATGGAAACCTTATTAATTAGCAAAGCAATCATAGTGTCCAGGCCTCACAAAGGCTGTTCACTAAATTAGGCAATCAACTGCTGGGGATCAGACATCACTTTTCCACACAGGTGATTGCCCCATAGACTGAATGTATTGGCAATTGAAATCTTGTGTACAACTCAGCATATGGCAGTCTACTAGATCTGACTATAAAAACTTGTAATTTGCAATGCAGCCAATGTGAGTGAGGGATCACCCAGTCAGCAATCACTACATGATACTAGAGGTAACTTGCCTCATGATAAGGGCACCTGGTGTTCCAGGAGGTCCTAAACCAATAGCAACTGTGCTTGGGAACCTTGATAGGGTTTCCTAGAAAATATACCCCAAAGTAATCTAGTCCTGACATGCCTTTAGCTGCAAGCCATCTGATAAAATAAGTCAGGTGATCGCTACCCAAGGAGGCACTGCTGCATGGATAACCATGTTATCTTCAAATAAGCACTGTAGCCCAGGCAAACTAGTACTTTCCACTATTATAATTGGTGCAGCAAAGGCCAGGCAGCACATGGCCCATTTCCTTCCTTTTCTCCTAGTCTCTTTCAATTATCACAAGCTAAAGTATCTATTTAGTCTATAAAAACAGCCCTGTATCTTAGAATAGGAACCAAGTAATCTACACCCCAGATTTGATATCAGAATTTACTCTGAATAAGAATTCCAGTGTTAATACTTTGTGGACTAGTGATTTGTGTAATAAGAGATTTAATACTACAGTTCACCTTAAGCAATTAGATGCTACCTGGTTTTGTGAGTGATTGCCCTTGTTATATTCAACATCAGGTCTATTAGACTTGATAAGCAGGCTTTTATAAGTCATCTGTGGACTGCCCTGGGGATTGTTAAGTACAGGTTGGAACCCTATATAGCTAGCAATTGCTCATAATAATCAGGGACAACTGTTAGAGAACTCCAATTGTTCAGGACATTGCCTATAGTAAGACTGCTCTGGGGATTGTCAAGTATGGGTGGGAACCCTATAAAGGCTAGTGATCACTCATAGTAACTAGAGACGACTGTCAGAGAAATCTGACTGTTCAGGACGTTGCCTATAGTAAACTAAGGACTGTGGACTAGTGTGCCCAGTTGCTTATAGAGGCTAAAGATCTACTATGTGTTAATACAGGTGATTGCTTATAGTGTTTGATAGTTTGGGTTTGGGTTTTATAAAGAAAATCTGTTAAGTGTCCTGTGTACACTCACCTCTCCCCCCCCCCCCCCCCCAAAAAAAAAGCAATCCCCTTGATATTGGTGATCACCCTCACTTTCAGAGATTGCCCATTGATATTTCAGTGTCTTGTGTGTACTTGGCTGTCTAAAAGGTTTCTCTAGCTATTAGTGATCACCCTTGAGTGATTACCTCAGTCTGTACTCTGCTCAACTAGTTATTGTAATAAGCCTTAAAGCTTACCCTCCCAGATCAAACTGATCAATATAAATATTTGTTTGGGTGTTGTGTATTGGGCAATTGCAAGAACACCCTGCACTAAACGTTTCAACAGATAGGGATGAAGTCCAGAAATAAGTTGTACACAGCCTTGAGGTTCAAAATGGTTAGAGGATTTTGTTGAAGTGGAGATTGAAAGTTGGAATGGAGCTTGAAGTGGACTGTGAATAGGCTTTGACATTGAATATTGAGGGATGTGCTTCAGATAAAAATGCAAAATAATAACCCTGGCTTCTGCATTGCAATGGAGAATCAAGACAGATGCTCTAAGCTTATAGATAAATCTCATATCCAATCAAAATTGGTGTATGACAGCATACAACTGATACAACCACTGTCCTGCCCTTTTTTAAAAGTTTTTCCCTTCTTTTTTTGTGTTTTTTTTTTTTTTTGTTTTTTTTTTGTTTTTCTTGTCTCATTTCTTTTACATTTATATGTTTGTTTGTTCATCTGACCCAAGCACATATCTCCCTCCCCATTTTTTGTCTTTTTGTTTTTTTTTTTAATATTGTTATTTATGTTTTTTAATGATGGATCTTGCAGTAGATAACAATATAATACATAGTTGTTAATATATTATATGTATTATACTTATATAAATTTACATTAAGATTGAAATATTAATATATTTTAGTTAGAATCCAACTGGATTCTATTCCATGAAGTTAAAGTTAGGAACTCCAACTGGAGTCCATCTGGAGTTCAGGTGGATTCTAATTGAACTCCAAGTGGACTTAAGTGGTCTAGTTTGAGTCTACCTGGAGTCCATCTGGACTCTATTTATCAAAGATGATTTTTTGAACTTTTATACATATTCCAAATGGACTCCATATGGAGTTCCTGGGTGAGTGCAAAGTACACAAAAGCACATAAGAATAAAAACAAAAAAAAATAGAAACAAAAACATAAACAGGGGTAGGGCTAGGCCAAGAGGAGCAGAAAGATACACACTTGGTAGGTAGAGAGAGGCTGCCATGCATATGAGTGATCATAATTCAAAGAACATAAGAATAGAAAAAGAAAAAGAAAGAAATAAATAAAAAGAAAAAAAGGGGGCAGAGGCAAGATGGAGCAGAGGGTACACACTTGGTGGGAAGAAACAGCCTTCTATGTGGGTAACAAGCACTGATAGAGAGAAAAATATAAATAAAATAAAAAATAAAATAAAGAGAGCAGGTGGGCAGGGGCAAGGGGTAGCAGACAGGTACACACTTGGTAGGTGGGGAAGAACAGCCTTCTGTGTGGGTAACAAGCACCAAATGATATAAAAAAATAGAAATAGAAAAAATAAAAATAAAATAAAAATAAAAGGGCAAGCAGAAGAGGGCAGATACACATTCAGTAGGTAGAAATGGGCTGCCTTGCATATGGGCAATAAGAACTGAAAGAATGAAAGAAACAGAAAAGAAAAAATAAGAAAAAAAAAGTGAAAAACTAAGAATAAGAAAAAAAAGGCAGGAGCAGGAGCAGGTGGATATGGATACACACTCAGTAGCTATGGAGGGGCCACCTTGTGTGGGTAATGAGAACCAAAAAAACAAAAAAAAAGGAAAAAACCAAAACAAAAAAAAGAAAAAAAAAAAGAGGGCAGAGAGTACACATACTTGGTCAGTCAGGGAGTGGCTGCCATGTGCATTGTCTACTGTGTCCCCAATTGCACTCATGGTGCCAGTTTCTCTAGCAATTTTGGTCAGTGGGGAGTGGATATCAAATAAAATAAAAATGCTGGGGGCTGGTGCCCTTTTTGCCTCTCTTCTCCTCTGTGTTTTCACAACTGGGGGCAGCACTGCTTCCTCTTGCTCCCCTTGCAGTGGTGGGTCTTCTTGGTGGCATTTGTGCTTTGCTGGTTGCTGGGCAGAGACAGCAGCATTTGATTTCTGTTGTTTGTGCTGTGCTCCTGCAGCTGTGGGGATGGAAACAGGGAGGGGATGAGTGGCAGTGGCCAGATTTTGTGGAGTGGGTGGTGGTCAGCATTGAGCCAGTGTTCAATGGTGGTAGAGTTTGTGGAGCTTGCACAGCAGATGTGAGTTGATGATGGAGTGGGATGGTAGTGGTGGTGAGAGAGAGAGAGAGAAAGGTGGGAAATGATTGACGTGGCATCAAAGTCATGCACATGTTGTTTGTCTCTTGCTGAGAAATGCTGGGTGGAATCTGTATGCGTGCAATCAAAGTTTAATATTTCATAAAGCCTTTATAGCTCAATTGGTTTAGCACACATGTTCAGTGTTTTTAAATGTGTGTGTTCGATTTCTAGTGGTGGATTTTAATTTTTGCATAAGTATAAAATACAATAAAATATAATAAAAACAATAAGACTTCATTCTGCTTGGATTCCACATTATCTCATTGGAATAGACTTATGTTGGAGGTCTTTACACTCTCCCACTGGTACTGATCAGAATTTTATTTGGCAGTGTCTCTGCCAAATTAGCAGAAAAATGTCCAAATTAGCAGAAAAATGTCCAAATTTTTCTAACCAGATTCTGATTGGAATCACTGGTACTGACTGGGTCCACTGTTACCAAGTCTGATCCAAATCTGAGTGGAATTTATCTAAATTTTGAACTTAATTAGACCCAATTCCAAGTGAAATCTGAGTGGTACCAAGCAGAACTATATTATGTCAGCATACTATTTACAGCTCAGCGAGCAATAACACAAACAGTATACATAAATCTTATCAGTTTGTGACAAATTTGATATTGTTAGAATTGTAAAATTTAGGAGGAATATTTTTATGTAATAATTGTATAAAATTAAAAATTTTCTGGTAAAGAAATACCTATTTTTCATATAAATCTGTGCTTATATAATCTAAATTTTTTGAATAAAATTGATCTTCATATTCTATTAATTTCTATTATTGCAACATTGTTAAAATATAGCTGACAGAGTATTATTTTGTTGCGAAAAATAGTTTATAAATTCTATATATATTCAAATTTACAGTATTTTGCATATTGAATATGCTGACATAATATTCAGATGATGATGTAACTACAAAAACATTGCTCTCAAATTTCTGATCATTTTAATATATAATATGTGGGTATAGCTTCAGGAGAAAGTACCAGAATATATTGTTAGGTGTTGCGAAAGAATGGCATATAATTCATTAAATGTGGAGAATAACACAAGCAATAATAGTGTAGTTGGCAAAACATGTGTGCAATTAATATATATAAAGCTGTTAGTTCAATTCCTGTTGAAGGCATTTTATAATTTTGCATTTATTATAAATATAATGTGATTTTAATAGATTATGTAAAAGCTTACGACTGTAGGCGTTGGCTTATAAATTCTCAGATTTATATAAATGTTAATCATGAGTCAAGGTTAAACTAAAGATTCCAACTTATTCTAAGAATCTATGTCAGAGAATAGTTCAAATCTAATCCACGCTAAATTCCAAATATTTGCATCAGAATTTATTTATTTCATTTATAGAGTAAATTCAAACTAAACTCTTGGATCTCAAAGATGATTTATAAAGATTTATCTTGCAAGTCATGAATTAATTCACTCCTAAATGTGTTACTGTTGTAAGTAAGCTAAATTATTATGTCAGGATGACAAGTGAATTAATTTATGACTTGCAAAATAAATATTTTATAAATCTTCTTTGGATCCAAGAGCTTAGTTCAAATTTACTCTAGGAAATGAGTTGAAATGGATTTTGGTGCAAATATTGAATTTAGTATGGATTAGATTTAAACTATTCCCTGATATGGATTATTAAAGTGAATTGTAATCTTTAGTTCAACTTTAACTGATGATTAAGATTTACATAAATTTAGAGAATTTATAAGCCAATGCCTGCAGTGTTATATAATGCTGACTAAGCATAAATATCATGTGATTTCAGTGCATTATTTATAAGCTTATATAAGCAATTATTATATAAAGCTGGTTAAGCATTGTCTTGTACACTGAGTAAGTGCATTCTGAGAAATTCTGACTGGATTCTGACTGGTATCTATAGGGCACTGTAAAGTACTGTTATATTGGGCTATATCTAATGCAATGTATGGTATTCCAGTTAGATTCTAATTGGATTCCAAATGGATTCCAATATTATTCCAGCTATTTCATTGAATGAAAGTGGAATATTCCATTTGAAATAGTCTATTATATGGAATCCAACTGGAATCCATTTAGAATTCATGTTCATTCATCTATACAAAATACCAGAGTGATATGACATGATATTCAGACCAGAATCTGATGGAATAGGTGGGGAAGGTAAAAACTTTGCACAAGTCCATTTAAACAGTTTTGTCCTTCTCATATATCAAGTATATGACTTTGTTTGATCAAAGCAAATAAGTATAAATAAAATCATATCATTCATTCAAAATGTGTATATATACTTTGTGTCCAAGTTTACACTACTTTCCACATTAAATCCTCACTCAGACACTTGAGTGATCACTCACTTCTGCTTAACACAACCATGTTCTTGAACTGCTTGACAAAGACCAGTCAAGTTATGCTATCTCCAGTACCACTGGTATAGGTGTTGGTTCTACAGTGACTCAAAAACTGTCTGGATGTTTTTAAAATTGAACTTAAACTGACTATAATGATATGTAATTTTAATGAAATGATATGATTTAAAATGTACTAGAAAGCCTTGGATCACATCTTTCAGGTGATATAACATATGTTTGTATTTGTTTGTTTTATCTATTATTATTAAATACTTTATAGAAATAACACATCCAGACAGTTTCTTTGCAGCCTGTTGGAATTAACACAATAAGGTTTTTGTTATTGTAAACATGCAAAAAATATCAAATGAATGGAAACATGTTGGAAGTATATAAAAAGACTGAAACTTTATATTCCCTAAAGTTTATAGCCCATTATTCTCTGCTACACAGTCATGCATTCTCTCTTTAAATTATGCTATAACATCATATTTATGCTGGAAAATGGTGATTTCATTTGCAAAACTGATATCAAACTTGGTGTTTTGAAGTCAACTATTTGTGTGATATGTTTTGGGATAGAGTTATTAATGAAAAAAATCATGAAGACCATTTTTCTAAGCTCACTTCCCATGACCACCGCCACCTAGTTTGACTTGTCTCCACTGGAAAGGCTGATACTTCCACACAACTCTGCTGCCAGCTTCTCACTATCACCAACACATCTATCTCCATCCAAACCATTCAAAATTCCCTCAAAAAAAGTATCTTATAGCACAAGTCAAGCTCAAAAGCTATTCCTTTCTAAGAACTATAGGAAGGCTTGCTTGAAATTTATCCAGAAGTATGAAAACTGAACAGAAAAGACTGGAAACATGTTATGTTCACAGATGAGACCAAGATCAATTGAATTGAGTCAGATGGAAGACAGTGAGTAAGGAAAAGGCTGGTTCTCCTCTCCAAACTCAGCATATAGAAAACCATCAAATTTGGAGAACATATGATGATTTGGAGTTGTATAACAACAAGTGGTGTCAGCTACATATGCAAGATAGAAGATAAGATGGATGGTGAACTCTATGTAAGCATTTTGGATGACTATGTCTTCCAAACTCTGGAGTATTACAGCCTTAATCAGGATGATTTTATTTTCAGCAAGATAGTAATCTATAGCACACATCTAAAAAGGCTCAAAAATGGCTTAAAGACCATAAAATAGAGCTTGTGGACTGGCCAGCATAATAACTAGATCTCAAATCCAATTGAAAATTTGTGGCATATTCTCAAAATGTGCTTTGTATAATACAAAAATGTTCCAAAGGTATCCAAGAGTAGTAGAGCAGAATACTGGAGGAGTGGGAGAAAATATCTAAGGAAGACTATGTGAAATTGATCAATAGTATGTCTAGAAGAGTTTTAAATGTTTTGCAGGCAAAGTGGGGTCACACAAAGTACTACTCAGTTCTATAAATATGTAATAATATTTTATTTTATTTTGTTCTAGGTACAGATGTATTTTCAATTAAGACAGTGAGTGTAAAATGGTAAATTATAGTAAATTAAAATTAATTTGAGATCTTCTACGATTTGTGCTCTATGTAGATGTAAAATTTTAATCTAGTAATATATCTAATATGCATATCAACATTCTGTAGCAATTTGAGAGCTATAGCGTGTAAGCAAACATCAGTGCAAGTCTTTAAAAATTGTGAGAATTTCAAAAATAGAGGCTGCTGTGAGGTTGTCTTGAGGCATATTTTGTTTTGGCAGAATGGCATCTGGTGCTCTTTAAATCTCACCTCCATATCATATTCTTATTTTCTACTCAATTTGATGGCTGGCCAAGCAAAATCACTCGCTTGAAAAATCCAGAAAATATAAACAAAAACATGATCAACTGAAGGCTCAAGCTGAGCAAAAGAAGCTGAAGAAAGTGCAGATGAGGGCTGCACAATATATGCATGCTTTCAAAAAGCATGCATATTCAAAGATATCAAAGAAAATCACTTTGGGGTAAGCTGCCGTAGAGCACTAATAATATCTGAGTTTTTCTAAATGCACTTCATAAATAACAGTATAAGCAACTGCAAGTATACAAATGTGGTCAGTCCTTAGTTTACTATAAACAATCAGAGCAGAGGTCTTTTCTATCTCTCACACATTTCATATAGGCTCTACTAGAGTCCAGTACACTAAAACACTCTAATGGATTCTGATTAGACTCCTGCTAAAATCTCAGTCCAGTGCCAGTCTATTGGACTATGAGTACAGTCCAATCAACTGAATTTTAATTATATATCTAGTATATTTTCTGAATTTGAATTTGTTTTTATTTATATGCATATTATATAATGATGTTATATTATAGTCTTTAATAAAAATAAATATATAAACCAAATTTCAGAAATAGACTACAATTAAATGTAAAGTAAAACATGCTAAAAATATAATAATAAACATTTTAATATATTTTACCATAAGAAAAATATTTATAAATATGATTTAAATATTAATATAATTTTATTAAAAAAACTATATTGTTGAAAATCTTTATTTTTTAAAAATGCTTTTATCTACTAAATTTTACTTTTGATTAGCTTTTGACAAGCAGTTAGAATTATTTTCAATAGAAAAACAAATAAAAACAAAACAAATTTAAAAAAGTAATATGCAGTTAGTAGATATTTAAACTAAATTATCTAATATAATATTCAATACTGTCTAATCTGTATTTAAATTTAAAAAACCTTAAATATATAATTTAATTGCCAAGATTATTTAAAAAAATTTCTATTAGCTAAATTTTGTTTATCACTAGCTTTTGGCAAGTATTTTGCATTTTTTCAATAAAAAAAGTAAATAACATAATTCAAATAGATCTAGAGTCAGAAACATAGACTCTATATTTTTTTAATTATAGCCCTAACGCAACCACTCATTTTCTAAATTCAAATAGTCCAGTAGAGTCTACTGAACTCACTCACTGAGGTTCATTGGACTTTAAATGCTGTTAATTTAATATTTATATGTAGCAAATCCAGTAAAATCCAATGTAATCTATTAAAGTCCAGGTAAATTTTGTGGAAGAAGGTAAAATATTTCTGCTTGCAGCATCACCATGAACAGTCAAGACATCAAAAACACACACAGTACAAATAAGTCAAGCAGGTATGCTCACTAATGGCATCCAGTATATGAACACAAGGGCAGTTGGACTTGTTTGAGTTATTTTATAGACTTTTGCTATTGACATAATTTTGAAGACATTTAGCTATTGAGATGACTCATGAAGAGAATCTTGCAAAAACTACATGATCATCATTGAATGTTGAACACAAAAATCTTCTGTGAAATATCTGACAAACTTATAGATAGATGCAGAATTAAAAATAGTGCAGCTCTAAGATTTCAGATCATACAATGTGTGAAATGCCTCCACCACTGAGAATGGTGTCATCAAACAAACAACATTTTGCTGTTAGTTTGAAAGCATATAGGACCTGGTGCAATAACAGAAATGCAAATATAGACAACTTGTGAGAAAGGATCAATAAAATATGTTATATCTCACAAGAAATACAACATCCATTCAGTGTCTGGCAATCTTAAAATTGACCCTGCCCATTCACACCTCATATACCAGCAGCAGACAAGATTGAACACAGCTTGTGATAGTATTCTATGCATGAAAGACAATAGTGACTTATGGCTAGTTGAAGCAAGAGAGCTGGTTGGGATGCACTTCTCAGTGGTGTATAGCAAAGCAAATCTCTTTCAAAGGATGACACACACAATGTATTACATTGTGTAAAATAGCAGAAACATACTAGAAATATTCAAACAAAAATATATGTGACATGGAATTGGTAGACAAAGGAGATAACCAGTATTCAATATATAACTGGAAATGGGTATGCTATCATCACAATACATGCTATATAAAAAGTATTTAAATAATGGGGAAGGGAATACTTCATGGCAAACAAATGAATGTAAGGTTACAAAAATATGTAAGCTATATATGAAATAGACTTAATAAGAAATTTATGGATATGAATGCTAAGATATTACTAGGGTCAATTATCAGCTAGTGAGTAAAATCCAACAAAAAGTTGCATTCAAATCCTAAGTTTACACAACAATGAGATAAAGGTAGGATCAAGAAGAAATGCATTTGTTCAACATAAATGCCACAGCAAATTGACATGCTATGTACTGGCATCAATATCATTAATCAAATCAAAACCAATGTGTGGCTGCACCATTTAGGTCACCCAAATGTACAGGGTCTAATAAGAGCAGTGTATGATCTGCAGATAACATAAAGCACATGCCCTAGTGATGTAAAGCATTACTGCCACCCCTCTCCTCCTCCTCCCTGCATCTGACAATGTCAAGAGACACAAAGGTAGTATGAAGAGCTATGTATGTGATAAGGTGAAGATAAAAGATGATCAACATTCAGTATATGACAGACTCATAAAGTGAAGATGGCAAAAAGAGGCAGTACACATATGTAGTGAACATGCATCACTCAGACTTGCAAGGAAACCTCAGAGATAAGTATGCTTATTGAGTGGAGATTGCAGAGGAGGTTGGTGGATTGTGATGAGACTGATTCAGAATTGAGTAATAGAAAGAGATTATATATCTAGAAGATAAACAGATACAGTAAGCAATATTTGACATGAAGAGCATACAGTGCAACAAAGGGGTTATAATTTGAATCACAGATACTTCACTGACGGAATAAATATTATATTGAATGCAGTTATATACATTCCTAATGTAACTAGATAGACAATACAACAATGACAAATATTCAGAATAAGCAAGAATGAGACACAGAGAAAAGGTTTAATAATTGATGGGCAGATAGAAAAAAAAATTAAAAAATGAAAAATGAAAAATGAAAAATAAAGCAACAGAGATGCAAATAACTGTTGAAGTCAAGGGCATGCAGTTATCAGAAAACATACCCTGGTCAGACAGTTGAATATCAGGGTGCAACACACAAAAATATATAAATATACATAAAGAGAGTGAACAATAAATACAGAGATGAAAGAGCAAAAACATGTGTTTAAATCTATATATGGGCCTATTCCAAGCATAATGAGAAAGAAGATAATTATCTACTCATCATCTAGTTCAGCTTCAGATATGTTGTTGTGATACTCAGTTGCAAATAAATTTATATAGAGAATATTAGTTAATAGATAGTATTATTTGTCCTTTTCATATTGAGCCATGGTATAAGCAACAATGAAAAGAGCGGGAGGTATCTCCCCATGCCACAGAGGCAAAATTTCATTGATACAATTGAGATCACCTCTAAAATTGAAAACATAGTCACATGAATCATAAACAAAAACAATAATATAAAGATAAATCAGCAGCAATCACAAATATAAGATATAAAACAAGCACTTGTTTCATTGGCATCTAAGATAGATTTGAACTTGGTGCCAGATTTGATTATCTGTTTCTTGGCCTTCAAAATATCTTTGCACTGCCCAGATAAGATGCCAGGATTTCTTGAAAGCTTTTCAGAAATGCCAAATCACAGTCAGCTGTGTCATTCAAACAGAGTTAGTTAAAAGACAAAAATCAAATTAAAAAAAAAAGTGGGAAAGAGACTAATAACACATATATTTAGATCCCATAGTGCCAAAAGACATTACACTATTGCAAATTTGAGCAAATATCACTTTGTGGTCAAAGAGAGGTCTTTCCTTTCCCCCACACAATCCATATAGACTCCAGTGGACTCTCTGCCCAGCCAAACTGGCTGATAGATTGTCCAGTCCACTGGACTGGACTGGACTCCTACCAAATTTTCAGTCCAGTCTCAGTCCAGTGGATTATGAGTCCAGTCAAGCCCACTGGACTTGGGCTTAAATATTCACTGAACAACAACAATTAATATGTTTATTAGCACAGTCCAGTGGAGTCCAGTGGAGTCCAGTGGATTTCTCTGGATTCCACTGGATGCAATAATTAACACAATATCTGAAGTATGATCATTAGTTATTAATATTAATATCAATTGCAGAAAATAAAAGACTACATTCAATAGAAATTAACTCTATGAAATACCAATTAAATGAAACAATAGTTAAATGTTTTTGAGAGCAAGGCCTCTCTATGAATACATTTTTATATTTTGTTTAGTCCACAGGGTGAAAATTTCACAGGTGCATGTGATACACATGTGTACTCAGCATTGGCCTATCAGCATGACAACCATCAAATGTACACATCACCTTTCTTTTCCCACCACCATCCTGTCTCCACTCTCTTCCTCTACCTAGCTGTTGCTATTGCTGTTCTTGCCCTCTCCACTGTCTATGACAACTGCAACAGCCATGCAGACAACAACAAGGACCAAGACAGACAACCACAATAATAAGAACCAAGGTGGACAACCACAATAATAAGGATGACAACAGACAACAACAACAACAATGAGGGCAAGGAAGGCCATGACAAGGACAAGGACAGTAACAGCAAGGGCAAGGATAGCAAGAGCAAGGACAAGGACAGTGAGGACACAGATGGTGAGGGCAAGGACAGTCAGCAAGAGCAAGAACAGCCAGCAAGGGCAAGGATGTGGACAGTAAGAATGGCAAAGACAAGGGCTAGGGAGTGGACATGGACAGCAAAGGCAAGGGCAAGGGAGTGGACACAGTTGGTGCAGGCAACAAGAGCAAGGACACAGAGAGCAAGGGTGAGGAGGCAAGGGCAAGGGCAAGGGGAGGGCAAAGGTGAGGAGGAGAGCAAGAGCAAGAGCAAGAGCAAGAGCAAGGAGGATGCGGACAGCAACAGCAAGTAGGGCAAGG
Organism: Psilocybe azurescens; assembly: GCA_023853785.1. Taxonomy (NCBI): domain Eukaryota; kingdom Fungi; phylum Basidiomycota; class Agaricomycetes; order Agaricales; family Agrocybaceae; genus Psilocybe; species Psilocybe azurescens. Next base: position 115,408 of record JAJIRX010000640.1, read on the forward strand.
ATGATGATACAGATAGCAGGTGCTACTGCTGACACCACCATTCTCCCACTCCTCTTTTTTTAAAAATTCTATTTTATTTTTTTGCTTTTTTCTTCTTTTTGTCTTGCATGTAGACAATAATATATTACATAGTTATCAATATATTATATTCCACTTATTTGAATTTATATTAAGATTGAACTTAGTTACTGTATCAAGTCCACTAGAGTCCAGTGGACTCCAGTTATCTTAGCCCATATACACTGCATAGTATGAGATCTACTGAAGTCCACTGGAGTCCACTGGAGTCCATATGGACTGTGTGGGGGATGGTAAAGTACTGGTCAAAGACTATACAGGTGAACCAGTATTTATTGTGAAGGCCTTGTGGTGATAGCTCCAAGACACAGGAGTCATGTGATAGTAAAGGAGTGAAATAAATAGCAGTATTGTAGTTATATTGCAATATAGCATGTGATCTGTTGCCAGAAGCATGAGGATACTGACATTGAGAGGAGACACCCTAGATGGATTGACAAATTTGTTATAACACTGGAAGGTGATTGCACTTATAGCATTTCTTAAAAAATAATGACAAAAAGTTAGCATATGCATGGACAGATAGTATCCACATACAGTGACTCAAAAAACTGTCCAGATGTTTTGAAATTGAACTTAAACTGACTATAACACCATGTAATCCTCATGTAATTACATGATTTAAAATGTACTGGAAAGCCCTGAATAACAGTTTTCAGGAGTTATAACATATGTTTGTATTTGTTTGGTTCATCTATTATTATTAAATACTTTATAAAAATAACACATCCAGACAGTTTCTTTGTGGCCCATTGGAATATGGGTATCTATATAAACTAGTACTTTGTGTGACCCCACTTTGTCTTCAAAATATCTAAAACTTTTCTAGACATACCATTGATTGATTTCGCATAGTCTTCCTTGGATATTTGCTCCCACTCCTCCAGTATTCTGCCCTACAACTCCTGGATACCCTTTGGAACATTTTTGTCTTCTACAAAGCACATTTTGAGAATATGCCACAAATTTTCAATTGGATTGAAATCTAGTTATTATGCTGGCCAGTCCATAAGCTCTATTTTATGGTCTTTAAGCCATTTCTGAGCCTTTTGGATGTGTGTTTGAGGTTATTATCTTGCTGAAAGATGAAATCATCCTGATTAAAATTGTAATATCTTGGTCTTATCTGTAAACATAACATGTTTTCAGTCTTTTGTGTTCAGTTTTGTGCTACAAGATCCTTTTTTGAGGGAATTTTGAATGGTTTGGATGGAGATAGATGTATTGGTAATAGTGAGAAGCTGGCAGCAGAGTTGTGTGGAAGTATCAGCCTTTCCAGTGGAGACAAGTCAAACTAGGTGGCAGTGGTCATGGAAAGTGAGCTTAGAAAATGGTCTTCATGATTTTTTTTTATCAATAACTCTATCTCAAAACATACAGTGATGAGTTATGAAAATGCATGTGACCTCAATTTGAGCATCCCAAGGTAAATTTTTCTGAATTACTTTGAATAGAGAAACACTAGATCTACAAAATTTTAATCCTGTATACCTGACAGTGTCAAAAATATATATGTGAAGTTTCATACAATTCCACATACTAGAACACAGTAAATTATGTTGGTCATTGGTGTTGATAACAATTGAGCCATGGGATAACTGTTAAATTGGTTGATTTTTTTGACATGACATGTTGTGCTATTCCAATTTCTCAACATTATCACAACCCACAACTGTCATCTTTTGGGAGACTATCTGCATTATATCCTTAATCAATTATCTTGAAATGGTTGTCTGCACTCCCACCAAAAAACCTACATATGGTACTGACATCAGCTGGGTGATACTTTCACTGAAATCTTGAATGAACTTGGTGTAGACCGCACAGTTGTGTCTCAAAATCACCACAAAATGGAGAAAGAGGGCCCCAGCCCCAATTTCTATACTAAACCAAACATACCAGGCAAGCCACTAGCTATTATGCTCCATGCAGAGCGACATGCAGTCTACCTGATCCAAACAAGTGAATGTTGTGATGCAACAGACATCCAATGCAAGCTTTTTCCAGATCTTCACCCCACCACAGCTCATGCCATGTTCTGCAGAAAGGGTCTGAATGGTCAGATACACCAAAAGAAGCTCTGGCTCTCCAAAAATCATATCTATAACTGATATTCCTGGGCTTTAAAACATTTCAAACAACATGAATATTTCCGGCACAAAATCTGGTATACCAACAACAAGTTGAAGTACAACCTTTTGGGTCCAATGGGAAGTCCTACTGTAGAAGGAGGGTTGGGGAAGAGTTTTGGATTGGAACATTACAAAAGTGGTCAAACACAGAGGAGGAAATTTAATGGTGTGGGGTTGCATATCATGGGATGGGCCAGGCGGCTTCACAGAGTTGAAGGTTGCATGAATGCTGTTCAATATGTTGACATTTTATCTCAGTCATTCTTAGGCTCACTCCATGATCAAAAAAAGGACCCCCACTGCATTATTTTCCAGAAAGATAATGATCTGAAGCATACCTTGAAACTTGCACAGAAATGGTTCAAAAAACAATCAATCTGTGTACTCAACTGGCTGCCCTCTTCACCTGACATGAATATTATAGAATATACCTGGGACCACATTGACATCCAAATCTGCAAGCAGTCAGATCAGCCCACCAATCTTGAGCAGCTCTGGGTCATTTCACAGAAAGAATGGGCAAAAATGGACATCTGGTACATTCATAGGCTTTATGACTCTATCCCTTGTCATGTTGGTGTGCTTTTACTTGCAAAGAGACATCATACTAATTACTAGATTAATCTCAAATTTCAGTCCAAACTGTCCATCCATTGTAGAGCCATTGCATGATAATTTTCATTGCATTTTCAACTTTTACCATCATTCTTAATTGCATAATTTTGATATCTTAATCTTCATATTTTTCTTTGAAACTTTTGTATCATATACTAAAGGTCTTATATAGCATACTGTAGCTGCAGAAAAAAGCATGATCTTTCATGTAGATTTGACACATGAGACATGTTGACAATGCAGATGCTCAAAATTGTGTCACATGCATTTTGATAACTTGCCACTGCATCACCCAAATAGTTGACTTAAAAACACCAAGTTTGACATCAGTTTTGCAAATAAAATCACCATTTTCCAGCATAAAGATGATGTTAGAGCATAGTTTAAAAGAGAGAGAATGCATGACTGTGTAGCAGAGAATAATGGGCTATAAACTTGGGAAAATGTAAAGTTTCAGTCTTTTTATATACTTCCAACATGTTTTCATTTATTTGAATTTTTTTTTTGTATGTTTGCAATAACAAAAACCTTATTGTGTTAATTCCAACAGGCCACAAAGAAACTGTCCAGATGTGTTAATTTTATAAAGTATTTAATAATAATAGATGAACCAAGCAAATACAAACAAATATTATATCTCCTGAAAGATGTAATCCAAGGCTTTCTAGTATATTTTAAATCATATAATTTCATTAAGATTACATATTATTATAGTCAGTTTAAGTTCAATTTCAAAACATCCAGACAGTTTTTGAGTCACTGATAAGTGGATACTACTGAGATGCTTGCTGTAGAATATGCTTGCAGCTTAACACTTCAATCAAATTTTTACAATGACTAGTTTGTCACTAGAAAGAGAAGCTTATGCTTTTAATAATCATACTACACAAAAATCTTCAAATAAGGGGGGGGGGAGGGGGTTGAATACAAGGATTAGCTCACAAGGATTTTGGAAGAATATATATGTTTTTATGATTTCTAGGTGGGTACTGAAACTTATAAAAATCTCTACTCTAACATAATATCATTTCCAGACCTTCTTAGAGTCACTATCAGCAGGTATATGCTTCAAACTAAATAATTTGGTGGTCTTATTGACCTAATAAAACATGATTTAACTCTCTTGGTCTACCAGCTAAAGACCTTCTTGGCCTTGGCAATACAAAATGAGAGGGAGCTAGATTGTAAAGCTAGCTTGTGCACCCTATATCTTGATTGGCCTCTTACAGGTATAAAGTCAATATTTAGACTTGGTTTGTGTGAGGTGAACAAATATTTCTAGCTTTCAAATGTGCAAAGCACTACTTTCAAATTCAAAGATGAACAATAGATTGCCATCACTTGATAAGCAATTAACATCCTCAAAGTTCTTAATACTTTCAGAAAATGCAGACAGAATAAAATCTGAACTGTATATTCTTGGGGTAAAAATTACTTGCTCAATATCTATGTAGATATGTTTAATTTATAGCTACAGATACATACAATGTTGGAGAATAATTTAGTAAATCAAATCACTGTTACAAACCCCCAAGCTACATGTTTTGCAAACCATAAGCCTTTCTACAACCAATCAGATTACTAATAAATAATCTAGGTGGTCATTATCAGCATGACCAGCTAGCACTTGGCACTCTTCAGCTGTTATTCTCTTCAGTACTTTCACTCCCCCACATATTCCCTAGGACTGGAGGGATTGAGAAAGGGAGTGAAGGGAATAGAGGAATAGAGGGAATAGAGGGGATTGAAGAGGGAATAAAAGGAATTGGAGAGGGAATGGAGGGAATGATGGGGAATGAAGGGAATAGAGTTATTTATAGCCAATACAGTAATAAAGTGGAATTCCCACGGCTTAAAGCTGAGTAAAAACAATTTCCCACACCTTTAGGCTGAATATAAAATAGATTTACACAGTTACCACTACTATCATACATCTACTATACACTGCTTATATAATCCTTATATCATACACCTACTGTACACTGCTTATATAATTTACCCTGTATCATACACCTACTATACACTGCTTATGTAATCTATCTTGTATCATACATCTACTGTACATTGCTTATATAATCTACTATGTGAATTAACTTGTTTTTTTACACACTTGTATTCAATTTAGTCTGAGTCAGAATCACTGGTCTCTGCTTCACTAGAATCACTAGTCTCTTCATCCAATCCTAATTCTTCATTTTCATCATCACTATCTGAAGACTCTGCCTTTATTTTCTTTTTGCAATGACATATTTTGTGTGGTAAAATAGTATTGTGTGTAGAAACCAGTTGAAATTGCCAGGTGTCATACATTTAAGTATAGATTCAAAACCACCCAGCCATGCATTTAATTGTTCACACACTTGTGTATTAAAGGTTTTCTGGGCATATGCATTGCCATTATCATCATATGCAATAATTACAAGATTTGGAGCTGAACCATCACCTAGAGAAGGATTGCAGTACTTTCAACAAAGATAATCATTGGCTTGGTGATTAATATAATGGTAAGTGTCCACAATAAATCTTGATGTTTTTTTCCACATAGCATCCCAACTTCCATTTGGTAACAGCTGTTTGCAACACTTGACATCCTTTGTCAATACATATGTATTCAGGACAAGATTCTTTTGTCTTATAAACAGACTGCAAAAACTTTAATATATTAGTTGTGGATTCAGACCTATTAAATTTTGTCCATGCATCTATATTATTTAAAGGAACTAAATACATGATAATAATAGCAATAATAATAATAAATACCATGATTGAGACCTATGGTGGAAGAGCTGATAGAGTCCAGGTGGACTCCAATTGGAGTGCCAACTTTAACTTTGAATAGAACAGAATCCAGTTGAATTCCAACTAGAATATTTCAATCTATCAATCTTAGTGTAAATTCATGAGTGTAATATAATATATTAATAACTATATACTACATTATTATCTACATGCAAAGTCCATTGTAACAAAATAAAATAAAAATAAAAAACATAACAGAGTAAAAAGATGGGCAGGAGGGTATATACTTGGGTTAAATGAACAAACAAACACATAAATGTAAAAGAAATTGAGAGAACAAAAAGAAAAAAGGGAAAATTTAAAAAAAAAAAAAAGTGGTGGACAGGTGGTTGTATCGGTCATACATGCCGTTGTTGTTGTGGGTGTGGTACACATCCACCGATGTGTCGTCGTCCTTGGCCGTTGTGTCCATTGTGGCCGCCATGCGTGGCCGTTGTACTCGGTGTCATACATGTCATCGTTGTCGTCTTTGCGGCCATTGTGGGTGCCATACGTTGGTGTTGTACTCGGTGTCATGTGTGTCGTCATGGCTGCTGTGCATGTCATACGTGTCGTCTTTGTGGCCGCTTTGCGTGTCATACATGTTGGCGTGTACGTGTCCTGCGTGTTGTCTTCGTGGCCGCTGTGCATGTCATACGTGTTGCGGTACACGTCCTGCGTGGTCATCTTCATGGCCGCTGTGCGTGTTGTACGTGTCGCAGTACGTGTCCTGCGTGTTGTCTTTTGTGGCCGCCCGACGTGTCGTATGTGTCGCGGTACACGTCCTGCATGTTGTTGTTGTTGTCCCTACGTGTCGTGTCCGCTTTTGTATGTACTGTTGTCATACCGTACATGTTGCATGTGTCGCAGTACGTGCAGTACATACACGCATCGCCCATCGGTCTATATGAGAAAGAGGGGGAGGGTTAGTGGCGGCGGTGGGTGGGGTTCGCGAACTTACCTGGTGTTGCGGCCACGTTCACGTTGCCTCGTTACCTGCTCGCATCCCCTCCCTCATTCCACCTTGTTCCCTCTCGGTCCGGTGTCATTGTCGTTGTATACAGAGCCGTCATCATTGCTGTCGTACACGTGTATGCGTGTCCGGAGTCGTCGTCATCGTACACAGACCTGTCATTGGTCGGTGGTGCTGCGATGCATGTCAGGTCGGGTTGGCGAGTGCCTGGCTCTGACCGACAACGGCGAGGTGGTGAGGGCAACGCACGACAGCAGCAACGGGGTGGTGGTGGTCACAGGAAGAGGTGGGGTGGTTGGAGTAACCAATGGACTGATGTGGCAACCAAAAGTCATGCATGTGACATTGTTCACTGTTGCCGAGAATTGCCGAGAAATAATATCAAATTTTAAGTCCATTTATGGTTCCATTTTTGGTTCCGTTCTGGGGTATTCTGTTTCAGTGTAAACAGATTCCGTTCAATTCCGCTGCAGAATCCGGCCATTCCGGCCGGAATTGATATTAAATGAAATAGCAGGGCCTTGTGCCATATTTTTGCTCTCATTCCGGCTGCAGAATAGCGGATTCCGCGAGCGGACTCCGGGCGGACTCCGGCCGGAATATGTGGGGACACAAAAGCCCTCATTCTCTTAGGCATACAGACCACAATGTCAACATTAAACATCTTCAGTATTTGCCTAGAAACCCTGCTGACGGTTGGCTCATCTGTCTATGCCATGTTTATTCTATTATTTCATCAGCTTAGTGCCTGTTGAACTCTTATTATGAGTCAACTCCATATTGGGCAATGCATTATTCCATTTATCCCATTGGTTGAGAATACTTTTCATATTTGTATACTCTGATCTGCTCAGCTAGACACATGTGCATTGTGGAATTAGATTTGTTATTGTCTCCAGAATATGAAGACTTTCTTGGCAGTCCTCATTTTTCTTTATATTTCAGGACAGCTAAAGCTACCCTTGCTCTATACTGTGATCAGACTTATTTAATGAGGGCTGAGCCAGTTTATTCTGACATTCCATGATGCCTGAGGCCCTGTATCACACTCTGCACAACCTCTAGAGTATTTCAGCACTAAGTCTTTAATTGTATTACATGTAGTTAGTGTGTGCTAATTTTAGAACACACAATCAACTGCATTGTGTCTTGACTTCAGCTAACACCTTTCTCTTCCTCTATTGTTCTTCAGTCATTGTGTAGTTACAACTTTTTACAGGTAGTACATATATTGTTGTTTACAATAGCTAGCCCAACTGCCCAGTATTTAAACATAATTATACCATTCATACTGCTTAGCTGTAAGCCAATATTGCTTATTTTGTAGTTTCCCTCATTCTTTGTGAACATATCACTGCTCACTTACATATATGCATTTGGATGCCAAAAATTCAGCTATTCTTCATTATGCATTTCCTTACACAGCTAGCTGTGTAATGGTCTCTTCACCATGATCTCATTTGCTAGAGACCATGCAATTTCAGTCTTGCTAACCTCATGTTCAAATAGTTCTTTCAATGTTGCAGCAATTGCAAGCCAGAAGACAAAAACATCTGCAGCATTGGCATGTGCAGTCTCAAGAGATCAGAAAGATCAAATAAATGGTGCAACAATGGTTGTGTACCACAGTAAGTCTTTGTTAAATTTATTGTACTTGCAGTTGAACTTGTTTGCAAATAGACCTTGAACATGGGTGTTCTTTTTATAGTTCATCTATGTCAGTCTGAATCAATTGCAATGAATTCATGATCACTTTAAATTTGATTGTCTTCAAAATAACAAGATCATGAATAAAAGGAGGACATGGATTGATTGCAGCTGCTGCTAACCAATGGATTCTAAAGTGAGTCTTGCCTATCTTCTGTAAAGAATTAACAAGGCCATTGGAGTCTCTCAACAGTCATACCTTGTGAAGCTTGAACATTCCAAAGTTTGACTTGCTAAAATACTTCAAAATTGCTTTCAAAAGTTTCATTGACTGTGATATAGATCAGTTTAAATTACAGATAGGTTAGGTTTAACATACTGGTTTAAACAAGGGCAAGACTGTAATGTTTTTTATAGTATTCTGAATGTGGTGAACATAATCCCACAACTCCAACATTGTAGGCACAATTGCAATAGTGTCTCAGCAGGCAGCCTTTGTTATGTTTGTGTTATCAGATACAATAGCCACCCATCTATCAACACCAACAGCTTCTATAATCTGCAATGGAGTAAGTGATTAGCTAGCTATAAAAAGAGTTAGGTATTGACACTGCCTTGATTAGGTTACTGGTTATCCAGCTTCTATTATAGGATACACCACTTCCTTTGTGGGCATTAAGAAAAAAGCTGTATCAGTCAGGCATAGTAGCATGTGCTGTGTAAAATGACTTCTTGTAACATATAGTGGTGCCATTAAATGTTGAAGTCAGATTATTCTCTGTTTTAAGGAACTTGATCATTTTCCCTTGGATGAAAACAGCCTCTTGAGGAATAAATGTATTTTGAAAAAGATCTGAGCCACTAGCCTGATATATCCCATTTAACTTGTGCATCAGCTCCTTCCACTTGGGTGAGTCAAGGACATTAGGGACCAGACCACAGACACAGACAAAATGCATAATTATCACTCCTGGGGTGCAGCAAATCTAAAACTTTCCAAAAAAATTTCTATATTGTTAAAGGTTTTGAATATAATTTGCAGTTTCTAAATTTTAATCAAAATTTCTATCATTTGGGTAATCAAAATTGAGTTGAAATGTTTAAATTTAGTGATTATCTTAGAAAGACTGTTACGACAAGTCTTTTTCTTGTTCTTTTCCTTTCTCTTTTCTTTTCTTTGCCTTTTTGTCATCTTCCACATCATTGATACATCATTGTATGTTCTGATGAACTTTGTCTTCCATCATATCTATGAAACTCCATCATATCTTTGATGGACTTTCACTTCCATCTTTTATGATACATCTTTTGATGAACGTTTGATCTGTTTCCTTTATTCTTATATACATCTGCTGATGAACATTCAAACTCGTTTCAACTTGCTGTACAGTTTGTAGTATTTATACCAGTAAGGATCCATTGTATTCTTTAGCCAGTTCTTGAGAATCCAACCTGCTTAACCTGCTCAACTTGAACTTGAACTTGTTCTTGTAAACAATTGGTGGTTAGATTATGCACACTGCATAATTCTAACTTGAGATCATAACAAAAGAACTAGCTTCTCACTCTACCATACTGCTTTGCCCACAAGTGGTATCGGGAGCTTGAACCAGACACCATGACATCTCGACGTGGAACCTTCTCCGCAAACTACGACACCGACAACAGTGGTGAACGAACGCCTACATCAGACGTTCAACTAACTACCCGAACTCCAGGACTATTGTCAGGAGAAGAATACTTCACTGACGCCTCTGAAAACTCTGAACCGAACGAACCACAAATGGTTGACCAACAAATGACGATCAACACCCCGAAGACAAGGGAACTCTCTCTTAGCAAACCTATCGCCCCCTTCAATGGCAAACGGTTTAAGAGCAAGAAATTCCTTCAAGAATGTATCCTCTATATGGGGATTAACAAAGATGTCTATGACACTGAACCAAAATGGATTGGCGTTTCATTCTCTCTTATATGCAAGAAGGGAACGCGGTCGTTTGGAAACAACAATTCTTCCAGAACAAACTGAACCTTGACACTGGAGACATCGACTTACCGACATACAAGGAATTTATCAATGAATTCCAGAAGGCATTCAAGCCAGAAGAAGAAGACATTGATGCATTGGACAAATTAAAAGTGCTTCAACAAAGGAACCTGACCGCCGAACAACTAGTAACCAAGTTCAAACTACTGGTTGGAGAGGCAGGGATGTCTAACGACTCCAACACCACGAACAAACTCTTGATCGAAATGTTCAAAAAGCGCTGAACCCGGTGCTAGTGCAGAAGATCATCCAGTCTGAGAAGAGGCCCACCAAAATCGGAAGAATGGTACGACAAAGCCATGTCTTACGATAGGAGCTACTGACTTGCTATGGCAATAAAAGGCCCATCTCAATCGAATGCACGATTCATTCCCAGAGCCGCACCAAGAAAAGATCCCTTCACAATGGACGTCGACGTCATGACCACCAAAGAACGAACAAGCCTCATGAAAAAGGGGGCTTGTTTCAGATGCAAACAACTGGGACATCTCGCTGTAGATTGCCCTCTGAAGAAGAAGAACAATCCTTTCATACCGAAGGAATTACCAAAAAAATGGACACCAAAGGACCTTCATGCCCATATCCGGGAACTGAACATGGAGAAGAGAGAGGAATTGGCGAGCTTGGCAATGGGAGACCAGGAGGAGGACACCAACACTGAGGATTTTTAAAACGGAGAACCGAATCGACGTCAGTCTCTCCACGATTAGGCATCTATTCTGTATTTATGGCTACACTCGAGAATAAATCTATGCATTTAACGATTTCTTTCTCTGCCATAAAAAACAGAAGGCCACAAATTGTCAAAACCTTGGGTCTAATTGACTCCGGAGCTGGTGGAAAATTCATCGACCAAAATTATGCTAGGAAACTAGGACTCGAACAAAAACCTTTGAAGAAAAAACCTCACAGTGTACAATGTGGACGGAACTCTCAACAAGAAAGGAACAATCTCTACCTGTTACGATCTCAAGTTAGAATCACGCAGTGTGCGTAATCTAACCACCAATCGTTTACAAGAACAAGTTCAAGTTCAGAGTAGAGCAGGTTAAGCAGGTTGGATTCTCAAGAACTAGCTAAAGAATACAATGGATCCTTCCTAGTATAAATACTATGAACTGTACAGCAAGTTGAAACAAGTTTGAATGTTCATCAGCAGATGTATATAAGAATAGAGGAAACAGATCAATCGTTCATCGAAAGATGTATCATAAAAGATGGAAGTGAAAGGAAACAGATCAAACATTCATCAAAAGATGTATCATAAAAGATGGAAGTGAAAGTCCATCAGAGATATGATGGAGTTTTGTAGAATGATAGAAAACAAAGTTCATCAGAGCAGATGATGCTGTATCAATGATGTGAAGGATGACAAAGAAAAGGAAAAGAAAAGAAAAGAAAAGAGAAAGGGAAAAGAAAAAGACTTGTTGTAACATTACCCCCGTACTACACTCCTTATGCCTCAGAAGGAGTGAAGTCTATTACTTGTACGAGTTCATAAGTTTCTGTATGGTTCGCCTGTGGTGTTTGCGATTCCGGTGTTGTCGGTGAAGAGGTCTAGGGCTTCAAATGTTGAAAGTGTTTGAGCGTAACGAGGCACAGCAGGTTTTTTGCCTCGTAGATGTGAGTTGGCAGGGGTAGAAGAGGAAGAAGCGGCAGGGGTATCAATGAAAGACATGTTGCGTTGCTTTGGTAGTTGGAGGTATGGTTTTAGAGGTAGAACGACTTGGCCTTTTTAACTACTTTGGCAATCAGTGGAAGGCGCCGATGGAGTTCTCGTTCGACCAGATTTAACTTGAGGCGTAGAGATCTGGCTTGGTAGTGAGCAGATTTAGCAGCGGCTGGGCAGTAGTTTTGTTTTGCCGTCTCCTTCTGATCAATCGTTTCTTTGTATGCAGTGAGAATTTCTTTCGCGAGCGCCTCAAGCTCTTCCACAGTCTGATCGGCCAAAGGGGTATCAAAGATTGGGGTTTCGAGTTGGTTTGTTTCAGAGTTTCGGAGTGAAAGAAGAGGCAATACGTCGGAGGAGGCGAGGCATCAGGATGGTCAGAGTTTGTGTAATTGATGATATTCTCGAAGAATCTCGCTGTCGCCGTCGAACGCGTCATCTTTTTCCCCACGTTGCTTCGGAGATAGGGAATCCGGTCCATTTGATAAGATACTGATATTTTCGCTTTCCTTTCTTGGGTTTTCGTCCTGTCTTTCTGTGATTCAGAATAGTTTCGACTTCCCAGTGTTCTTCCTGATTTTTGATCTCAGGTGGTGGTCTAGGAAAGTTCGGTCCGTATGTTTCTGTCTCGTTATATGGCATGAGTAGAGTGGCGTGGAAAACATCGTGGATCTTCCATATCTTGGGTATTTTGAGTCTGTATGTGAGAGGTCCCAAGACTTCTGTGATTGTGAATGGGCCTTCTCGTTTCGGTTTCATCTTTGAATGATACCTTGTGGAGATGTTGCGGGAGTCTAGCCAAACTTTTGTTCCTTTCTCAAATGGTTTGAAGTTCGATTTTCGTCGTTCGGCTATTCTTTGTCTTGCAAGTTCATGGGCGGCTAGCGCTTCTTCTCGATCTTTTAGGAGATGTTTGACTTTTTCCTCCACCGATGGGGCCTTGGTGTTCTCGAATGCAAGTGGAATGGCTATTGGAGATGAACCTAAGGTGAGTTCAAACGGGGTCTTGGCTCTTTCGGAGTGTTTCCTGTTGTTGTGCGTGAATTCCAACGTTCCAACTGACTTGTTCCAGTTGGTTGGGTGTGACGAGCAGTAGATAGATAGATAGGCTTCTATTTCTTGATTGAATCGTTCGGTGGTTCCATCTCCTATTGGATGATAAGCTGTAGTTAATTTTGACTTGATTCCCAAGAGTTTCATGAGTTCTTGAAAGACTTTTGCAGTGAATAGGGGATCTCGGTCGGAGATGATACTGTCTGGGAGTCCAAATCGTTTGAAAAGATTGTCGAGTAAGAGTTGAGCTGCTCCTTCTGCGTCGAGTGCCTCTCCCGGTTTCCCCTTTTTTTCGGCAAGGTATTAAAATCACCCCTTAGTAAGCCCATGGTCTACCACGACCATGATTGCATCCACAATCTGTCCTGTGCTGTTCTTAACTGGTGGTAAGTCAGTTAGAAAGTCCATTGAACAGTTTGCAAATGGTCGCGTAGAAGTTGGTCCAGCTACTGGCATGAAGGACGGGTGAGAGGGGTTCCTGTTAATTTTGAATTGTTGACAGATCCCGCAGCCTTTGACGTATTGTTTAACAAAGGATCGTAGCCCTGGCCACCAGTAATGTGTCTTTACTGCGTTGTAAGTTTCAAGTTCTCCTGGGTGTCCTGCCGATGGTAGATCATGAAAGGATTTTACCACCTGTTGTCGTAGATTTTGGTTCTTCGGTATATATGTCTTGTCTTTATAAAAAATAACATTTTTCCCATTGAATTCTTCTGTTCTCCAGTCATCGAGATCTGTTCGTAGAATTTGGTGGTCCCCCTTGTAGTAGAGCTTTCAAGGTTTCTGCAATATCTGTGTCAAATTCTTCTGAATCAATGATTTTCTGTTGTAGTTCAGTGTCGATTAGATTGACAAAGAGTTCCTCTGGTAATAGAGTCACATCTTCGTTATCATGGTCTTCGTCCGGTATGAAATCTGGTCTTCTGGATAAGGCATCAGATTGAATCATTTTCGTCCCAGGCATGTGGATCAGTTTCAGATCGAATTCGGATAGGAATAATGACCATCTAGCTTGCCGTCTGTTCAGATTTCTTGGGCTTCTGAAATAGGTCAGGTTTTTGTGATCAGAATGAATAATCGTTGTATGTTCGGATCCTTGAATGTAATGTCTCCATTCCTGTAATGCTCGTACAATTGCTAGGAGTTCCCGATCGTAGATTTCGTAATTCCTTTCCGTTCGCGGAGAAGGTTTTCGAAATGAATGCACATGGGTGTCTTTCACCGTTACCATCGAGTTGAGTCAGAACGGCTCCAGATGCATATTTAGAGGCGTCGCATTCGATTTGAAATGGTTTGCTTGGGTCTGGCATAGAGAGAACTGGTTCTTCTGTGAATCGTCGTTTTAGTTCATCAAATGCTCGTTGAGCTGCGTCCGTCCATTCGAATTTCTTGTCCTTCTTTAAGAGATCGTTCAGAGGTTGTGCCACTGTAGAGAATTTCCTGATGAATTTTCGGTAGAAATTTCCGAATCCCAGGAATCCCCTGACTTGCTTTACTGTAGCGGGTGCAGGCCAGTCTCGGATTCCTTTAAGTTTTGATTGGTCCATGGAGATTTTCCCTTCTTCGATTATCATTCCCAGGTATTCGACTTTTTGTTGTCTGAAGACACATTTTTCTGGTTTGAGGTATAGGTCATTATCCTTTAGCCTTTGCAGGACAATTCGTTCGTATCTTGCCAAATCTTCTTGATTTTTGGCAAAGATTAGGATGTCGTCCATGTAGATGATCACAAACCCTTCAGAGATTTCGCCTTCGAACAGCGAATCCATCATGGATTGAAAAGTGGCCGGGAATTGCATAATCCAAAGAACATAACCATGGGTTCAAAGAGTCCTCGATTTGTTTTGAAGGCGGCTTTCCGTTGATCTTCCTTTCGAATGCGAACATTGTTATACCCTTGTCTGACATCCAATTTGGTAAAGAATTTTGCTCCTTTGAGTTTGTCCAGTAGATCGGGGATCCGTTGCAAAGGGTAGGCATTCTTTACTGTCCATTCGTTCAAGTATCGATAGTCTTGACAAGGTCGCAGTTTTCCGTCTTTCTTGGCTACAAAGAAAAAAAGGCGATGCGATGTCTGATTCTGATTTGACAATATATCCCTTGTCCAGCATTTCTTTGAGAAATTTGTCCTGTTCGATTTGTTCTTCTGGGGTGAGGCTATAGACCTTGCATGGTTTTGGTTTGAACCCAGGCTTCAGTTCGATTTTGTGGTCCCAGGGTCTTGAGATAGGAAATTGATCAGCTGCCTTTTTGTCAAAAAAGTCTGAGGTAGTCGTGGAGGTCCGGGGGAATAAGTTCTTCCAACGGTTTAGCAGGTGTCCTGTTTTCATGTTCCATTGCCAGAGTTTGTGAAGCTGTAGTTTTCACGTTGATCCATGCCTGATCTATTTCTTCAGAGTCTTTTGCTTCGATAAAATCTATTACCAAAGCATTGAAGTCCTCGAGTGGGGTGTCCGTGGTGTCCGTGATCAGTTCAGTTTCTTCCAGTTCTTCTTCCATAGTGGTAGAGCGGATGGATTTGGAAACTCTCCATTTAACTCTTCCAGTTTCCCAATCGATATCTGGGTTTCGCTTCTGAAGCCAAGGTAGTCCTAGAATAATCTTTTGTTGTCCCAGCCCGGGAGACAAACAGAATTTCCTTGTTCGTTCTGTTCCCGATGGTAAGATTGAGTTCTACAAAGGTAGAGATCGTTCCTTTCTTGTTGAGAGTTCCATCCACGTTGTAAACCGTGAGGCTTCTCTTCAAGGGTTTTTGTTCAAGTCCGAGCTTCCTAGCGTAGTTTTGGTCGATGAATTTTCCACCAGCTCCAGAGTCAATTAGACCTGAGGTTTCGACGATTTGTGGCTTTCCGTTTTTTATGGCAGAGAATGAAATTGGTAAATGCATAGATTTATTCTCAAGCATAGCCATAAATACAGAATAGATGCCTAATCGTGGAGAGACCGACGTCGATTCGGTTCTCCGTTTTAAAAATCCTCAGTGTTGTTATCCTCCTCCTGGTTTCCCATCGCCAAACTTGCCAGTTCCTCTCTTTCCTCCATGTTCAACTCCCGGATATGGGCATGAAGGTCCTTGGGTGTCCATTTTTTCTTCGGCAACTCCCTTCCGACATGAATGGGTTGTTGTTTTTCTTCTTCTGAGGGCAATCTATTGCGAGATGTCTTGTTTGTTTGCATCTGAAACAAGCCCCCCTTTTCATAAGGCTCGTTCGTTCCTCGGTGGTCATAACATCGACGTCCATTGCAAAGGGGTCCTTTCTTGGCACGGCTCTGGGAATAAATTGTGCATTTGATTGAGACGGGCCTCTTATTGCCATCGCGAGTCGATAGCTCCTATCGAAAGACATGGCTTTGTCATACCATTCTTCAATCTTGGTGGGCCTCTTCTCAGACTGGATGATCTTCTGTACTAGCGCTGGGTTTAGTGCCGTCTTGAACATCTCGATCAGGGAGTTTATTTGCGGTGCTGGAGTCGTTGGTCATCCCTGCTTCTCCAACCAGTAATTTGAACTTGGTTACTAGTTGTTCAGCGGTCAGGTTCTTTTGTCGAAGCATTTTTAATTTGTCCAATGCATCAATGTCTTCTTCTTCTGGCTTGAAGGCCTTCTGGAATTCGTCAATGAATTCTTTGTATGTCGGTAAGTCGATGTCCCCTGTGTCGAGGTTCAGTTTGTTCTGGACGAATTGTTGTTTCCAGACGACTGCGTTCCCTTCTTGCATGAAAGAGAGCATGAACGACCGGCTTCGGTTCAGTGTCATAGACGTCCTTGTTGATCCCCATATAGAGGATACATTCTTGAAGGAATTTCTTGCTTTTAAACCGTTCACCGTTGAAGGGCGTAGGTTTGTTAAGAGAGAGTTCCCTTGTTTTCGGGGTGTCAATAGCCATTTGGTCAGGCATTTGTTTGTTCAGTTCAGAGGTTTCAGAGGGTTCAGAGGCGCCGGTGAAGTATTCTTCTCCTGACGATAGTCCTGGAGTTCGGGTAGTGGGTTGAACGTCTGATGTAGGTGTTCGTTCACCACTGTCGTCGGTGTTGTAGTTTGCGGAGAAGGTTCCGCCCTCGAGATGTTGTGGTGTCTGGTTCAAGCTCCCGATACTGCTTGTGGACGAAGCAGTATGGTAGAGTGAGAAGCTAGTTCTTTGTTACGATCTCAAGTTAGAATCACGCAGTGTGCATAATCTAACCACCAATCGTTTACAAGAACAAGTTCAAGTTCAGAGTAGAGCAGGTTAAGCAGGTTGGATTCTCAAGAACTAGCTAAAGAATACAATGGATCCTTCCTAGTATAAATACTATGAACTGTACAGCAAGTTGAAACAAGTTTGAATGTTCATCAGCAGATGTATATAAGAATAGAGGAAACAGATCAATCGTTCATCGAAAGATGTATCATAAAAGATGGAAGTGAAAGGAAACAGATCAAACATTCATCAAAAGATGTATCATAAAAGATGGAAGTGAAAGTCCATCAGAGATATGATGGAGTTTTGTAGAATGATAGAAAACAAAGTTCATCAGAGCAGATGATGCTGTATCAATGATGTGAAGGATGACAAAGAAAAGGAAAAGAAAAGAAAAGAAAAGAGAAAGGGAAAAGAAAAAGACTTGTTGTAACACTACCTTTGTAGAACTCAATCTTACCATCGGGAACAGAACAAACAAGGAAATTTTATTTGTCTCTGGACTAGGACGACAAAAGATTATTTTAGGACTACCTTGGCTTCAAAAACGAAACCCTGACATCGATTGGGAAACTGGAAAGGTTAAATGGAGGGTTTCCAAATCCATCTGCACTACCACAATGGAAGAAGAACTGGAAGAAACTGAACCGATCATAGACATCATGGACACCATGGATGCACCACTTGAGGACTTCAATGCTTTGGTGATAGATTTTATCGAAGCAAAAAACTCCAAAGAAATGGACCAGGCATGGATCAACACAAAAACCATGGCTTCACAAACTCTGGCAATGGAACATGAAAACAAGACACCTGCTAAACCTCTGGAAGAACTTATTCCCCTGGACCTCCACGACTACCTTGGACTTTTCCGACAAGAAAGCAGCAGATTGATTTCCCATCTCAAGACCTTGGGACCACAAAATTGAACTGAAGCCTGGATTCAAACCGAAACCATGCAAGGTCTATAGCCTCACCCTGGAAGAACAAATTGAACAGGACAAATTTCTTAAAGAAATGCTGGACAAAGGATATATCATCAAATCAGAATCAGACATCGCATCGCCCTTCTTCTTTGTAGCCAAGAAAGACGGAAAGTTGCAACCTTGTCAAGACTATCAATATCTAAACGAATGGACAATAAAGAATGCCTACCCTTTGCAATGGATCCCCGATCTACTGGACAAACTCAAAGGAGCGAAATTCTTTACCAAGTTAGATGTCAGGCAAGGATACAACAATGTTCACATTCGAAAGGAAGATCAACGGAAAGCCGCCTTCAAAACGAATTGAGGACTCTTTGAACCCACAGTTATGTTCCTTGGATTATGCAATTCACCGGCCACTTTTCAATCCATGATGGATTTGCTGTTCAAGGCGAAATATCTGGAGGATTTGTGATTATCTACATGGACAACATCTTAATCTTTGCCAAAAATCAAGAAGATTTGGTGAAATACGAACAGATTGTTCTACAAAGACTAAAGGACAACGACCTGTACCTCAAGCCAGAAAAATGTGTCTTCAGACAACGAAAAGTCGAATACCTGGGAATGATAATTGAAGAAGGAAAAATCTCCATGGACCAATCGAAACTTAAAGGAATCCGAGACTGGCCTGTGCCTATCACAGTCAAGCAAGTCAGGGGATTCCTGGGATTTGAAATTTCTACCGAAAATTCATCAGGAAGTTCTCTACAGTAGCACAACCCCTGAACAACCTCCTAAAGAAGGACAAGAAATTCGAATGGACAGACACAGCTCAACGAGCGTTTGATGAACTGAAATGACGATTCATGGAAGAACCAGTTCTCTCGATGCCAGACCCGAGCAAACCGTTTCAAATCAAATGCTACGCCTCTAAATATGCATCTGGAGCTGTTCTGACTCAACTCGATGGAAACAGCGAAAGACACCCATGCACATTCATTTCGAAAACCTTCTCCGTGACAGAAAGGAACTACAAAATCTATGATCGAGAACTCCTGGCAATTGTACGAGCATTACAGGAATGGAGACACTACATTCAAGGATCCAAACATACGACGATCATTCATTCAGACCACAAGAACCTGACATACTTCAGAAGCCCAAGAAATCTGAACAGACAGCAAGCTCAATGGTCATTGTTCCTATCCGAATTTGATCTGAAATTAATCCACATGCCCGGGACGAAAATGATTCAATCTGATGCCTTATCAAGAAGACCAGATCTTATACCAGATGAAGACCACGATAACAAAGATGTGACTCTACTACCAGAGGAACTTTTTGTTAATCTAATCGACACAGAACTACAACAGAAAATCATTGATTCAGAAGAATTCGACACGGATATTGTGGAAATCTTGAAAGCTCTACTACAAGGAGGACCACCAAATTTACAAACCGACCTCGACGACTGGAGAACAGAAAAATTCAACAGAAAAAATGTCATTTTTTATAAAGACAAAACATATATACCAAAGAACCAAAACCTATGACAACAAGTGGTAAAATCCTTTCACAATCTACCATCGGCAGGACACCCCGGAGAACTCAAACTTACAACGCAGTAAAAGCACATTACTGGTGGCCAGGGCTACAATCCTTTATAAAACAATATGTCAAAGGCTGCGGAATCTGTCAACAATTCAAAATTAACAGAAACCCCTCTCACCCGTCTTTCATGCCAATTGCCAGACCAACTTCTGTTAAAGGTGGCGAGTTCGGAAACGTGCGAGACAGCTGTGGTCCGAGTTTCGTGGTCACACTGTATCAGACAGAGTGGCAATGAGGGCCTGAAGTCCAAAGTGAGTAACTGAGTGTATTGAGACTGAACTATGCTATCTACTTGCCTGAAGTCCAAAGTGAGTAACTAAGGAGTTCAAGCGGTGTGCTACAGCTACATAGGTGTCTGTCATGTGATCCCATCAGTCTGAGTCTGAAATATCAATTCTAACATCCCCCGTGATCTGAACAGTCTCAGAAATAAAAAGAATGAAATATACTCTAAACATAAATCCCCATCTCCTCTCTGCAGAACTCAACCTTCGCAGCAGGCAGAGCCTTGGTAAGAATGTCTGCAACTTGCTCATCAGTTGAAACAAAGGTAGGGTTGATCATCTTGTCATTTACTGCATCGCGCAGCCAGTAGAAGCGCAGGTCCAGGTGCTTCATGCGTCCATGGTGTTCAGGATTCTTGGAGACGCTGATCGCAGATTGGTTGTCAATGTGAAGAGTCGAAGGCTTATCAATGTGGTAGCCAAATTCGCGTAGAATGTTGCGCATCCATGCAATCTCCTTGCCTGCTTCAACAGCTGCAATGAACTCTGCTTCAGTGGTAGAAAGTGCAACAATTCCTTGCAGTTTGCTGCTCCAGCCAACCGCACCACCAGCCATAATGGTCACATAACCACCTGTAGAGCGTCCGGTGTCTTTGCAGTCGCCATGAGATGCATCACAGTAGGTGCTGAACATGTCTAGACCCAGCTCGCCCGAGTAGTGCAACTTGTGATCAAGCGTACCCTTCAAATAGCGCAAAGATGTTTGACTGCTGCCCAGTGCTTCGGACCAGGATTGCTGTTAAAGCGTGCCAGATAGGCAACAACATGTGCAATGTCACTGCGGGTCATAGAGGCGAGATATTGAAGCGAACCAATGCAGCTGAGATAGGGAACATTTTGCATGAATTGCAAATCTTCTGGTGACGAAGCGCCCATTTCCTTGGTGAGAACAGTGCCAGGAATCATCGGAGTCAGCACAGGGCTGCAATCGGTCATGTTGTAGCGTTCTAGAATGTCTAGAATGAACTGGCGTTGGTGTAGAGCGATTGTGCGTGATTTGCGATCTCTGGTGATGCCTACACCAAGCAGGAACTCAGTCGGACCAAGATCTCTGCATTTGAAGTGTTCAGCAAGCTGCTTGACCGCTCTATCAATCGCAGCTCCATCCTTGCAAGCTATAGTGATATCATCGATGTAAATGGGCACAAACATGCGAACATGACCATCAGAGTAGATGTAGACAGATCTGTCTGCTTCAACTCGCTTGAATCCCATTTGGGTGAGTGCAGCATGCAATTTGATGTTCCACTGACGAGCTGACTGCTTGAGACCATACAATGATTTTCGGAGCCTGCAGACCTTGTTTGGAGCGCCCTCATGGAATCCATCAGGCTGCTTCATGTAGATGTACTCATCTAAGTCTCCATTGGTGAAAGCAGCTGAGATATCAACAGAGCGCAGTTCCAGGTCCTCAGCAGCAGCTATAGCAAATGTAGTGCGTATCGTCGCAGGGCGAGGTGTAGGCGCATGGACTTCATGATAGTCACGTCCGGGACGTTGAGAGCAGCCTTGGGCGACGATTCGGGCCTTGTAGCGTTCAATGGAGCCGTCTGAATTGCGTTTAATGCGAAACACCCAGCTAGAGCCAATAGCCTTTTCACCTTGTGGCAGGTCCACAATGTCCCATGTGCGGTTTTGAAGCAAGGTGTTGTATTCAGCAAGTGCTGCTTCGCTCCATCGCTCAGAATCATCGCTCTTCATGGCCTGCTTGTAGTTGTGTGGGTCAGATGTCGAAGCAGCTCCTGCAAATTGAACTTCATCCATATCGTCATCTAGAGACGGATTTGACTCGTTATCGTCCGCAGCAGAAGAAGGAGCAGGTGCAACCTTCCACCATTCACTAGGGGGCTTTGGGGCGCGTGTAGAGCGGCGAGACGGCTCAATTGTGCCCTTAGGCGGACGAGGAATGCGAGAGCGCGAATTGGAGCTTGTACGGGTGCAGGGTGCTGCTGAGCATGTTCTGGGACGATTGGGATGATTTGTGCGTTATCTGGTGCAGGCGGTGCGACTGGCGGCTGAGGAACGGCAGGAACGTCGTTGGGTGCGAGCTGAGGCTGTGGTATCACATTTGGGTCGTTTGGCGCAATTTCGGGCTCAGGAGCGAAGTTGTCATCCCCCCAGAATCTGGTACATCAGGGAAGGTCACAGGAGTGCCAACAGGCATCAGGCTCACTGGAGACGTCCGTTTGAGGCCTGGAAAGCTCCTTTCATCGAAGATAGCTCGTTCTGAGATAATGAACTTCTTTGTGACTGGATTGTAAAACTGCCAACCCTTGTACCCAGATGGATACCCAACAAAGATACACTTCTCTGTATGCGATTGCAGTGATTTGCGCTTGTCTCGCTGAATATAGACATATGCAGTGCACCCAAACACCCGGAAATGGCTAATATCGGGTTTCTTCTTGTACCAAGCAGTATAGGCGTTGTAGCTGGCAGAGGCGCAGTAGGGAGCCGATTCCACACATGGACATAAGCAGAGACAGCCAGGACCCAAAACGACGCAGGAGATTGGATTCATCTAACATAGCAGTAGCATGGTCAGAAATGGTGCGATTTGCACGCTCTGCAACTCCATTCTGCTGGGGCCTGTTCCTGGTGCTGTGACGTCGTACAATGCCACACTGATCAGTGAATTTGATGAAAGCAGCTGACATATATTCCCCAGCCTTGTCATCTTGAATAGCCTTGATTTTAGCGTTCAGCTGGTTCTCTGCATACGCTTTGAACGTCTTGAAAGCCTCAAAAGCGTCGCTCTTTCGCTTTAAGAACAGTACAGCATGCAGCTTGGTACAGTCATCAAGGAAAGTGATCCAATAGCGGTATCCCTCTGGACTGGCAACAGGGAGAGGTCCATGAAGGTCAGAATGGATGAGCTCAAGTGGTTCAAGTGATTCTCTTGTGGAGCTGGGAAATGGTGCAGATGTCATTTTGCCTGCCAGACATGCCTCGCAAATCGGATCGGGCTGATCTTTGGAGGTAACGACGAGACCGAACACAAGATCGCCGTGTATCAGTTGCTTAATCGTAGCATGACTGTGGTGCGCACAGCGACGATGCCAAAGATTGATGTCCATTGGGAGAGTTGAAGCTGCGCTTGCACATTCGGAAATTGGCTCAGTGGATGCATCTAGAATCCCACAATTTTGCGAGGTGACTGTAGCGGTGAAGAGCGTCGTTCCGTCGCGTTTAAAGAACATGGTGGTCTCATTCACTTCCATGCGGATGCCTTTGTGTTTGGTAAGGTATAAACAAGCCAATAGATTGTTGCGCAGCAGGGGAACATGCAAAACTCGTGTAAGCTCTACAGAACGCGATTCCTGACCCTCTAACACCGGATTGATCATCACACTCCCAAAACCAGCTGAATAGACGATGGTGTTGTCTGCTAACTTGACTGGGACGATGTAGGGCGTGTAATTGCGTATCCATGCGCGATGTGGTGTCATATGACTAGTGGCACCTGTGTCTGCGAGCCAATCAAGTTAGCATCGCTTTGGGAGGTGTTTGAAGCGGATGTAGACAGTGCACTTGCATTTCCAGCAAATTCTGGCTTGGGATCCTTCTCAGTGGTCTCCTGCGCTTTCCTGGCCTTCTGACCTCTGTTCTTGTACCTAGTGCGGACGCTTTCCTTTGCTTTCTCTTGAGAGTCGAGATAGCGGCTGCATTCAGCTTGCATGTGGTTGTTCATGCCGCAAAACGTGCAAAGGAGCGCAGGGGGCGCAGGAGTGCGAGATGACGATGCTGCAAGTGCAGAGGCGACGCTGGGAGGGCAGAAGCGCAATGGCGACGTTGGGACTCTTCTGTGACAAAGGCCTGTTGAATGGTAGCCTTTTCAAGCTTGTCCATGAGCAATAGAGACGAAGCAAAGCCACTGAACTCGTCTGGAAGCGCCCTAATGAGTGTCATGCTTGCCAGCTCATCATCTAGATTGGTGAGAGTGAAGTCCTTAGGCCGAAGATCTTGAATCCTGTGAATGGCAGTGTCCACTCTGTTCATCAGGGACTGCAGAGATTCGTCCTCCTGCTTCCTGATTGAGAATAGGTCGTCATAGGCATTGAAGCGTGCACCAGGACGCTTCTGGAGGTGTACCGAAGCGAGGGCAGCCCACATAGCGACAGGATCGTCCGAAATAGAGGCAAAATGAATCTTCTGATTCTCTTCAACAGCCAGATAGATGTAGCCAGCTGCTTTGTCCGATTTGGTGTTCCAAGCGTCGAGTGCGGCCTCCTCAGTGTCCTTGGGTGGTGAGGACTGCCTAGGGGCCTTGGATTGACCGGAAACGATGCGCCAAACGCCCTGGGCACGAAGCCAAGCCTGCATTTCACCACACCAAGATGGGTAGTTGGAAGCATTCAGTTTCGCAAAATTGGGCAGGGATGAAGAAGACATGATTGTGCGAGATAGGAGTGATGTGACGTGGTGGTAGTGAGCAGAGACGTGCGGGAACGTGTGCGGAACGTTGTGACGTGATGAGGTGGCGGTATGAGCACGGGCGCGGCCAGTGCGAGCGAAAACACGAAGAGTGTGGAAATGAAAAGTTGAGACTTTTCGATGAAATTGAGTTTAAAGCGCAATGTGCGCGGGGCCCATAACCTGTTAAAGGTGGCGAGTTCGGAAACGTGCGAGACAGCTGTGGTCCGAGTTTCGTGGTCACACTGTATCAGACAGAGTGGCAATGAGGGCCTGAAGTCCAAAGTGAGTAACTGAGTGTATTGAGACTGAACTATGCTATGTACTTGCCTGAAGTCCAAAGTGAGTAACTAAGGAGTTCAAGCGGTGTGCTACAGCTACATAGGTGTCTGTCATGTGATCCCATCAGTCTGAGTCTGAAATATCAATTCTAACAACTTCTACGCAACCGTTTGCAAACTGTTCAATGGACTTTCTAACTGATTTACCACCAGTTAAGAACAGTGCCGGACAGATCGTGGATGCGATCATGGTCGTGGTAGACCATGGGCTTTTTAAGGGGGTGATTTTAATACCTTGCCGGAAAAAAGGGGAAACCGGGAGAGGCACTTGATGCAGAAGGAGCAGCTCAACTCTTACTCAACAACCTCTTCAAACAATTCGGACTCCCAGATAGCATCATCTCCGACCAAGATCCCCTATTCACTGCAAAAGTCTTTCAAGAACTCATGAAACTCTTAGAAATCAAGTCCAAATTAACCACAGCTTATCATCCAATAGGAGACGGAACCACTGAGTGATTCAATCAAGAAATAGAAGCCTACCTATCCATCTATTGTTCATCACACCCAACCGACTGGAACAAGTCAATTGGAACATTGGAATTCACTCACAACAGGAAACACTCCAAAAGGGCCAAAACCCCATTCGAACTCACCTTAGGTTTATCTCCGTTGGCCATTCCACTTGCCTTCAAGAACACCAAAGCCCCATCGGTGGAGGAAAAAGTCAAACATCTCCTAAAAGATCGAGAAGAAGCACTAGCCACCCACAAACTTGCAAGACAAAGGATAGCTGAATGACAAAAATCGAACTTCAAACCGTTCAAGAAAGGAACGAAAGTTTGGCTGGACTCCTGCAACATCTCCACTAGGTATCATTCAAAAATGAAACTGAAACGAGAAGGCCCGTTCACGACCACAGAAGTCTTGGGGCCTCTCATGTACAGACTCAAAATACCCAAGATATGGAAAATCCACGATGTTTTCCACACCACTCTACTTATGCCATACAAAGAGACAGAAACATACGGACCAAACTTCCCTAGACCACCACCCGAGATCAAAAATCAGGAAGAATATTGGGAAGTTGAAACTATTTTGAATCACAGAAAAACAGGATGAAAACCCAAGAAAGGAAAGCAGAAATATCAATATCTTGTCAAATGGACCAGATTCCCCATCTCCGAAGCAACGTGGGAAAAAGACAACGTGTTTGACGATGACAGCGAGACTCTTCAAGAATACCGCCAATTGCACAAACTCTGATCATCACCACCATCCTGATGCCTCACCTTCTCTGACGCATTGCCTCTTCTTTCTCTCGAAACCCTGAAACGAACCAACTCGAAACTCCCATCTTTGATACTCCTTTGGCCAAACAGACCGTGAGAAGAACTTGAGACGCTGCAAAGAGAAATTCTCATCAAATACAACAAAACGATCGATCAGAAAGAGGCGGCAAACCAGAACTATCGCCCGGCTGCTGCTAAATTTGCCCACCACCAAGCCAGATCTCTATGCCTCAAACTAAACAAGGTTGAACAAGAGCTCTATCGGCGCCTCCCACTAATTGCCAAAGTAGTTAAAAAGGCCAAGTTGTTCTATCTCTAAACCATACCCCCCACAACCAAGACAAACTCAACATGTCCTTCATTGATACTCCTGCTGCTTCTTCCTCTTCTGCCCCTGCCAACTCATGCCTACAAGGCAAACGACCTGCTGTACCTCGTTATGCTCAAACACTGTCAACCTTTGAAGCCCTAGACCTCTTCGCTGACGACGAGACGGCTGGCTCAGAAAATCTGCTCATACTTTGAAGACCCAGACACTATCCTTGCCATCGACAAACTGGCAAAAGTCTCCAGAGCCCACCAACAAGAAGAACGAGAAATCTGTCTTGCCAGACTCCGGTCTCGTGCCCGACAAACCATGGCAACAGTCTTGCTGGATCAACTTCAATCGTGGGGATTAGAAAGGGGAAATCCACAACGTGTTGAGAAAACATCATCACGAATCACCCACAGCACGAAAACTGTCCGTATTCTCTCTCACTAGCACCCCTCTACAAAGTGCTGTTCCTTCTTGCCCCCTTCCTGCCCATCCCCCTGCCTATCGCCGATCAGTACGATTTTCACCAGTCATTGACGATTCACCGCAGATTTCGCCTCCCACCTCAACTCCCTCAAGATCTCCCGTCTCTACGCCTCTATCTCGATGATCTCCAAAAACAGCAACTCATCAATGAAGCTCATCCAACACTTCGTCAACTACAACAAATCGTTCAACAAGCGCTGACATTGGTCACCTGCTACCACTGCGGTGAACCCAGACACATTCACCCCAAATGCCCCGAGTTCAAGTGCATTTACTGCTATCGATACACACCCGGACATTCCTTCCGAGACTGTAGCTACTACCCAGGGAACGAGCAACACATTGACCCCTATTATGGAGGAGTTGACAAGGATCTTCTTGACAACGCTGGAATCGCAAACACCACAGGCAAACCATATGGAAACTAACGAACTTGTAGAGACGATGGACTTCACTCCTTCTGAGACATAAGGAGTGTAGTATGGGGGTAATGTTATGACAAGTCTTTTTCTTTTTCTTTTTCTTTTCCTTTCTCTTTTCTTTTCTTTTCCTTTTTGTCATCTTCCACATCATTGATACATCATTGTATGTTCTGATGAACTTTGTCTTCCATCATATCTACGAAACTCCATCATATCTTTGATGGACTTTCACTTCCATCTTTTATGATACATCTTTTGATGAATGTTCAATCAAGGGGGTGCCGGGATCAAAAACCCGGACCGGGGGTAGGAGGGGGGGGTAGGCCCCAGACCGCCAAAATTTTTTTGGAACCCTCCAGCACAGGGCCCCAGAACCTTGATTTTAGTGCACTAGACTGCATTACAGAAGTACAAATGATGTTTCTTGGACTGAAACTCATGGAATAAAAGATCTGTACCGAGAATTGAATTTATTTTTGATTTATTTCACATTTATTGCTTATTATGGAAGGAAATTAATATTTTTGCTCAGCTAGCTAAGTCGTCCTCGTCCTCGTCGTGGTCCACTGGCTCATATATCATACCTCTCGCTATGGACTCATCACCTCAGGCATGTATTACAACACAGTACCATACTGATAAACAATATTGACATGGTATGCAGGAGAATGCACCCCGAACAGCCCTGTGCTTGACACAGATGGGTTCGTTGTATGCCCAGAATGCGATATCGGCGTGTTGACTCGCGGCACCGGTGGGCTCAAAAACTTTGATCAGCATCTAGGAAAGAGTCGTTGTCAGAACGCAAGACGAAAACGCTTGACAAAGAAAGGAAAAGAAGACGAATATGTCACTATTCACGTTTCTGAAACCAAAACCAAAGCCCATACCTTCAACTATCCAGCATTCAGAACCCATACATAGCCAAAAGTTGCCCAGCACCACAAGCCCCGTCGTTCCGACACCTTCAGCAGCGTCTCCGACTGCGAAAGCACCCATTCCTATGCCAATACCCCTTCCCGAGCCTTCCAGCAGCAGCTTCGTGGCAAAATTACAGAATATAATTGATGGTCTTCCTGATACCATCCCAGAAGCGACCGAGTACGACAAACTGGCGGTGTTCGCGGGAATCCAGCCCATTACGATGATCCAAACCTAAATGCTGAAGATCTTTGGGAGGAGTCGCTAAACGGCCTCATGAAGTCAGTGTTTGGTTGGGGTCAGGAGGGGAACATAAATAACTTCATTCGACGCGGAAGAAATGGGTTAGATGGGCTCGCCAACTTTGTGAGGCACTTTGTAGTCAAACGAGGGGTGGACGAGGTCTTGTTCGAAGGAAAGCTATCAAATTTGTTGAATAAGCTTGAGGAAATGTCAGTAAAAATCCACTTTTTCTTTGCGGGAACCGTTGCTCACCAACAAACCATGATAGAGTAATGAACTCACAAACTGAGACGACTACAAGTGTTTCGGCACCAGCAGTCATCGAGTCCGTTGCGATATCCAGCCTGCTTTCTCCCTTGAAAGTCTCCAGCAATGGGCCTTCCATTGTCAGCGTTATCGATGTTGACTCGCTCGAGTTCGACTCACAGGAAAACTTAAAACCTGCAAAGACATCAGCGGGTTCATGCAAGGGACATGTCCTAGACTTTCCAGACAGACAATCGCCACATACCTGTTATCCTTTCGCACTACACGATACACTTGTCCTCCCATGGGACTACATGGTGCACAACGGCACAATGACTCTGTTCGCACGAAGCTGCACCGGAAAGCCAGGGAAAACGTCAGAATCATGCCACGTATGTCAAGATCTGGCAAAGAACGAGAAGCTGGAGGGCATAATGCAACGAATTAGGCATGGCATACACGAAAATGCGAAATTTGCATACT
Source organism: Psilocybe azurescens (assembly GCA_023853785.1). NCBI lineage: Eukaryota > Fungi > Basidiomycota > Agaricomycetes > Agaricales > Agrocybaceae > Psilocybe > Psilocybe azurescens. Next base: position 144,510 of record JAJIRX010000640.1, read on the forward strand.
ATGGGTTCAGCGGACTCGTTGAATTGCTCCACAGAAAGTTGAAGCAAATCAAATTCTATCGATTCCGCAGTCTAAATCAGGCGAAGAAGCTCCTGTCGAAGGCAACAGCCCTCTCGCACCAAAAGCGGCTGCTTATGGCGATCGCGAGTGGGAAGGTCAATCGGATTGACCGCTTGCTTAGCATTGGCCTGCGACAGAAGAAAGGTGTCCAGGGACTTCTGGCATTATTTTTCAGCGGCGGCGGATGGTGTTTACTCCCTGAAGAGCTTCACCGAAGAGGAGGCAATGAAGGCGATGTTGGGATGGAGGCTGGGGGAAATCGTATTGCTGAGATCAACCATCGTTCAAACGCTCAACCGAGTTTGACGTACCTGCGGTCCCATTCCAAGGTTCCTCTTCTCGTCCCATCTCATGCCAAACCGACTGTCGAGCAAGTCCAACAAAATGTTGAGGCAACACTTGACGGTGTGTTGAAGGAGATTGAGGGCTGTACGAGTGGGAAGGTGCTTCACACCGTGTTGATGTTTGATGAGTTGGCAACGGAGAAGAGGATCCGATGGGATCCGATGACAAATAACTTTCTGGGGGTGTGCCGAGAACATGCCCACAATACTTCCATGGAATTTATAAACGAGGGGGATTTGGAAGAGTTATTCAGGTCGATTGACGATGGGAAGGTACACTATGCAGGAGAGGTGAGAACGTTTAGCATTTGGTTATTTGGTTCCATTTGGAAATTTGCTTCCCCACCGAGGTCTGATCGATCTATTTTTAGGCAACCGTTGGTGCTCTGGGGATACTGTGCAAAGATAATCATATTTACCCCGGTCGCCCTGTTTTTGTATCCGGCGATTGCAAGAAAGAAACTGGAACAGAACATGCCAAAGTCGTTCAGACGGTCATTGACGGTGTCGATAATGTGAAGGAAAAAACCAAACTTCGGATAACCTCGATATCTTCTGATGGTGAATCACGACAGCGGCGCTGCATTCATAGATCTAACTTTCAAACACACACTATCTTCAAGATCACCTATCTTTTCTCTTCTTGAGCCACTCAAATTTATGGACCTTCACGTTGGTGATGACGATATTACGTGTGACAAGGATTACAAGCACATATTCAAACGCTTTCGAAATCTCTTCATTCGAGAACGCTGGTGTTGTGGTTATGGGTCGCCGAATCACGCCTAACATCATGATAACCCATTTTAAATCCCAGGGATTATCTGCAGATCATATTCGGTCGCTATTCAATCCTGAAGATGCGTAGGACGTCAAATTGGCGTATGATATGCTGAGGGACATCTGGAACCTACCTCGTTTGGATGCTGAGGCTAGCTCTAAATCCCCTGGGTTCCTTGAAACCCGAGACGCACTTTGGATCCTTGGGAAGCTAGTGTTCCACCTGATATTCCCTTATTTATGTGTCAACCTCTCGCTTTCAGAGCAAATTGAGCACCTTAGCGCTGCGGCTCATCTTGCTCTGGTACTCTACCGGATGGCACGCAAAGATTTTATTCCGACAAACCTATACATCGACGTGATGTTAATGATCAAGAATGTAATATTCTGCGTTGCAAAGGCCAAGATCGATGACCCAGAAGGAGAATTCTGGATTATTCTACTTGGTACAGACCACCTAGAAGAACTTTTCGGGATCCTGAGAACGATGGTCGGAAATGACGCCAACCTTGATATGTATCAGCTTGTTAGACGCATTGCGGGTACCACAGAAGTATCAAACATACTGGCGAAATACCCACATTGGGACCGCGCACCTCGACGGCTCAAACTTCCCTCACTTTCCCGTGATACAAAGGAAATTCCAGACAGGGCCGACCACATCAAGCCTGCATCCTGGCAAGGGAACGTTAAGGTGAAAGACGTGTCACTTCAGACATCATGGAACCGCGGGCTAAATATTGTCGAGCAAGATTCTGAAGTCATCAAATCAGTCCTACGAGAACTTGACAATTCGGAGGGTATCAACATTCTCTCACCATTTGGCACCCTTCTTGTCGATGTTCCTCTTGCAGAAGATGACATCGATGAAAGCCTTGAATTCCTTCCTGCATCTGGGGCCAACCTAAGGACTGAATCGTCTAACGATGACGTTGATGTATCTGATGTCGATATGCGTGTCGAGGTGGAAGAGGCACTTGAAATGCTTACGTCCGAATCAGCAGAAATCCGTAGAATTTGACAGAGATGTTACCTTTAAAGGTGCAACAACATTGAAGGCCCGTGCTTTGGCACGGTTCAGTAAAGATCGCAAACACCGTGGTCCTGGATCAACAGATCGTTTGAGACGTGTCCAAGACGTCAGAAAGGCATCCAAAGAGTAAAAGCTTCGACGATGAACCATCTGAAACAGCCCCAGTCGAGGGATTCAGAGGTTCTCTTCGCCTTAGATCCAATATCTACTCTGGTTCGTTGCGAAAACCAATTCTGGCTTGCCATCGGAGAGATAACTAATATAAAAGTTAATGGGCGGTCAGTACCCTTCGTGAACCTGGATATGCTGGGAGAGGATACTGTTACCATGTCTTATCAGATCCTCGGACTACGCCCCAGCCACCTCTGACGACGATCCTGAAAACCAACATGAGTGGAGAACTTACGGAATAGACGAGCAAACCTTTACAGTACCTGGCAGCCTTATCCAGCCTGTAAACCCTGCAACCTCGAAAACCAACACAGGCCTTCCTTTCTACCTCCTTGAGAGCGCTGTGCTGATGGCATTAACAGCTAGCCTATTTCAAAGCCTTACAGTCTCTTACCTCAAACACGTTCCCAAGCTTTTGCCATCCAAAGAATATCCCTACCGCGAAGCCTCAGGGATGGCATGTTTTGTGTGCGAAGACGATGAAGGGTTGATGGAACTCGGGTCATCGGATTGTCCACGCTGCTCCCCTAGTGTGGCTCTCGATCTATCACAAGGTCAGCGGGTGCTCGAACATGTTGGTGCACATATACTTAACGATCTGGGCGTTGATCGCTCGACTGAGCTCTGCGGATTGTGCCTTCGTCCGACGCCGCTCTGTCAGTTTTTCTTGAAAAAGGAAAGGGATCTAAAGGACAACCGAAGATCAATGAAGCATTGTCAAGAGGATGCCAAATGACAGTGAAATACTCTTACTGTGTGGCAGCTACATCTTCGGCAACATCTCCCTGCTCCAACGTGCCCATTCAATGTCCTGTATGTCCAAACAACGACCCGGCAGTCTGGAGATATTCCCTCAAAGCTCACTTCATAAACAAGCACAAGACATTGGCTACAACTGGAAAGTACAATCACCTGTGGAAATTGTCAAACTTCGAAATCACCGAGATGAAAAGATCTGGGCAAAAAGAGCAACTGTAACTGCCAAACGTACCCGAAAATCAAAGCTCCCACCGCTCGTTGTTTCGGAAGACCACCGTGCTCAAATTCCTAATAGGTATCGTGTTATCGATGGCATCTCATTTGGAACAATTGGTACTTACATTTTCTGCAGCGGAAATGATGATTTGGAGAACCAGGAAAACAAGGATTCCAATGATTCTGAGGCTGAATCAAACGATATCAGTGATAAAGAAAGTGAGTTGGAGTTATCTTTGGACAGGGAAAGCAACGACGGCGAGGCAACAAACGACATGGACGTCGACAACGACGAAGAAATTGACCCACCACGTAACCCCGCTCCTCCAACCTGCGAGATCGATGACACCTCTGTGAATTCTGAGGGTAACAAAGCGGCGAGTGTTGGGCCGGATATACACAACCTGGGACAGACAAACCTAATCGAAAACAGCGTGAGCCTTTCTCTGCTTGAGTGGATAACTACTCACCACAAACATTCAGAACGAGGCTGTTCCACAAGATGGAGTAAGGAGTACTCCAACTGTGGCTGAGCCGCTCGAAGAGTTGGGACGTAGCAAGAGAAAAAGGGTGCCCAGAAAGCAGCAAGTCGACGAATTGAATGATTGCCTTTGCGGAAAGGTTGTCCAACCGTTGGAAGACAACGTGCTAATTTGCAAACAAGCTGGGTGCTAAACGGGACGGGTAAGTAGCTATATAATATATTGGTGGTTTAATTGGAGGCTTGACTTACCATTCAATATTGTCAGTACCACCTTGGATGCGTAGGTCTCGAGCAACCGCCCTCGGAACTGGGTTTGCGCAGCGTGCGAGGTATCAGGTCGAGGCAGAGGTGGAAAGCGTGTCGCCGTTGATGTCATATTACTAATAATTACTATATTTGGAAGTGTGCCTGATTACGTGGGGGGAGGGTACCTAGAGTTGGCCTTAGAAAAAAAATCGACCCCCGGTACTTTTTTTTCGATCCCGGCACCCCTTGTGTTCAATCTGTTTCCTTTATTCTTATATACATCTGCTGATGAACATTCAAACTTGTTTCAACTTGCTGTACAGTTTGTAGTATTTATACCAGTAAGGATCCATTGTATTCTTTAGCTAGTTCTTGAGAATCCAACCTGCTTAACCTGCTCAACTCAAACTTGAACTTGTTCTTGTAAACGATTGGTGGTTAGATTACGCACACTGCGTGATTCTAACTTGAGATCATAACAAAGACAAGAACAATAACATTTGGGACTAGTTTTGAGATTCTGAATTTTAATTTGAATTGGTTCCCATAGCAACACATATAATTTTAAATTTAGAATATTGGAAGCAGTTCCAAATGTTATTGTTCTCAGTTGTCTAAAATAAATACTAAATTTAGAAATTTTGCCTCAATTTTGAATACTCAAATGGTAGAAGTTTTGATTAAAATTTAGAAACTGCAAACTATATTCAAACCTTTTAACAATACAGAAATTTTTTTGGATAGTTTCAAATTACCTGCACTCCAGGAGTGTATGTGGTTGACAGAGTTTTTGAATACTTTATGCTCTGCAACTTTGGCAAGCTTTCCAGCAGCATATAGCAGAGCAAGATATAGTGTTTCTTGTTTTGTAACAGGAGCACTTTCAAAAATTGTTGACAGTTTGGTTGAGCATCCAGTACTCTGAGACTGTGATGTAGAACTTGAGAGTAAGGAGAGTAAGGAGGCAGACTCAAGCTGCAATCCCAAAGAGGAATTATTTGAGGCCTTGACAGCTTCTTTAAACAAGTCAAGACTGTGCAGTTTGAGCATAAAAAATCTAGAGAAATGCTTTAGAACTTGTTCACACTGTATATTTTTAGCTGCAAGAAAGCTGCAGCCTGTTTCAATACAGGAATATGATAAACTTCTATTTGCATCCACATACCTGATAACAAGTCAGTTGAGAAGATCATCAGGCCTATGTCCACCCTTGGTTAAAGTGTTTTGCTGAATTGTTAAATATTGTTGCTAATTAGTACAAATTTTAATCAAAGCCACAATCAAATTCACAATATATGGCGTTAATTCTGAAGCTTCTCTCCCAATTTTAATGGCTTTTACAGGCAGAATTTCTGTGGTAAAAGAATTGGAACAAGGTCACTTTTTAGATTGAATAGAACCTGGTTCCAGCTCCACTGGAATCTGAGAAACAAGAATACAGATTAATGGTATGACACATACAGAATTAATGAAGCTTATTATAGTACATACAGCAACTTTATAGATATTAAAAACCTTCTCAGCTCCTCTGGACACATCAATAATCCATTTTTCAGAACATTGTTGTTTGGAAAATGTGAGCAATAATCACAATGGACATTATGAATGGCACAAGCTGTGGTTCCATGCTCCAAAATTGGCAGAATACCATCACCAGTTGATCTTGCAGTATGCCCAAATAAGTGCTCAAGATATATGTTGAATGCACTTGCTTTGCATCCCATCATTTCAACAAGCTCTTCATATAGCCAGTAATTGACTATGGAAGCATAGTGTGAGATATCAGTTCCATATGTGGAATTAAATAGCAGTTGGGTAGATAGATTTTCTAAGAAAAGGCATAATCTGTTCACAAATAGAACTAGCTCTTCTGGATAAAGAGTTTTGGAGGCAGAATACATAGACATAGTGATGATATAGAAGATAAACAGGCTATTGTAGTATACACATGCAAGCTCACAGATTATCTGTATTTCTATAATGATCATATGGTGTATTTGAATTTCTAACATTTCTAACATGGGTTGCAGACCCTTGATGTTAGTTAGTAACACTCATTTGTAACATATGCAACAAATTGATGAATATCTCACCATACCCTATTGCAACAATAAACTATAAATATTATGTGAGATTATGTCATAAAATAAATTGCAATTTATTAGCCATATGATAGTCTACCATTGTATAAAATTTAACTTATTAGGTTGAGTTGTTCTTGAGTTATTCAAGAAACAGTCAAACTTGAAAAATCATTTGAACAGTTCTGTCCCTCACTGTAGGTCATATATATACACCTAGAGTACATACACCACCTCAGTCTAATTATATGCAACTGAGATGAAATTCTACATTCTCAACTTAGAGTTATTTCCATATTTACTGTGTCATAGTCATGCATTGTCACATCTTATCTAAGTACAGACTTTTATCTTTAGTCAAATTATATGTGACTGAGTCATGTATTGTAACATCTTATCTAGATTAAGACTTTAACAATCTGTAGATGTAATGAATAATTATGAATGATATCTAGAGTAGAGGTGATGGATAATGGCAAGAGAGATGTACAATCAGTATATGTGGAGGCAAATGTATCAATCAGTATCCATAGGGGTAATGAATAATATCAATGGTGTTTGTTGCTTTGCAGAGTGATACCATGGTGTACACTAAGAGCAGCCATCTATGTGAGTGGCATATATACTGGCAAGTATTATTGGTTTGTGAAAACACTTTATTTTGTGACCAGTTTGCTTCTCCATGAGTGCCTTGAATTCCTTGAATGTGCTGTAAAGGTCACTCTTTTTCTGCAGAGGGTAGTCCATGAGGAATCACATGTGATCATCAACAAAGACTACCCAATAATTGTGACCGTAGTAACTTGAAGTTGGCATTGGGCCGTGTAGATCGCTGAACACACAATCGAGCGGCGCTGAAGCTTGTTCAACGTTTGCAGATGGAAAAGGGTGTTGATGCTGTTTGCCATTAATGCATGATTTGCAGAAGTCACTCAATGGTGTATCAGATGTTATCTGGAGATCGGACGATAGCTGCTCATGTATCAGTTGTTCAAGCCTGTCTTTTCCAATATGGCACAATCGGTGATGCAATAGTTCACGATCAATTAACCCTTGCGTGGCAATGAATGCACATTCCACGACGCTAGCGACATGAAGAGCATGTGCACCTGCTGCGTGAGTGACAACATATCCATCGAGATATGTGACTTTGCAATCATTGACTGTTGCTGTGAGCGAGGACAGAACCATGTGTGAATGATATTTTGCATTTAACGATCTTGACAACAAAGCCATGGTCCAATGTCAGACTAAGGACAGAGAACAAGTTCTTGGATAAGGCAGGTACATGAAGGACATTCGTGATTAAGACTGTACACGAAGCAGCTCCCTCTGGTTGGAACAACACGTCTCCCTTGCCCACTGAATAGACAGTGTTATTGTCTGTGAGGTTGATAGAGACGTGCCATGGTACGTATGAAGAGGCAGCGAACCAAGTACAATGAGGGGTCATATGCACAGTGGCCCCTGTATCTGCATTCCAAAGCGTGGTCAGTGGAGAGAAGGAGGGGCAATGTAGCGGATAGACAAACAGCAGCATCGGCACTGATGGCAGGTCCATTGCATCCAGCTTCTATGGCAGGAGTTTTGGCTGCTGGGGTGGCAGGAGTGGCAGGAGTAGCAGCAGCAGCAGCAGCAGCACCTCCACGACCACCTCCACGCCCTTCCCGCTTCTTCTTTCCTTGTTCTCCATTACCAGATGCTTCCTGTTGTCCCAGAGCACACGTAGCTGTGTATTTGGGACAGTCCACCATTGTATGAGGACCATTGCATATGTAGCACTTCATGACACAAGCAGCAGCAGCAGCAGCAGCCTCCAGATCGTCACGTGCATCTGCATGTTGAGTCTCCTCAGTGCAGAACACCTTGAGAACAGTGGCCTTCGTAAGGTCTGTAAGAAGAAGAACTGAAGAAATAAATGAACTGTACTCTTTGTGAGGAAGAGCACAGATCATAGCCATAATGATTAACTCCTCATCGAGAGTCTTCAAGCTGTAGCTCATGGGGTGAAGTACTTGTACTTGCTGCATCGAGCCTTGGATGCAGGCAGACAAAGCAGTTAATGATTCGTTCTCCTTCAATCAAATAGATAGCAAGTCATTGAGGGAATTGAATCGCAAGTTAGGAGCCGATTTGCTGTGGACTTCCTTAAGCTTATTCCACATAGCCTGCGGATCGGTACAGATGTCATTGACGTGGATTTTGTTTTTCTTCATCGAGGCACATATAGATTTCGCCTGTGCACTTGTTCTTGCGCCTTATGTAGCTGGTGTATTCGGTGTGTTCTGCTGTGGTGACTGGAATCGTAATGCCTGTCGAGTCCGTGGTAGGTTGAGGCATCGGGATTGCAAGCTCTGTGTTATCTGTGAAGCCGATGATGTCCAATGATAGAAGTCATCCAAACATGGACTTCTCCCAATCCCTGTACTTCACAGTACCTCCGAGCTTGGGCACCAGTGTTCGGCTTGAGCCAGTGGTCTCGTCCGTGTCAGCCATTGCAATAGAAATAGGTCAAGCAGGAATAGATTGACAGTCATGTTGTAATGATTAGAATCGAGTGGGAGGTGATTGGAGATGGGATAACGATCTGCCGGGAAAACCAGGGAAGTTTGAGGTGACAGTGTTCAAGCATCAATGCATAGAGCAGAGCAAATGTATCAGAGTGCGAGCAGCTGCAACACTAAGTGTGGAGTGCTTGTTTGTGATGACTCAAGTCTTCTTAGTTTGTGTAGGGTACGCCAGGGCCCATAACCTGTAAAAAGGTTTCGGTCGGCGAGTTGGAGCTTGATTCCGTGTTAACTCTGCTTGTAGAAGGCAGAGATGTATTCATACCTTGATTCTGTGTTAACTCTGCTTGTAGAAGGCAGAGGGAACACAGGATCGAGACTATCTACTGCTATAGTAAGATTATGTAATACACGAAAAGGGAATGATGAAAACAGAAAGTGTCCTATATCAATAAACGCGACAGAAGACCACTCGGAAAACCAATAGTGTACCATTTCCTTCAATTCAGCAGTCATGCATCACGGTGCCCTTCAAAGCACCAAAACGAGCAGATGTCACGGTAAAAGTCATGTATTTTGGCCAGTTTTCACTATTTTTGGCGCCTTTGGCGCTTTTTACATCATTTTACTGCCATATATAGTAATTTTCCAAAACCAAAAGTTCGTCACGGGTCACGGGGCCTGCCGAATTGAATGAAATGGTACAGTATAACGGCCAGTATATATCAGTCGGCTACTCAGGGCACGGAATGCCTTGCACCTACACCTGGTCAGTCACCCCTTCATGTATGATTCCTCGACCGGTTACATTTAACTGCAATTGTTTTCTCTCACCAGCACTGAAGATGTAGCGGGTGTGATTGCAGCACATATACAAGGCAAGGACCGGAAAGCACCTGCATGGCTTCTACGAAGCCTTGAGATGGAATATATATCATCGGTATGCATCTACTTGCGAATATGAGTATATTCAGCAGTGGATAAATGCATCGATTGTGATTTTGACATCGCGTTCGGAAATCTTTGGTGTATGTGGATCAGTTGAAGGTTGTTCCAGTTGGAACTCGGCACACACTTTGCAGTGTCGAAATTCAGCAAGTGCAGACATATCAGTGGTGGCAGCCAACCTAAGCATTCAAAGCATTAGTGTTTAGTTTGACATTTTATTCGGTTTTTTCCTTTGCAACTACTATGTTATCTGCACTAGAAGCATAGCATATAGAATAGCGAGGTATAGACGCAAGATGTTGACCTGTCAGAACTTGGAACAGTAATCGTAGCGGATTGTAATGTTTGGCTAGCTGGTTCCAGAGCGCGACTGAGTAAAAATAATGTTAGCCAAATGAAAATATTAGACTGAAAAGCATGGAGCTTACTGTATTGGAAGAAAATAGTGGAAAGAGGGATAGGTTGGTTCTGATATTTGTATTAATCAATAAATAAAACAATAATTTTTGAAAATTAATCTCTTGAGACGTACCTCCAATACAATATAAACGGGAACAGCGCTGGACCGAGTGTTCACCTTCATATTTAACATGCTCTGGGGTGCGTGCAACTTGAAATAAATCCCTCCTGATCACAAATAAAAAGAAGCGAAAATGAACAAAAGGATCTAAAGAGTCATCGATTACATGAGTAAAGGGATAGAACAACATACCAGGAAGCCTCCATGGGTCTTTCACGCGAAGCATCAAAGCAAAAAGTGGAAAGTGATGCATGAATGCGAGGAGAGTTTCGATGCACGCTTGCACTAGCAGAGTGGCTAATCGAAGCTGCGCGGGTAGATCACGTGAGTATTGATTACATGACGAGCAGGGAAGAAAAAGCAACTTACCACAGCAAACAGTACATAATACACCAACGCGGTCGGGAAAAGGAATGCGAGCAGCGTGAAGAGAACAGTTCCGAACAGGAGTTGGTCGATATCGTACGACCACGTGTCGGTGCGGTTGCGTAGAGCATTTCGTCTCTTTCCTAGATTGAAAAGTATTGGGTTTGTGACGTTAGCGACTGGGCAGTTGAAGGTTTATATAGAGGGACAAGTGGTTCTGCGTACCTCGAAAGACTCCCCATAGAAGACCGCCGCCGAGCTTGACGCCTGCTGCCCAATACACGCCCCTCGCAAGCTCGTACCCCACTCGGAGATGGACAGTGAGAAACAGGGACAGGAGGTCCGAGACGAGGGATAGTAATAGTGTGAATCCGCCAATGGAAGCCAGGAGCCCTAGGGTGATGAAAAGCGACGGCGCGAAAGGAGGTATGATAGCTGTCACACCGTCCATATGAGGGCCTGATTTTGATAAGATCATGATTGAGACTCACAGTTCCAGGTGTCGATGACTCCGATCAGAGTCTTCACGTAGAACCGGCTGAGTTGGGTGTTCAGCTTGAGCCCTGCTGGCCATACGTCCAGCCAGAACAGCGCGGCTTGGGGTAGTTGGAACAGAAGAGTCTAGAAAGGTGAGTTCAGCAACAGATAAGAGTAGCGATAGGTTACGCAAATTGTCACCTGTACCATTTGGTTTGCTCTGTCGACGAGGAAAACACTGTTGTCTGAGAGAAAGGTCCCGAATACGAGGTCGATCGTCATGTCGTTCATTATGAGCCATGCGGTATTAAAGAAACTGGAAAGTGTTTATAAATATAGGCAGCAGCATTGAGCAAAGAAAAGATACAAACGGTACTTAGTGTATCTATGGGAATAGTTTGCGATGTCTAGTGTGTTTTGTCGTTGCAGGGTTGCGACTTGTGTGATGAAAAAGACGGCTTGCTCGACTCGCACGTCGAATTGTTGCACTGGAAATCTTTGTCAAATTGGACGGCTGGGGATGCAAGAGAGGAAGAAAGCAAACCTGTTGCAAATACGTCCTTCAACCTGATGTACATTCTCGGATCTGATGTAGGCAGGAACGGGGAGTACAGGAAGGTTGGCTACATTCTGCAGCAAGAGGGGACAACCAGAGTGATACGTTGGAAAGCGATGCAAGGTATGATGCGAGGGCCAGCAAGAATGTTGCGGTTATGGGAAGTAACTTCAGGGACGCCGACGGAGATTGTGGAACCCCTTGAACCAATGAAGACGCGTTCAACTGGTAGATGCAGTCTTAGTGTTGGCTATGGAATGCCTGTTATCAAATGGTAGCAACAGCACGCACCTGATAAAGCACCGTCTCATTCAGTGCTTGGTCGATATTCCGGGGTTGAGGACGCGTGAAATCGTACTGCGCCATCGTAATATATGTGTTGGCCCTTGGTCGACATGGGTGGGGGAGACAATTGCGGCAGATCCATGACATAGAACCTCAGTGATTGAGAAGTATGGCGGTGATACAGCACGAACGAGAACTCTGTAGCGCTCCCGCTCCCCAACGCCCACAGTTTGAGAGACGTAGGAATCGGTGACGACCTTCTCTCATCCTTGTCGAACTCGCATGTCCCAAGCAAAACAGGGTCGCCTCCACAAGATAATTTCACTGCTTTCCATAGGGATGAGCGAGAGAGCACGTCAGGCATCGCTGACTCTGATCGTGTATACGGGGCATCGGGAATGTCCTGTTGAATTATAAATGAAGAAGGCCATCACACGATGCAGTTGTCCAGAAACACAATGCATGGACTTACATCAAGAACCCCCACGATGCATATCGCTGGCTTTAGCCAACCGTAGCACACACCACTCGTTGAGGAACCCTTTGGCCAGAAGACGGACGCGGAGGACGTCGGCGTCGTCGTTGACGATGGTGGCATGTCATAAAGAAGGGAAACGGCCACGTGATATGCGCCCAGTATCCAGTTGGGGACTGAGAGGCGCAGTGCGCACAACCGGACCTTTGTTCAAAGTTGACACTCAATCCCAACCATGCCCTCTGCCCAATGGATTCAACAACGGGCTAGGCTCTTTCAAGACATCCGGATGCGAAGAGAAAGCTCGTGGTCGTCGGAGACGGTGAGCAGATAGTGGATACGCGGTGTCCGACCATCAGAGAGGATCTGACCCTTCCACAGGTGGATGCGGCAAGACATGCCTGCTCATCGTATACGCCGAGAACCGATTTCCAGAGGTGCATACCCTTCATCTAATCATCGTCCTCCGATCGTGTCGGTGGAGAACGATATCTCATGTTGTTACATTCCTTCCAGGCATACATACCGACTGTGTTCGAAAACTACGTCACTCTGGTCCAGCACGAAAATAGGCTGATCGAGGTCGCCCTCGGGACACGGCAGGCCAGGAAGAGTATGATCGCCTGCGTCCGCGCAGCTATCCAGAGAGCGACGTGATCCTCATCGTGTTCTCGGTCGACTTCCCCACCAGTCTCGCGAATGTTCTTGATAAGGTAGTGTACTACATTCCTCTTTGTCGTCGCGCTACCGAAATCAACCAACTCAAACATTGTCATCTTTCGTTCGTTTGGTAGTAGCCTGAAGCATCCCATTTCTGCCCATCGACACCGATACTCCTCATAGGCATCAAAACCGACTTGCGAGCCGACCCAACGACGGTGCGCATGCTGTCGGCGCAGGGCCAGGTACCCGACACCCCTGAGCAGGGCAGGTCGTCGACAAGGACATCGGCGCAACGTACAAAGAGTGCAGCGCGAAGACAGGCAAGGGCGTCAGGGAGGTGTTCGATACCGCCCTCAGAGAGAGTCTGGAAGGCCGCTGGGGCAGGACCATCACGTAGCGAAAGTGCATGATCATGTGAAGACACACGACACGACCACGACCACGACCCGCAAATGACACCCCATCGTTCGGCCCGACTTGCTCGTTGCCATTTTTTCGCTTATCGGGATTTGTTATATCCAATGGTTGAAGGAGGGTAGCAGGGCTTTGAAGGCGATTCGCCCACGCTGTTCCCTGAGCAATTCATCAAAGACGGAAAATGGGAAAGGGAATGGGTATGTCTGCCTGATTTTAATTTTTTAATTTTCACAACTGAAAAACAGGCCAGTCGTGTTTGTTTTGTTGCAGAGCGGTGTCATGGCATACACTAAGAGCGGCGATCCATTTGTGAGTGGCAAATATATGTTGGCCGGTATAATTAGTCGCGGGTATGAACTGAGTACATGAGATAGGTCGGACCTGTGCGTCAAGTTCAAGTAGCAACTAACGACGACGAAGACCACTCGGAAAACCAATATGACGGCCAGTATATATCAGCCGGCTACTCAGGGCACGGAATGCCTTGCACCTACGCCTGGTCAGTCACCTCTTCATATACGATTCCTCGACCGGTTACATTTGGCTAAACATATTGTCTCTCACCAGCGCCGAAGCTGTAGCGGGCATGATCGCAGCACAGATGCAAGGCAAGGACCGGAAAGCGCCTGCATGGCTTCCTAAGCGGTATCAGACATGAGCTACGAAGCCTTGAGATGGATCTTGTATCGTCTGTATGCACGTACTTATCGTTTGCAAATACAAGTATCTTCAGAGGTGGATAGATGCATCGATTGTGATTTTGAGATCATGTTCGGAAATCTTTGGTATATGTTGATCAGCTGGAGGTTGTTCGAGTTGGCCCTTGGTCATTCCGGCGCACACTTTGCAGTGCCAAAATCCGGCAAGTACAGACATATCGATTGTGGCAGTCAACCTGAGCTTCCAAAGCGTTAACGTTTAATTTAACTTTTTATTCGGTTTTTTCCTTTGTAGTCTCTATAGTGTCTGCACCAGAAGCATAGTGTATGGAATAACGGGGTATAGACGCAAGATGTTGACCTATCAGAACTTGGAACAGTAATCGGAGCGGATTGTAATGTTTGCCAAGGGCCTAGGCAGTTCCAGAGCGCGACTGAGTGAAAACAATGTTAGATAGATAAACATACTAGAATAAAAGGCATACAGCTTACTGTATTGGAAGAAAATAGCGGAAAGAGGGATAGGTTGGTTCTGATATTTATATGCATCAATGAATAAAACAATCACTTTTGAAAATTGACCTCTTGAGACGTACCTCAAATACAATATAAACAGAAACGGCGCTAAACCGAGTGTTCACCGTCATGTTTAACATGCTCTGGGGTGCGTGCAACTTGAAATAAACACCCCTGATCACAAATAAAAAGAAGAGAAAATGAACAAACGGATCTCAAGCGTCATCAATTACATGAGGCGCAGGATAAAACAACGTACCAGGAAGCCCCATGGGTCTTTCACTCGAAGCATCAAAACAAAAAGCGGAAAGTGATGCATGAATATGAGGAGAGTCTCGATGCACGCTTGAACCAGCAGTGGCCAATTAAAGCTAGGGCGGGAAGATCACGTGAGCATTGATTACATGACGACGAGGGAAGAAAAAGCAACTTACCACAGCGAACAGTACATAATACACCAACGCGGTCGGAAAAGGAACACGAGCAGCGTGAAGAGAACAGTTCCGATCAGGAGTTGGTCGATATCGTACGACCACATGTCGGTGCGGTTGCGCAGAACGTTTCGTTTCTTTCCTATATTGAAAAGAATTGGGTTTTGTGATATTAACAACCGCGCAGATTAAACAACCGCGCAGATGAAGGTCTGTATAGAGGGACAAGTGGTTGTGCGTACCTCGAAATACGCCCCATAGAAGACCGCCGCCGACCATGACGCCAGCTGCCCAATACACGCCCCTCGCAGGCTCGTACCACACTGGGAGATGGATAGTGAGAAACAGGGACAGAAGGTCTGAAATGAGGGATAGTAAGAGCGTGAATCCGCCAATGGCCGCCAGGAGCCCTAGGGTGATGAAAAGCGATGGTGCGAGAGGAGTTATGATAGCTGTAACACCATACATATGAGGGCTTGATTTTGATAAGATCATGATTGAGACTCACAGTTCCAGGCATCGATGACTCCGATCAGAGTCGTCACGTAGAACCAGCTAAGTTGGGTGTTCAGCTTGCGCCCTGCTGGCCATGCGTCCAGCCAGAACAGCGCAGCTCGGGGTAGTTGGAGCAGAAGAGTCTGGAAAGGCGGGTTCAGTAACAGATAAGAGGAGTAGCGATAGGTTTTGTAAATTGTCACCTGAACCATCTGGTTTGCTCTGTCGGCAAGGAAAACTCTGCTTGAGAGGGAAAGGTCTCGAATGGAAAGCCGTTCGTCATTCCATTCATTATGGATCATGCGGTGTTAAAGATACTGGAGAGTGTTTATGAATATAGAGCAGCATTTGGCGAAGAAAAGACAGATCACGTACTTGGTGTATCAATGAGAGTAGTTTACGATGTCTCGTATGTTTTGTTGTTGCAGGGTTGCCACTGGTATAATGAAAAAGACGGCTTGCTCGACTCGCATGTCGAACTGCTGCACTAGAAGTCTGTGTCAGAGTTATACGACGGGGGAACACATGAAGGAGAGGAAGGAAGCAAACCTGTCACAGATATGTCCTTCAACCTGATATATTTTGATCCATTCCCGGATGTGATGTAGGCAGTACTGGGAGGTTGGCTACATTTGCAGCGAGAGCGGATATACTCAGAGCGATGTGTTGGAAAGCGACGCAAGGTATGATGCGAGGGCGAGCAAAAACGTTGCGGTTGTGGAAAGTAATTTCGGGGACGCTGGCCGAGATTGTAGAGTACCTTGAACCAATGAAGACGCGTTCAACTGGCAGATACAGCCGCGGTGTCAGCAATGGATTGTCTGGGATCAAGTAGTAGTAGCAGCACGCACTTGATTCGTCGATGTCTCGTTCAGTGAGGTCGATTGATGATGGTAGCACGTCATAAGGAAGAGGAGCGGCCACGTGATACGCGCCCTTTTGAAAGGACCCGCCGACTTGGGAACTTTCAACTCGTCACTCGCCGACTGAGGTGCCCTACAACCCGCCCTTTGTCCAAGGTTAACACACTCTAATGGACCGAACAACGTGCTCGGCTCCTTGTACGACTAGAAAGCTCATGGCCGTCGGAGACACTGAACAAACAAGCGATGATACACTATTATCAGGGATCTAGGACGAGATTTATCCATTCACAGGCAAGACATGCCTGCTCATCGTATACAGCGAGAAGCGATTTTCAGAGGTCCGTCCGTCCGTCAGCTCTTCCCGAGATCATATTTGACGTTGTTATTTTCCTTCCATATAGACCGTACTCGACAACTACGTAACTCTCGTTCAGCATGAAACAAGCTCATCGAGCTCACCCTTTGGGACGTCGTGGGTCACATCGTCTATTACTTCTCTTCTACTCCACTCTTGGAAGAGTCGCTTCAACATATATCACCAGATACCACCCTACTCTACTCTACACCTGTGCCCCAATGTAGACGACGACGATCCTATCAGACGAGATTAGACGCTCATTCAATTCCTCTTCGTGGTGCGATGGCGTCGATACATATGATTTAATGTTGACGACCTCTTCCAACATTCCAGTGCTATCCCAATCTACGAAATTGAGCAAAAAATGCGATCATGCGTTGGTTGATGGTGCCAGTGCGACCAATCCTGGTGCAGGCAGCTCATCCTTTCGTAACTTTGTTCACATCTTCCAACCGTCGATTTCATTCCGAAGCCCCGTTTAGCTTCAATCGAAGAAGACGACATGGACTACATACTGGATCCACAGATTTCCCTCAACGCGATCAGGTTGCACGAAAGCCGATGAAGGACGTATACGTCCCACCTCATATACTCCATGAGAGCTACTGCTGGACCTTCCCGGCTTTTGTGAAGGAGCACAAAACCATCTTCAAATCCGAAGTGGAGATACAGGATGGAGGATCTATCGATGTCAGTGAGCACACCTATTCCAGTGTTGTCGGGCTGCAATACTGATACCTTCTACGTAGGCGGGTTCTTTTTAAGTTTCATCTCCATGGCTTTGAATCTGCAGTTCATTCCAACGCTCTCGCAAGCCTCAATCGGCGACAACGAGGAAAAATTCCAGGTTAGCAGATCTGAACGTGATCAGACTTGTACTCTTGTACTCGGGGCCTACGATGGACGAGTCTATTATGATATGGATCGTGGACGACCCACTTTGATATTCCCTTCCATAACGCAATGGAGAGCCGTGGAAGCTACCGTTGGACCTTCGTGGATCCTTCCTGCCCTCATGAAGGCCAAGTCCCGCTGCAAAATTCGAATGGAAGGTTAGAGCTGGAGTAAGAATGCGGTATTTGTGAGTGACCCTGCTTCGTTGATGTCCTTTGGTAATGTGCTGAAATCACCTAGCCCGGGTCTTTCTCAGCTATTGAACAACTTTCTTCGTTGCTCAATTTTATAAACGTCTCAAGCCGGACACAAACGACGCCAGCCGGGTTGTGCATCGGTATGCGACTCGATGTCCTGCTCAGCAATGTTGCACCGTCTTCTCGCCTATATTCACCTTTTAACCGACTACAGCGGTCAATCGGAAACAACCCTCTTTCGTTAAGCAGCCTTTCTGCTCATCGTCATAGCCGTCATTAATGGGATCATATTCCATATTCCTGTCTCCGCAATCCAACCTTTTCCGGTATGCTACACGTCTTTGACCTAGAAGTGCTGGAGCAATATTTCTCGGATATGCCGAAGTCTAAGATTGATACCTTCTGGCTGTAGATGAGGACAAGATTTTCCCAATGTTATGGACACATCTGGTTTTTTATATCCTTTGCCCGAAGAGCCAGCTATCGTCGGTGAAAGTTTTCCGCTACATACGAGAGTTGCTCACGAATGATGCACGCAGTGTAGTAAGTGATGTTGGTCATTTTCTGAGCAGCTTCAAGTCTAACTCTTGCGAGTCAAGAAAGCAGACACATCTGTTCGTTAATATTGCCCTGAGAGCTGGAGGTTGTGGCCGATTTATCATATTACTCTGGCAGGCAGTGGCTACCGGGTGTCCTCACGCCTAGCTCAGGTGCCTTGGACCCCTCGCAAAATTATCATAGATCATAGCTTTGAGAGAGGCCCTGATACCTATCTTTCGTGGGGCACCTTAGTTCGTCATTGTTCCCCATGAAATAGTAATTCACTCAATTTCCCGGTTATATTCTCAGTGACAGGCCCATTTTGTTTTGCGAGACAGCGAAGGATTTTCAAGTTGAAAAGTTATATCGATCATGAAGGCCGGCGGGCACCTCCACAATAGACCCTGTCTTTCTGATGATTCTTAGATATATAATACAGCAATATTAAGAAATTTAAATGTGTAAGTCAATGTTCTTCAGGTGGTCGCGGTACAGTGAAGTGACTTTGGTCACAGCACCATGCTCTCAATTTGGCCATTCCACCTCTACTACTTTTCCTTGCATTATCCACAACAGATGCAGCCGCCACATCTGAAGCTTACAACATATCTATCGGATGAACGGACACAGCCTTGGACCAGCTATTTTGGATTACTCGGCCTGGCCGCCGGACTGACCACTGCCTCGCAGACTGCCAATTGTTGGCATGCAGTCCAGGCATGCCGCCTTAATGGCCCGATATCATTTGGTGGGAATGTCGACGACTAAGAGCCAGGGAAAGTCTTGATTGCTGCCATCGATATCAACATCTACGCTCGAAAACACCGACAATCGTCAAATTTACAACTCACAATGAGTGGAACTGTGCCCGCTCGTCTACTTCGGTTCCTTGGAGAAAAGAGGAATCGCTCAGAATCTCAAATCCGTAACCCGCTAGAACAATCCGAACACGAGCACAAGGTAAGTTTGCATTCCAATACCTTTCGTCTGTAATCATATCGATTTTGCAGCGCTCTCAGATGCCAACCCCTCGATCGAAACCCGGATTGAAGGAAAAATTGAAAGCCCCGTTCACAAGAAAGAAGGTTTCGAGGATCAATGAACCTGTTTCTCCAGAAAATGCGACGGAAGATGTTCGTTCAATATCTACCGAAGTCGAACAGGTATATACATCTTTCGCTTGGATGGGACTGCGGATAGTTAACGTCTCTATGCCTACAGCATATCGTTGCCGAATCTGAAGGAAGGATCGATCAGCTGTCGAACTTGCCCCCTTCCATTGTTATGAATGCTGCGCAAGGTGAGACTCCGTCAACTGCTGGTACCATCGAGGTGAGATCCCAGCTCTGTAGCCGATACGTTTGACAGCTGACACACGTACTCTCAAGCATCCATCTAACTCAGAAATGATCGGAGGACAGATTGGAGAGCCCGTACTTCAAGTTGACCGACACAAGGTTCGTTTCGTTTCTATTCAAGTTCGTCGCTCAACTTACCATCGCCTCAAACCAGGAAAAATCTACTGCCCAGCCCAAGGTCGCGGACCTTGCAACCGTAGACGCTGCCCGCGATAATGCAAGTACGGGCGTTTTTCAAATGACGGTCATCGCTGCACCTGTTCAAGGTGGGGCGGCAGCAATGAGCAATGCGGATAAAACGATGGATCTCCTTGATTTTAAGTCTTCGTTCCTCAAAACCCTGTCCAAGTTCAATTCCCTCGTGGACAAGATAGCCGCGGTATGGTACTTATGCATTAGGAGCAAATCCTGTGAACTCATGTCACGCTTAGATCAACCCGTACGCACAAGCAGCATGGGCCGTTCTCTCTTTTGCTTTCGAGGTCAGCTTGTCGAATATTACCGATAAACGTATTTAATCTGTTCTTTCAGGCCATCATCAACCAGGGAGATTCGTGACGACTCCATTCTCTCTCTGCTTCGGAAGATGAACGAAGTCTATACATTTCTCACTGACAACAAATTGCGGGATATCGAGTCCATGCAGTCCGTCGTCGAGCGCATATGTCATCAGACACTGGAATGTTCGTATTTCATTCGAGAATACTCTACGAATCAGAAATTCCGTAAGTTGCCTTTCCATTGAGGAATTGATGTCGACTAACTCTTCTTTATTGTGCTAGGGATGAGGTTGCTCAAGAATTTTTTCTCCGAAACCGACAACCGTGTGAAGAATTACAACAATGTCTTCGATGGGCTCTTAGAAGAGTTCCGCGATAATGCTGCAGCTGACACGTTGGTGGTTGTCCATCGTGTTTGGGAGGGCGTAAAAGGCATGGAAACCCTGGGTACGCATTACTTTTTTAAATTATCATTGTCGTTCTCGTTTTGACGCAGATAATATAGCCGAAGATTTAGACCTAAACAGCATGCCATATGCTGGGGGCGCAGGATTGGACACGCGAAAAATTTGCTTGGATGGGACCCGTGAAGCAATTCTGGACGAAATCACTGCTTGGATCAACGACACTGAGAAGAACACGGCTCGCATATACTGGCTCCATGGCAACGCCGGCACTGGCAAATCATCCATAGCTCATACGATCGCCAACCGCTTCAAAGAGCTTCGTCGACTAGGATCTTGCTACTGCTTTGACCGCAATGAAATGGCCCAAGAACGCCACAAGAAGATCTTCACAACGATTTCCCGGGATATTGCAGAACACGATAAGGAAATCCGGAGAGAATTAACAGCTGCCGTTTATCGAGACACGTCGCTCAAGAATACGAGTGATATTTTGCAGCAATGGAAAGAGCTAATCCTGAAGCCTGCCAGGGCGTTTATCGATGCAATGACGGGCCCTATTGTGATTGTCATCGATGCATTGGATGAGAGCGGTGGATCAGATTCACGACAACACCTCCTTCGTATCCTTGCTGGCAAACTGAAAGATGAGAAAAGCCACATATCGAAACTTCCCCCCACATCCGAATCCTTCTCACTTCACGAACCCTACCGGATATTGATGAGGCCTTCAAGCACGTCAAGCACGTCCGACAGAAGGCGATGGACAGCATTCCACTCGAGTCATCCAAACACGACATATCATGTTTCATCTCCAACGAACTGTCTGATTTGCATGGGATCGGAAGCAACAAAGGCATAACAAATTGCCTCGCAAACGCTTCTGAAGGTCTATTTGAGTGGGCACGTCTGGCATGTGCATTCATCAAAGCCCACGCTGCAGGACTAACTGCAGAGGAGCGTTTCGATCTCGTTATCAATCGGAATAAAGCCAGCGCTGTCCCACTACTCGATCGTATGTATAAATTGACCTTGGAAACAATATTCCCTCAGGATCAGCTGGTGCGCGATCGTCGTCTCGATCAATTCCGATCTGTGATGGCACAGATGCTTGGAATTACAGAACCACTTCCTCTCGCTGCCTTACATCTTCTGAGGCAACATTTTATAGACAAATATCTCTGCAAAATAGATGTCAGCACCATCATAAAGCCTATGGGTGCCTTGCTTAGTGGGACAACGGATCGTTTATCCACAATCCGTCCCCTTCATGCTTCTTTTCCTGAGTTTTTAACAAATAGAGAGCGGAGTGGCGAGTTCTTCATTGACTTGTCTCATATTCACAATGACCTTGCAGGTGCCTCGCTTGGGGTGATGAAGGATGGACTGAAGTTTAACATGTGCCAACTGCCGAGTTCTTATCTTGCTAATGACCAAATCCCAGACCTGTATGAGCGAGTTCAGAAGTGTATTCCCCCAGAACTGTCATATTCATGCCGATTCTGGACAGAGCACCTTCGGCACGCACAGTTTAACTCAGCTCTTGCAAATGCAGTTCGAGATTTGTTTAATCATGAGCGGTTATTGTTCTGGTTGGAATCACTGAGCCTCCTTAAAGTGATGAATATATGTGCTGAATCTATGTTCTCTGTCATTCAATGGGTAACAGTAAGTATAGCAGTCATTCTTTCAGCATCATAGCTATTCTAAAATATATCAGTCTCATGTAGAGTGCCAGGATATTGCTGATGATGCAGCAGACATTCAAAAATTTGTTCGTATATTTGGTGGTGCAATCTCCTTTAGCACCCCCCATCTTTATATATCTGCACTACCATTTTCACCAATAACTTCAAGGATTTCTGCAAAGTTTAAAGGGAAATTCCATAGAGTACTACAGATAGTTGGGGGCAAAATAAGTCCTGGCCAGTGGTTCAGGGTGTGTTAAAAGGACATTCCAAAAGTGTCTTTTCCATTATATTCTCCCCAAATGGCAAGCACATTGTGTCAGGATCAGAAGACAAGACCATCAGGTTGTGGGATGCTGAGACAGGGGACCTGGTGCATCCACCTCTTGAGGGACATGATGATGTAGTCTGGTCTGTTGCATTCTCCCATGATGGCAAGCATATTGTGTCAGGATCACAAGATAAGACCATCAGGTTGTGGGATGCTGAGACAGGGGAACTGGTGCAACCACCTCTTGAGGGACATAATGATGTAGTCTGGTCTGTTGCATTCTCTCCAGATAGCAAGCACATTGTATCAGGATCAGAAGACAAGACTATCCGGTTGTGGAATGCTGAGACAGGAGAACTGGTGCAACCACCTTTGGAGGGGCATGATGGTGCAGTTTTGTCTGTTGCATTCTCTCCAGATGGCAAGCACATTGTGTCAGGATCACAAGACAACACCATCTGGTTGTGGGATGCTGAAACAGGAGAACTGGTGCAACCACCTCTTGAGGGACATGATGGTGCAGTCTTTTCTATTGCATTCTCTCCAGATGGGAAGCATATTGTATCAGGATCAGAAGACAGGACCATCCAGTTATGGAATGCTGAGACAGGAGAACTGGTGCAACCACCTTTGGAGGGGCATGATGGTGCAGTCTTTTCTATTGCATTCTCTCCAGATGGCAAACATATTGTGTCTGGATCACAAGACAACACTATTCGGTTGTGGGATGCTAAGACAGGAGAACTGGTGCAACCACCTTTTGAAGGACATGATAGTAATTCAGTCTTTTCTATTGCATTCTCTCCAGACAGCAAGCGGATTGTGTCAGGATCACAGGACAAGACAATTCGATTGTGGGATGTTGGGACAGGAGAACTGGTGCAACAATCTCTTGAGAAACATAATAATTTTGTCTTGTCTGTTGCATTCTCCCCAGATGGCAAGCATATTGTATCAGGATCAGAAGACAAGACTATCCGGTTGTGGGATGCTGAGACAGGAAAATTGGCACAACCATTTTTGAGGGACATGATAATCCAGTCCAGTCTGTTGCATTCTCTCCAAATGGCAAGCATATTGTATCAGGATCAGAAGACAAGACCATCAGGTTGTGGGATGCTGAGACAGGGGAACTAGTGCACCCACCTCTTGAGGGACATGATAATTTAGTCTGGTCTGTTGCATTCTCCCCAGATAGCAAACACATTGTGTCAGGATCAGAAGACAAGACCATCAGGTTGTGGGATGCTGAGACAGGAGAACTGGTGCAACCATCTTTTGAGGGACATGATGGTGCAGTTTTGTCTGTTGCATTCTCTCCAGATGGCAAACACATTGTGTCAGGATCACAAGACAAGACTATCCAGTTATGGAAAGCAGAGACAGGAGAAAGAGTGCTACCACCACTTGAGGGACATAATGATGTAGTCTGGTCTGTTGCATTCTCTCCAGATGGCAAACAAATTGTGTCTGGATCACAAGACAACACCATCCGATTGTGGGATGCTAAAACTGGAAAACTGGTGCAAATACCATTTAAAGGACATGATAATCCAGTCTTTTCTATTGCAGTCTCTCCAGATGGCAAGCATATTGCATCAGGATCAGAAGACAACATTATCCGGTTGTGGGATATTGAGATAGGAGAACTGGTGCAACCACCTTTTGAGGGGCATGATAATTCAATCTTTTCTGTTGCATTCTCCCCAGATGGCAAGCACATCGTGTCAGGATCAGCAGACAAAACTATTCGGCTATGGAATGCTGAGACAGAAAAACTGCTGCAACTGCCTCTTGAGAACCATAGAACAATATGTTTTTCTTCACAACCAGAACATGCTTTGGTTCATGTTGTTGACATTTTTGATAACATACCTGTTATATCTAAACATGGATTGAAAGTCTTTTCAAGCAGCAATGGATGGGTTCAAATTGGACCTAAATATAACCTTTTGTTTTGGTTTCCACCAACTTATCATCCTATATGGTATTCACCAAGTACTCATTGGATTATATCAAATTCTTGTTCTTTAGATCTTAGTTACATGGCTCATGGCAATCTATGGGAACTTTGCTATATAAAAGAAAATACATAGTAATCTATATTATATATAGTTATATGCTGTTGTAAATTGTAATCTCAGATTCAATCAAGACTTGATATATCTTTTATAATTTATTGTTGGTTTTAGATTTTGGAGAAACATTCTATTTGTTTATAAGATTAAGTACAAGATATGGATAGTATCTATTGTATTGTAGAACCTTTGTTCTGTCTCAGTACAGAAAGCAGCAAACAGCAGCAACCTTAGAGAAGACTTTAGGCACTCTAAGAAACAACATCATCATCACATCAACTAAATCCTGACATATCATCTACATTGCATCACTCCACACCACCCTGCAGCTAAACACATGCTCAGTATTTGCAGATCTGTATGGCACCCCCATCTGATAAAATTAAACCATTATCCAGAGCTGCAAAGCATCTCCAATAATCAAAAACCAAAAGCTTGGAATAACCAAGCACATGAAAATTTAGTGTATGAAAATGTATTTAAAGTAGTCAACTTGTATCTGTTTTAAACACTTGATTTTCCACCCATAGAAACTCACTTCATAAAATGAAAACTCACTCTATATAAATCTTTGGAAAAACTCATAACAAGACACTACCACTTCATTATCTATCTTATATATATTGCAGAATTCAGAAAATGGCTTACACCATGCTCACAACATCATTATCAAATAATTTGTTTCATTTTTGTGATCCATTGCTCTCTTTTCTACAATTTGTTGCATATGTTCATTTATTGGGGCTACCTACAGTCAAAAAACACATCAAAAACCCCCTACCTGCTGAATATCTTGCCAGCAGACAAATTCTGAACCTAGCTGAGTCATTGACTAGTTCAAAACCCAAAAATATCTCTAGTCCGTCCTGGACAGAACAGATCATCTTCAGTATGTTACAAGTTTTGGATGCAAATTGCAGACTAAATATTGATGTTATTGATAAAACAATAAGTTGTTTGAATTTTGGATTTCATATGATTGTTAGAATATAGCAAGCAAATGCAATAGCACCCTGCAGCTGCTTGGCTGTGCACCTGCCAGTTTTTAATATTTATACACATATTCAATTTTATATTTTGGTTCATTACAGCTATCTGTAAAATAGTAGACCACTTTCAAAGTTTTGTGTGTGTGTGCCTTTGTTTAGTACAAACAGCTCTTTTTGGTATTATGACATTACAGTGGGGTTGGGTTTCCACCTGTTATGTATAGTTAAACTGCCTGCCTGTCTATAGTTCAATATTTTTATTGACTTTATAGATACAAGTTTCAGTTGATGAAGTATATTATATATAAGACTTTGACACAAGCTCTCTTTAGTTATTTGCCTTAAAAATAACTGAGATGAGCATTATTTTTGTTTACTTATTATGTTTTAAAAATTATACTTAATTAATATCTAGCATATATACTCTAGATAAATATAAATTTATTCTTAGTCCAAATAACTGAGTGTACAGTAAGGGGCAAAACTATTCAAATGATCTTTCAAGTTGGACTGTTTCTTGAATAACTCCAGAATAACTCAATCAAACAAGTTGAGATCTTATACAATGGTAGACTATCATATGATTAATAAGTAATAAATTGCAATTTGTTTTATGACATAATCTCAATTTATTCCCCAATATTAATAATTTATTGTTCCAAGTCCATTTGAACAGTTTTTTCCCTTTATGTTAGAAAACAGTATTCTAATATTCTAGTACTTGGTATAGCCTCTCTTTGCCTGTTAAACAGCATGAACTATTCTAGGCATCCTCTCTATCGGATTTTGGCAGACAGACAGTACTTTACCATGCACCACCCATTCCAAATGAAATCCAACTTATTCCATGCATTCCAGTTGGATTCCACCAACTGTCTAATTTCTTCTGGAATGAACAGGAATGAAATATAAATGGATTCCAAGCAAGTTAGGACTTTATTAAAATTGATACAAGTTCTTTATAATGAATTTTAGTTGGATTCCAGTTGGATTCCAATTATTCCAGCTACATTCCAACAAGGTTGAACTTTCTATAATTAAATGCATAGACTATTATAACACAGTGGCTCAAAAAACTGTCCCACTTTCTGTAACTTTTGAATTAAATTGCTAATAACATGGAAACCCTTTAACTAAAAAATCCGAAATTAATATATGTTATAGTTGAATATGTAACCTTCATAATTGCCTCCAAGATCATGTGATTCGGATAAAAAATGATTGAGTAATAAAATACACAAAATAATACAAAAGTGGGACAGTTGTTTGACCCACTATAATGATACTAATATCTACCATATAACAAGAAAAATTGCATTGTATAAATTGTGAGAAAAATAAACAAAGTCATGTGACACTATTTATAAAAGTTTGTCATATTGAGATCAAGTTTAACAATCTTTCTTTCTTTCCACCACCACATCTTTCTTTCCATTACCACATGAAGTCCTCTCAGCACTCCTCTATCATTTCTCTTTTGAAGAAGGCTTTTCTGTTTATCAAATAGAGTCCAAAACAGGTTTTGGGAAGTCAGCCATAGGAAGGATCAAGAAAGAGATCAATTTTGACAAGGAAAACAACAAAAGTGAACGTCCTTCCAAGCTCATCCTAAGGGATAAACAAGCAATTGTATGCCAAATCACTACTGGAAAACTGGACAATGCTGTCCAGGCTACCCACTATATCAACAATGCCATCACCTTTTCTGTTTCTCCCCAAACAGTCAGAAATGCCCTCAAGGAAAATAATTTGTGCTCTGTTGTCAAATCAAAGCAACCTCTTCTTAAAGCTATTCATTGTCAAAAGCATCTCAAATTTGCTCAGACCCATGCAAACTGGACTGTGGAGGACTGGAAAAGGATACTCTGGTCAGATGAAACAAAGATCAACAGGATTGGCTCAGATGGCAAGGTGTACACCTGGAAATCTAGAGGTGAATCAATCTCTGATAGAATAACCACACCAACTGTCAAGTATGGAGGAGGGAATAATCTCATGGTATGGGGGTGTATAAGCTGGAATGGGATGGGGACACTTGTGGAGGTTGAGGGAAAGATGAATGCAGTACAATACTGTGAGATTTTGGAGCATGGGCTGGATGAAAGCTTTGAAAACTTGGAGATGACAGAAGGAGAGGATTTTTCAGCAGGATAACGACCCCAAACACACCTCCAAAAGGGCCAGTCAGTGGTTTTGGATAACAATATTGAAGTTATGGAATGGCCTCCTCAATCTCCTGACATCAAACTCATTGAACACTTGTGGGTGCATCTCAAAAGCAGATAAAATACCACCCAAAGGAGTATTTGAATTGTGGGAGAGACTGGCTGCAGAATGGAACAAAATCCCTCCAGAAACATGCCAAAATCTCATAGAAAGCGTGCCAAGGAGAATGGAGGCTGTTATCAAGGCAAAGGTTGTCATACTAAGTATTAAATAGAGAGTCAAACAACTGTCCCACTTTTGTATTATTTTGTCTATTTTATTACTCAATCATTTTTTTAAAATCACATGATTTTGGAGACAATTATAAAGGTCACATGTTCAACTATAACATATATTAATTTCAGATTTTTTAGTTGAAGAGTTCCCATGTTATTAGCAATTTAATTAAAAAGTTGCAAAAAGTGGGACAGTTTTTTGAGCCACTGTAGATTCCAGCTGTATTCCAGTCATTCCACATTCTTTTCAAAAGGTTGAACTTGAAAATATTAAATATAAAGTCTGTTGGAATTTATTCCAACTATTTTTCAACTATTCTATTATTATTTGGATCTGATTATACAAAGTAGAGCAATATAAATGGAACTTCTATAATAAATTTTATCTTGACTTTATGCAAATAAATATTCATATGTACACTACTATACACTTCTTTGTATGTCTTACTTATTAATCATCATTTCCTTCCACATTCCAGTGTCTGAAAAGTTTTTCATTTTCATCTTCATTCTTATTTTTATTCTCATTCTCATCTTCGCCTTCATTATTGTTTTTTTTTAAATTTTTTATTTATTTTTATTTATTTTGTTTCGTTTTCCTTTGCCTTTTGTATAATATGCTGTGTGTGATAGGACAGCATTGAGTGCAAAAACCAATTAAAATTCCAGATTTCATGTGTTTAAGAATTGATTCAAAGCCACCAAGCCAAGAGTTTAATTGTTCACATGCCTATATAATTGAGTTAAGTTAATTTATTCATATTACCTAGTATATCACTTACTTGTGTATTATAAGCTCATTTATAATATGCATTATCATGTTTATTTGTGGCTACAACAACAAGATTTGGAGCAGAACCATTCAAAGGAGCAGGATTACAGTA
Organism: Psilocybe azurescens; assembly: GCA_023853785.1. Taxonomy (NCBI): domain Eukaryota; kingdom Fungi; phylum Basidiomycota; class Agaricomycetes; order Agaricales; family Agrocybaceae; genus Psilocybe; species Psilocybe azurescens. The sequence goes on from JAJIRX010000640.1 coordinate 173,467, forward strand.
TTTATGACACATGTACCCAGTTGTTCTGTGATTGATATAGTGATAAAAATCCATAATAAATTGACTTGTTTTTTTCCATATCTCCCAGCTTCCATTTTTATACAAGTTTGAAGCACTTTACAAGCTTTGTTGATGCAAATATAAGCTGGTCAAGATTGTTCTGTTGGATATACTAATGAGAACAAGTTCAGAATTTTAGTTGGTGATTCAGATTTATCAAACTTTGTCCATGCAATTACAATACCACATGGTGCACATATTGTTTCCACACAATAAAATTGACCTGGACTAAAGTAATGCAATTTTAGAATTTCTACATCATCATTATTATTATTATGTGGTCATTGAATTATTTCAATAGCTGGTTTCCAAAGAGCATTTTTATTTGGCCTTTGTAACATTCTTTAAACAATTTAACTTGTGCTTTTTCCATTTATGTTGATGTATAGCTTAAGCTTCTGTGTCTCTAATCTTTTAATTTTGGCAGCTATGCACTCTGCAGCAGGTACCATAAACATGTTGGTGTGTTGCACAAAACACACCACCTTTTGCATTGATCAAATCAGCAGTACAACCCTCATAGGCACAATGCTGAACAAAGTGAATACTATTTTTTATCAGATCATTATCAAATCCACTTACAGTAGGTTCCATCACAATACCATCTAAAACAATCATTTTTATTGGTGCACAATCAGAACTATCATTTGAATTGACTTTATAATTTCTTTCTTTTATTTCTCAATGAGCTATAGCAGTGTCATTTGCTGATTGTGCAGCATCTTCACCAATTAATACAGGAACATGTTCATGTTCATCCTGCCCAACAACTGCTGCTAGATCTTCATTTGCAAGTGTAATATTATCAGCCACATGTTTGTACTTTTGGGTACATTCTGAACAAGAATGCTGCATGCCTACTTTGATCACCCCTTTATTTCCAAGACATCTGAAGGCTTCAGTGGTAACCTCTTCAATATCTAGATTATCAGACAACTCCATATTTATACATATCTGATCCACTTGCAACTGTTTAAATTGATGCTTGAATAAATGCTTACCATATTAATTGCCTTGTGATTGATATATTTGGATTAGTATCAGCAATGCAATCATTATAGAATTGGGTATATTGCAGAAGCATAAAAATTGTATATTCCATTTAACACAGATTTAGAAAAATTGTGATCTATCCATATTGATTTGCCAATTTTAAGAAAGTGAGCTGTATTTAAATAGCATTGTTTCTATTCTTGTCCTTCTTTAAAACATTCATAATCAGCATAATAGCTTGTGTCACATTTTTAACAAGTAAAGGAGTGTCTTCATAGATAATGTTGTCTTTTATCAATGTAACCAGTGGAACATCTTATGGTTTACTTGTCTGAAGTAAAGCTCATTGTTCACAACTGGCATCTATACACACTGCAGCAATTGGACAAATACATGAACAGCTTTGATAGATTCATGAGAAATAGGCAATAGCTTCTGTTTAAACTTTCCTGACTTTGTATATGGAGTAAGACCCATTAATTTTGCAAAATAATTCAGTTTGTTTGATATTTCAAGCATTTGTTGATGCTGTTGAGTTGGAAATTCTCTTTCTTTAAACAAAGATTTTGTATTGTCTTTGAATCTCCATAGCACTGCTCTAGCTGAAGATTTTATCCATCTAGTTGCAATAATCTGTCTTTCATCTGGAAAAACAGGATTTTGTTGTCAAGCATGGAGAGTTAGTAACTCTGGATTTTCAGTCAATGTGAACAGTAAGGCCAATACAGTAGCAAGTGATATATTAGAACTAAATGTTTCCTGAATAAATTCACTGAACACATTGAAATTTATATCAGGAAAGTTTGCAGATTGTGGAATAGCAAATACACCTGGCATCAGAGTACTCCACAATAAAATTCAGAAAATGATATGATTTTGAGAAAAATAATAAAGTCCCAAAATATGCAACCAAATCAAACAAGAGACACTGAGTAGAGCATATTGATAACTTTTGTGTACAAGTTTGAAAAATAAGAGAATTGAAACAGAACTATAAGTACAAATGCATTGGCATGCACAGCCTCAAAAGACCAGAGAGATTGAATAAATGGCGCAACAATAGTTGTTTACTGCGGTATGTTTTTGTTAAATTTATTGTACTTGTGGTTGAACTTGTTTGCAAATAGACCTTGAATGTGAGTGTTCTTTTTATAGTTTATCTATGTCAGTCTGAATCAATTGTAATAAATTCATGCTCACCTTAAATTCGATTGTCTTCAAAATAACAAGATCACAAATAAAAGGAAGACATGGATCAATTGCAGCAGCTGCTAACTGATAGGTTCTAAAGTGAGTCTTGTCTATCTTCTGTAAGGAATTGACAAGGCCATCTGAGTACCCCAACAGTCATGCCTTGCAAAGCTTAAATATTCCAAAGCTTGACTTGCTAAAATACTTCAAAATTGCTTTCAAAAGTTTTATTGAATGTGATATAGGTCAGTTTAAATTAAAGATACTGTAGATTAGATTTAACATACTGGTTTGAATGAGGGCAAAACTGTAATGTTCTTTATGGTGTTCTGAATGTGGTGAACACAATCCCACAACTCCAATATTGTAGACATAATTGCAGTAGTGTCTCAGCAGGCAGCCTTTGTTATGTTTGTGTTGTCAGATACAATAGCCACCCATCTATCAACCACCTAAGGGTCCCATGTTATCCAGCTGATAAGTGGGCACAAACCCTTTGGTTTCTGCCTGCTGATATGCCAAGTTTCTATTGATTTCCTCACCTGTGGAGATCTTGCTGGATATCTTTCAACTTGTCATTGTGTCTGGTTCTGAATACCTGGCACCTGCTGCCTGCTCATCACTGTGCTTGATGGTGGTAGCCTAAATATGGTAGTTGTCCCTGTCCCACCTCTCTTGTGCCAGTATGCATGTGCTCCTGCCCTCTGGTGACAAGGACAATATTTCTACCATTTCTGGGTCGTTTCTCTTGATCTTTTTGCTATTTGTGATGTATAAATACATATAATGTATGTTCTGACATCAATATTATTAATTTCCATCTGTGGGTAGCACAATTTACTGTGCAGGCTTGCATGCTCAAGACCACCATTGAGATTTATCTAAAGGAAATGTCCCAGAGAGCTATAATGTTCCACATATCTTTTATTAAGACCCTTAATTATGGGGAAAGCATCCAATGGCCTCTAATATAGTGGGAACATACCAATTCTGGTGGTGTAACTAGGTACAACTTGAAAGGACCAGTCTCATAACACATGTCCATCCAAAGTCTTTAATTTGTGATATTTAATATTTAAGGAGAACATGATTCACAAAACTTCCCTTAAGGATGGGATATAATGTATCAAAGGATGGTTATTCTCCTATACACCCACAGAGTATTTCTTTTCTAAAAGTGCTTTGAGACAAAATCCCAGGATATTATCCAGCAAAAATATAGTATTGGACAATGTGTGTATGAATATGAGGTTGAAATAGGAGTGCCTTATCTGGAACTAAAGTAATAAAGAGGAGGTGGAAGAGCATATGTCATCAAATACTATAACACTTCTCACCCACTAATAATCTGTCTCTATCAAAATTAGTGCTTTATTTAGCCATAGGATATACTATATTACCCACCTACATAGTATAGGATAGCCTGTGGACATCTATGGAGGGTAGTACAAAAGGAATTAGTAGAAGTGTGCAAAATAGATGAATTTTGCACTTTCCATATGCATAAGTGGTTTAAAATTTACATAAATACATGGGCATATGCTTATTAATATTCCACACAATATGTAAAAGATTTGAAGGAGATCAGAGTAGTTCTTGTGAAGATATAAACAAAAGACCTTGAAAAGAGCTACAAACATCAGAGTTACAATTATGTGACTATTTTGGGATAATGTACATTGGATGTCTCTCAAATCATTTTGTTCATATCTCCACAACAACTATTTTGATCTCCTTCAAATCTTTTACATATTGTGTGGAATATTAATAAGCATATGCCCATGTATTTATGTAAATTTTAAACCACTTATGCATATGGGAAAGTGCAAAATTCATCTATTTTGCACACTTCTACTAATTCCTTTTGTACTACCCTCCATAGATGTCCACAGGCTATCCTATACTATGTAGGTGGGTAATATAGTATATCCTATGGCTAAATAAAGCACTAATTTTGATAGAGACAGATTATTAGTGGGTGAGAAGTGTTATAGTATTTGATGACATATGCTCTTCCACCTCCTCTTTATTACTTTAGTTCCAGATAAGGCACTCCTATTTCAACCTCATATTCATACACACATTGTCCAATACTATATTTTTGCTGGATAATATCCTGGGATTTTGTCTCAAAGCACTTTTAGGAAAAAGAAATACTCTGTGGGTGTATAGGAGAATAACCATCCTTTGATACATTATATCCCATCCTTAAGGGAAGTTTTGTGAATCATGTTCTCCTTAAATATTAAATATCACAAATTAAAGACTTTGGATGGACATGTGTTATGAGACTGGTCCTTTCAAGTTGTACCTAGTTACACCACCAGAATTGGTATGTTCCCACTATATTAGAGGCCATTGGATGCTTTCCCCATAATTAAGGGTCTTAATAAAAGATATGTGGAACATTATAGCTCTCTGGGACATTTCCTTTAGATAAATCTCAATGGTGGTCTTGAGCATGCAAGCCTGCACAGTAAATTGTGCTACCCACAGATGGAAATTAATAATATTGATGTCAGAACATACATTATATGTATTTATACATCACAAATAGCAAAAAGATCAAGAGAAACGACCCAGAAATGGTAGAAATATTGTCCTTGTCACCAGAGGGCAGGAGCACATGCATACTGGCACAAGAGAGGTGGGACAGGGACAACTACCATATTTAGGCTACCACCATCAAGCACAGTGATGAGCAGGCAGCAGGTGCCAGGTATTCAGAACCAGACACAATGACAAGTTGAAAGATATCCAGCAAGATCTCCACAGGTGAGGAAATCAATAGAAACTTGGCATATCAGCAGGCAGAAACCAAAGGGTTTGTGCCCACTTATCAGCTGGATAATGTGGGACCTTTAGGTGTATCAACACCAACAGCTTCTGTAATCTGCAATGGAGTAAGTCATTAGCTAGCTATAAAAAGGGTTAGGTATTGATACTACCTTGATTAGGTTACTGGTTATCCAGCTTCTATTATAGGATACACCACTTTCTTTATGAGCACCAAGAAACAAGCTGCATTGATCAGGTGTAGTAGCATGTGCTCTGTAAAATGACTTTCTGCAACATATAGTGGTGCCATCAAATATTAAAGTCAGGTTGTCCTCTGTTTTAAGGAACTCAATCATTTTCTCTTGGATGAAAACAGCCTCTTGATGAATAGATGTGTTTCAAAAGAGATCTGAGCCACTAGTCTGATATATCCCATTTAACTTGTGCATCAGCTCCTTTCATTTGGATGAGTCAAGGATATTGGGGACCAGACCACAGACACAGATAAGATGCATGATTATGTGGTCAACAGAATTTTGGAATACTTTATGCTTTACAACTTTGGCAAGCTTTCCAGCAGCACATAGCAGAGCAAGGTAGTGTTTTTGTTTTGTAACGGGAGCACTTTCAAAAATGTTGACAGTTTGGTTGAGCATCTAGTACTCTGAGACTGTGATGTAAAAGTTGAGGGTGAGGAGGGTAAGGAGGCAGATTCAAGCTGCAACCCCAAAAAGGAATTATTTGAGGCCTTGACAGCTTCTTTGAACAAGTCAAGACTGTGCAGTTTGAGCATAGAACATCTAGAGGAATGCTTGAGAACATGTCCATACTGTATATTTCCAGCTACAAGAAAGCTGCAGCCTTTTGCAATACATAAATATGATAAACTTCTATTTGCATCTATGTATCTGATAACAAGTCAGTTAAGAAGATCATCAGGTCTATGTCCACCCTTGGTTAAAGTGCTTTGCTGAATTGTTAAATATTGTTGCTAATTAGTATGAATTTTAATTAAAGCCACAATCAAATCCATAATATATGACATTAATTCTGGAGCTTCTCTCACAACTTTAATGGCTTTTACAGGCAGAATTTCTGTGGTAAAAGAGTTGATACAAGATCACTTTTTAGATTAAATGGAATCTTAAAAACCTTCTCAGCTCCTCTAGACACATCAATAATCCATTTTTTCAGAACATTGTTGTTTGGAAAATGTGTGCAGTAATTACAAAGGACATCATGAATGGCACAAGCTGTGGTTCCATGCTCCAAAATTGGCAGAATACCATCACCAGTTGATCTTGCAGTATGCCCAAATAAGTGCTCAAGATATATGTTGAATGCACTTGCTTTGCATCCCATCATTTCAACAAGCTCTTCATATAGCCAGTAATTGACTATGGAAGCATAGTGTGAGATATCAGTTCCATATGTGGAATTAAATAGCAGTTGGGTAGATAGATTTTCTAAGAAAAGGCATAATCTGTTCACAAATGGAACTAGCTCTTCTGGAGAAAGGGTTTTGGGGGACAGAATACATAGACATATTGATGATATGGAAGATAAACAGCTAAGTATTGTAGTATACACATGCAAGCTCACAGATTATCTGTGTTTCTATGACAACCATATGGTGTATTTGAATTTCTAACATTTCTAAAATGGATCATAGACCCTTGATGTTAGTAACATGTTACATCAGCAAAACTGACAAAACCATATATTGCATTGTGGCCTATATCAGGCAAGTTGATCATTTTGAGACTATATATGGGTGATCGAAACCTTTGTGCATCCTTGGAAAGTCATACAAACATTGTATTACATTACTATGCCCACTAATTATTCTAGTATTTTGAACTGGTTGAGTAAAAATTAAGGCAGTATTTAATTTAAGCAAAATATTTATTCAACTTTACTTTCAGTGGTAATTTTTAGTGGACCATTGAGGTACATTGCATTTTGGAAACTTTTTCTGTATTCTTGTAAGTTACTATAGGCATAAGTTTTGTATGTAAAATACACTAAACATTGGTACAAGATTTAATTGTATATCAATTATTTTGGCTCTCCCAGACAGGCCGCTTTTTTAGATAGTGACATAAACTGTCACGTACTTATATACAGTAATGATGTATTAGTGTAGTAGTTAGAATAGGTATTTAATTGTGTTCTGTGAAGGTGGTGGTTTAATCCTGGTAAGAGGTATTTCAATTAAATGTGATAATGTGATAATCTGAATAATCAATTGGAGTTATATAAGAGTGCTATGTATTTTGTAGCAACATTAAATGATCCAATATTTTACTGTAAAATTGCCCTCTTGGTGGCTGTGGAAAATAGTTTTGTCATGCGAGATTAACAAAGATTTAAGCTACCTTACAAGGACTACAAAGATTTTATTTTTAGCTAATTCTGGCTGTGACTTACAAATAAGGAGTCTGTTTGTTTCACTTTACTGTGCCTTTTGGGCATTTGCATCGCTTTGTTGCCTTTCAAGGACATTGGATTCCAATATATTCTTTTGCGATTTTGTCAATGCAGTAACACCTATTTATAACATGTGTAACAAATTGATGAATTTCTCACCATACCCTATTGCAACAATAAACTATGAATATTGTAGGAATAAATTGAGATTACATCATAAAATAAATTGCAATTTATTGGTCATATGATAGTCTACCATTGTATAAAATTTTAACTTATTAGGTTGAGTTGTTCTTGAGTTATTCAAGAAACAGTCCAACTTGAAAAATCATTTGAACAATTCTGTCCCTCACTGTAGGTCATATATATACACCTAGAGTACATACACCACCTCAGTCTAATTATATGCAACTGAGATAAAATTCTACATTCTCAACTTAGAGTTATTTCCATACTTACTGTACCATAGTCATGCATTGCCACATCTTATCTAAGTACAGACTTTTATCTTTAGTCAAATTATGTGACTGAGTCATGCATTGTAACATCTTATCTAGATTAGAACTTTAACAATCTGTAGATGTACTGAATAATTATGAATGATATCCAGAGCAGAGGTGATGGATAATGGCAAGAGAGATGTACAATCAGTATCTGTAGAGGCAAATGTATCAATCAGTATCCATAGGGGTAATGAATAATATCAATGGTGTTTGTTGCTTTGCAGAGTGATGTCATGGTGTACACTAAGAGCAGCCATCTATGTGAGTGGCATATATACTGGCAAGTATCCTTGGTTGCAGGTATGAACTGAGTATATGAGATAGGTAGAGCCTGTGCGTCAAGTTCGAGTCGCAATTAATGGCGACGAAGACTACTCGGAAAACCAATATGACGGCCAGTATATATCAGTCGGCTACTCAGGGCACGGAATGCCTTGCACCTACATCTGGTCAGTCACCCCTTTATGTATGATTCCTTGACCGGTTACATTTAACTACAATTGTTTTCTCTCACCAGCGCTGAAGTTGTAGCAGACATGATTGCAGCACAGATACAAGGCAAGGACTGGAAAGCGCCCGCATGGCTTCTACGAAACCTTGAGATGGAATATATATCATCGGTATGCATCTACTTATCATTTGCGAATACCAGTATATTCGGCGGTGGATAAATGCATCGATTCTGATTTTGACATCGTGTTCGGAAATCTTTGGTGTATATGGATCAGCTGAAGGTTGTTTCAGAGTTGGAACTCGGCACACACTTTGCAGCGCCAAAATTCAGCAAGTGCAGACATATCAGTTGTGGCACCCAACCTAAGCGTTCAAAGCGTTAACATTCAATTTGGTATTTTATTCGGTTTTGTCTTTTGCAACTACTATGCTATCTGCACTAGAAGCATAGCGTATGGAATAGCGAGGTATAGACGCAAGATGTTGACCTGTCAGAACTTGGAACAGTAATCGTAGCGGATTGTAATGTCTGGCTAGCTGGTTCCAGAGCGCGACTGAGTAAAAATAATGTTAGACAAATGAAAATATTAGACTGAAAAGCATGGAGCTTACTGTATTGGAAGAAAATAGTGGAAAGAGGGATAGGTTGGTTCTGATATTTGTATTAATCAATAAATAAAACAATAATTTTTGAAAATTAATCTCTTGAGACGTACCTCCAATACAATATAAACGGGAACAGCGCTGGACCGAGTGTTCACCTTCATATTTAACATGCTCTGGGGTGCGTGCAACTTGAAATAAATCCCTCCTGATCACAAATAAAAAGAAACGAAAATGAACAAAAGGATTTAAAGAGTCATCGATTACATGAGTAAAGGGATAGAACAACATACCAGGAAGCCTCCATGGGTCTTTCACTCGAAGCATCAAAGCAAAAAGTGGAAAGTGATGCATGAATGCGAGGAGAGTCTCGATGCACGCTTGCAACAGCAGAGTGGCTAATCGAAAGCTGCGCGGGCAGATCACGTGAGTGTTGATTACATGACGAGGAGGGAAGAAAAAGCAACTTACCACAGCAAACAGTACATAATACACCAGCGCGGTCGGGAAAAGGAATGCGAGCAGCGTGAAGAGAACAGTTCCGAACAGCAGTTGGTCGATATCGTACGACCACGTGTCGGTGCGGTTGCGTAGAGCATTTCGTCTCTTTCCTAGATTGAAAAGAATTGGGTTTGTGACGTTAGCGACTGGGCAGTTGAAGATTTATATAGAGGGACAAGTGGTTGTGCGTACCTCGAAAGACTCCCCATAGAAGACCGCCGCCGAGCTTGACGCCTGCTGCCCAATACACGCCCCTCGCAAGCTCGTACCCCACTCGGAGATGGACAGTGAGAAACAGGGATAGGAGGTCCGAGATCAGGGATAGTAATAGTGTGAATCCGCCAATGGACGCCAGGAGTCCTAGGGCGGTGAAAAGCGACGGTGCAAGAGGAGGCATGATAGCTGTAACACCGTCCATTTGAAGGCTTGATTTTGATAAGACCATGATTGAGACTCACAGTTCCAGGTATCGATGACTCCGAGCAGAGTCGTCACGTAGAACCGGCTGAGTTGGGTGTTCAGCTTGAGCCCTGCTGGCCATGCATCCAGCCAGAACAGCGCAGCTCGGGGTAGTTGGAACAGAAGAGTCTAGAAAGGCGAATTCAGTAACAGATAAGAGGAGTAGCGATAGGTTTTGTAAATAGTTACCTGTACCATCTGGTTTGCTCTGTCGGCGAGGAAAACGCTGTTTTCTGAGAGAAAGGTCCCGAATGCGAAGCCGATCGTCATGTCGTTCATTATGAGCCATGCGGTATTAAAGAAACTGGAAAGTATTTAAGAATATAGACAGCAGTATTGAGCAAAGAAAAGATACAAAACGTACTTGGTGTATCTATGGGAATAGTTTGCGATGTCTTGTGTGTTTTGTCGTTGCAGGGTTGTGACTTGTGTGATGAAAAAGACGGCTTGCTCGACTCGCACGTCGAATTGTTGCACTGGAAATCTTTGTCAAATTGGACAACTGAGGCCGCATGAGAGGAAGAAAGCGAACCTGTTGCAGATACATCCTTCAACCTGATATAACTTTCTCCATTCCCTGATCTGATGTAGGCAGGAACGGGGAGTACAGGGAGGTTGGCTACATTTGCAGCGAGAGCGGACACCCAGAGTGATATGTTGGAAAGCGACGCAAGGTATGATGCGAGGGCGAGCAAGAATGTTGCAGTTGTGGGAAGTAACTTCGGGGACGCTGGTGGAGATTGTAGAATTCCTTGAACCAACGAAGACGCGTTCAACTGGCAGATACAGCCTTAGTATCAGTAATGGACTGCCTGGGATCAAGTAGTAGTAGTAGCACGCACTTGATTAAGCAGCGTCTCATTCAATGCTTGGTCGATATTCCTAGGTTGAGGACGCGTAAAATCGTACTGCGCCATCGTAATATATGGGTTGGCCTTGGTCGACATGGGTGGGGGAGACAATTGCGGCAGATCCATGACATAGAACCTCAGTGATTGAGGAGTATGGCGGTGATACATCACGAAGGAGAACTCTGTAGCGCTCCCGCTCCCCAACGCCCACAGTTTGAGAGACGTAGGAATCGGTGACGACCTTCTCTCATCCTTGTCGAACTCGCATGTCCCAAGCAAAACAGGGTCGCCTCCACAAGATAATTTCACTGCTTTCCATAAGGATGAGCGAGAGAGCACGCCAGGCATCGCTGACTCTGATCGTGTATACGGGGCATCGGGAATGTCCTGTTGAATTATAAATGAAGAAGGCCATCACACGATGCAGTTGTCCAGAAACATGATGCATGGACTTACATCAAGAACCCCCACGACGCATATCGCTGGCTTTAGCCACCCGTAGCACACACCACTCGTTGAGGAACCCTTTGGCCAGAAGACGGACGCGGAGGACGTCGGCGTCGTCGTTGACGATGGTGGCATGTCATAAAGAAGGGAAACGGCCACGTGATATGCGCCCAGTATCCAGTTGGGGACTGAGAGGCGCAGTGCGCACAACCGGACCTTTGTTCAAAGTTGACACTCAATCCCAATCACGCCCTCTGCCTAATGGATTCAACAACGGGCTCGGCTTCTTCAAGACGTCCGGATGCGAAGAGAAAGCTCGTGGTCGTCGGAGATGGTAAGCAGATAGTGGATACGCGGTGTCCGACCATCAGAGAGGATCTGACCCTTCCACAGGTGGATGCGGCAAGACATGCCTGCTCATCGTATACGCCGAGAACCGATTTCCAGAGGTGCATACCCTTCATCTAATCATCTTCCTGCGATTGTGTCCGTAGAGAACGATATCTCATGTTGTTACATTCCTTCCAGGCATACATACCGACTGTGTTCGAAAACTACGTCACTCTGGTCCAGCACGAAAATAGGCTGATCGAGGTCGCCCTCTGGGACACGGCAGGCCAGGAGGAGTACGACCGCCTGCGTCCGCTCAGCTATCCAGAGAGCGACGTGATCCTCATCGTGTTCTCGGTCGACTTCCCGACCAGTCTCGCGAATGTTCTTGATAAGGTAGTGTACTTCATTGCTCTTTCTCGTCGCGCCACCCAAACCAACCAACTCAAGCATTGACATATTTCATATTTAGTGGTATCCTGAAGTGTCCCATTTCTGCCCAACGACGCCGATGCTCCTCATAGGCACCAAAACCGACCTGCGAGCCGACCCAACGACGGTGCGCATGCTGTCGGCGCAGGGCCAGGTACCCGTCACCCCTGAGCAGGGCATAGTCGTCGCCAAGGACATCGGCGCGACGTACAAGGAGTGCAGTGCGAAGACAGGCAAGGGTGTCAGGGAGGTGTTCGACGCCGCCCTCAGAGAGAGCCTGAAAGGCCGCTGGGGCAGGACTATCAAGCACCGGAAGTGCATGATCATGTGAAGACATACGACACGACCACGACCACGACCCGCAAATGACACCTCATCGTTCGGCTCGACTTACTCGTTGCCATTTTTTTCGCTTATCGGGATTTTTTATGTCCAATGGTGAAAGGAGGGTAGCAGGGCTTTTAATCCGCTTCAGTCCCCTCTTTTCTTCTCTCTTGTCTTTTTCTCTGGAATACTGTCCCTGCTGCCAAGTAGCCGTTGTTGTACTTTGACTCTAACATACCCTTGGGCCCCAATGTCTTTGTGCTTTCTCCCACACTGTTTTCCAATTTCAACCCAATATTCCTTCTTCTTACTTAGGCTGGTCCTTCTATCATCTCATCCTCTTGTTACCTACTTCGCCTTCTGCCTTTTCTACATAATAGTACCAACCATGCTGCCATATATATTCCCCTCGCATGTACATACTTGCATATCCTTATACAGTAGCAATTGAAAATCACTCTGGACATTCACATTCATTCCTTGTCTTCCATTCTCCCTGATTCAGGACAGCAATAAGGCACTTGATATGATATATTTTGGTATCAACAGTTACGCTACCAGCTCTTTTGACAAATCTGCAAGAAACTACATTGGAGATCATTTTCAGATGTCCAATACTACAGCAAACTCTAGGACTCAGTTCTCAAGGCTCACAAAATTAATGGGAGCCAAATAAGGCAGGGCCAAAATAAGGCAGTAACAAGTGGTAAAAGTAAGAAATAATACAATCACAGTACAACAATATAACTAACAACAGAACTACTAATGAAAAAAAAGAGCTCAGTGAATGATGACTGCAATTCTATGTGCAATCTAGTGTCTTCTGACTAAAACAGGAATATTTGCAGGAAGAGCAAGCAATCCTAGATTTTGGGCTAACACCATGCATTGCTGAGCTGCATTTCAAGGGAGAAAAATATAGACAAGCAGAATAAAAATAGAATCTAAACTTACCAGTAAATTAGTTGAGTTCTTCTCTTGATGTAGGGTTGGAGACAGTCTGAGATTGTGCTAAGCCATTTGCTTGAATGGTGACTGGGTTCAGGAGGGGCTATAAGCTCCAACTTGACTATTAGCCAATAATACTGGTTGCTCAATCAACCTCTGGCGTATAAATGCAACATCAGCAGCTAAGTTATCAACAGAGCCTTGAAGTTGCTTGATAGAGCCTTGAAGTTGCTTGATAGAGCCTTGAAGTTGCTTGATAGAGCCTTGAAGTTGATTATGAATTTGTTGAATGGTTGCAGTAAGTTGATTGAATTGTTGATTGATCTTAGCAGTGAGATTTGCAACCCAAGCTGGTGCAACGTAATTATTGCCACCAGGGTCATCAGATATAACAAGGCCAACCATATAGGCCTCTACTGCTCCAACCTCATCATCAGTAGCAGCACCAGGACTTCCAATGTCTGGGGTTTATTCAAAATCAGTGGAAGTGTTGAAAAAAAAAGCAAGAATGACTCACCCTTGGAGCTGGCTAGTTGGTTGAGATCATCATGGGCATTGGATATGTTACTAAGAAGGGCTGGGTTGGCTGGAATTGGAGGAAGGGGAACATTCACAGCATTTGGAGGTGCTGTAAGTCCAGTCATTGTTGTGGTTGGGTTGATAGAGAGCAGAGACAAAAGCTAGCACCACTCACATATTGCAATGCTTCCTTGTGTACACTTGTGTGTACTTGTGTGCAGGTCCTACTAATCACCCAAAATAGGGTTTGCCTGGGCCCGATTGTATGTGCTCGAAACAAACAAGCTCGCCGTATGCACACCCTTTCATTGTCTTTAACACCCTAGACCACACACATCTACCGAATCCAAAACTTCAAGACTTTTCCTGTGGACTACCAAGTATCAATAAGGTATTTTATCTGATATGAGACATCTCGTTAAGTTGGCGAACCGCAAAACCATTCAAGCCCTGGATGCTGGATGTCGCGAACAGCTTCATCATATTTTCGCTGCCAGGAACTTTCATAGAAGCCCTGCAGCGCCGCTGAAGTGGGAATCTGAAGGCCATAAGGTCGAAGATCTCGAGCGTTTGGTTTGTAATTTTCCCGTGTCTTCGATCCACTTCATCCCATCCAATCTACTGGATCTTTGCGTAGTGGAATAGCATTGCAGCCTGTCAGATTTTTGGGGTGCCACACACATCCTCTTCCGCAAAATCTGGTCTCTCGAAATCTGCCAGATCCACCACTAGAAGAAAGGAAGGATCATGGCAAACCCAGTCGAACCTCCCGCACGCGTAGTACTGAAGCACGTCGTCTCAACCTCCTCTTCTCCTATAAATTCTCGATGGATAGTAGATATCCAGAGGAACCCCACTCTCTGAATGGCTCAAAGTCGACCAGCAAGGTCCTTTCGCTGTTCATGTCGTCGAAAGTCTCTTCCAGCATACGAATGTCCTTCTCTTGCACAGCCCCCTGCTCCCACTGTCTCTCGACGTTCATCTGGCCTGTGCATATATAATACTTACTAGCCTTAGGCGTTGTATAACGCATCGCGGAGTCGTCAAGATTGGCACTTCAGAATCAGGGCCCCCAAGGGCCCATACCGATGGCATGTTCACTACTAGTAGTAGTACGACACTTCACTTCCTCCCTCGTTCCCGCATTCGCTCGCCCACGCGACTTTTTATTTCTTTGCTCAACACCGTTCGGATTTTCGTATTGGAAACAGGGGAACTCGACTTCTGGTGTACACAATCTAATGGAGGTAGCTCAGCGCGTCATAAGTAACCTGCTCGCTGCCGCGTCATGCCCACGGCGCGTCATGAAACTTTCAGGATCGCGAACGTTATATGTGGCCTCTGAATCAGATGCACTCAACACATGGGTGGTACAAGGGCGGTACAACTCAAGGCCAATCGTCACCATTACTTGCTCGACTCCGAGTCCGAACATGTAGAAACAGATTCGTCAGTATCGTCGTGCTTTAATCATTCAGCTATCGCCTATTTCAGGGCTATTTTCTATCTATACCGCTTTTTTCTGCTTTATCTGGACCGCCCATTTGCCACAAGTTTGTCGATGTGCGCGCTGGTCAACGAGCCCGTAGTGCTGTTAGTAATAGTGGCCTCAGTTACCTATGTATTGTGTCGTATCAAGATACTGATACTGGCACAAGTCACAAGTTAACACCAAGTCAACACACCGACTCGATCCAAACCTAAATCCAAACCTTCTTCTACTTCTCCTCCGTCAATGCCATCTTAAGATGATCCAAACAAAGACGAAGATAAAGTTTCCCGCTGTTCCTTCCACCTTCCTCCGAGTCCGTCTGCTTTTGCCCCCGGCTGCCCTCCTGCACTCAGGGCGTCTACTATGACTATACCCACGTCCATGTTTACGTAGAGTTGGTCGTCAGTGATACTCTGCATTACCTACAATAATAATAGTGCAGCACTTGGAGCTCTGAAGCTTTGTATACCTGTGCTAAGTAATATCTGTGAATAAATTACTCTCGTTTTAAATTTGATCCTTGGATGAACCACCAAAAAAATGTATGCGTACATATGCGATCGCGAACGCGAACGATGCCACCACACCACAACGTTCAAACCAGTATAATCCAAAGTTCGGATCCCAATCACTCATCATACATACAGCATCGAAATGTTTTCGGGTCTCATATACGACGACGAAGGGCCAATAGCAGACAGAATAAAAAAAAGGTCCAGTTCATCGCTTCATCGTAATTAAAGTTAAAGGCACGTTTATAGTCAACATCTCAATGGTCATCTAACACATCAAAAGAAAAAAATTACATGGCGTGGTAAACTACGAATTAATACTGCTTGCGCGGATCGACGACAAGCCCATGCTCCTCCGTCCAATTTCGATCACCATCCAAGTCCCTCGGTGGCACCATGCTCAGATCCACACCCCGCGCCCCTCCTCCCACACCCGCACCCGCACCCACACCCACACCCCCGCCGCCAGCGTACAGCGCATCTTCCACCGTCCTTACCCCACCCGCACCAACATGCCCCGCATGCCTTACCACCGTCCGCTCCTCCATCTCGATGCCGACCCTCCGCAGCCGGCTCATGATCGGCTTGTATATGCTCGAGTGCGTCGGGCGGTGCACGCCTACGACTGTCTCTCCGCCATGAGAGGGAATGAGAGGAGGAGGACCCCGTGGGGATCCCGCCGTCCGCGACGAGCATCGCCGCGATCGCCGCGGGCAGCCCGACCGTGCGCGCCATCGCCGACGCAGGGCGCAGCCCGCGCCCGTGCTCCAGCACGCCCTCCTGGATCAGCGTCGACGTGTGCACCTCCACCGGCCCCTGCGCACCCCCGCCGCCACCGTGCTTCGGCGCCGGCCCGCGCGTGATGATCTCGTGCGCGAGCACAACCATGTCCCGCTCCCCCCTCGCGTACCTGAGCTTCTGCGCGAGCAGGAACGCGAATATATCGAGCGGGGTCATCACCCACCCCGGGACGGGCGGCATCGGCGTCTGCCCTCCCCGCCCGCTGCGCCTCCCGCTCCGGTGAGCATGCTGGGCCTGGCGAGCCCGAGCCACTCGAGCGCCTCGCGCAGCGCATCGACGTGCTCCGGCGGGACGAGCGCGGCGAGCGCGGTGTCGTGCCCTGCTCGCGCTTGATGCGGAGGCACTGCGCGACGAAGTCCGGCCACGCGGTGAGGTGGATGCGGTGCGTCGTGTTGAGGAGGCCGAGCGCGGCGAAGGAGCTCATCAGCGTGCTGAACCCTGGATATCTTTATTTTTATGAGAAAAACGTCCAGAAAAAACTAAGAACTGGGTACCTGAGCGTGCCTCTGACGATGGTCCGCGCCTTGTTCTCCATGTCGTGGGTGTAGATCTGATAATGCTTCTTATACGCGAGACTGTCCCTGTTCGGCAGCCCCTCGAGCTTGAACTGGCTCGTAATCGGCACATCCGGCCAATACGACTGCAAGAGGCGATCTCCAGGCACTTTGCGGACCTAAAATGTGTGTAAACGATATGTACCGCACAACAAATACAAAACGCATACATACCTGATTACCAAGGAGATACGTCGCCCCGTTCAGGGCAGCCGTCAGCACGCCCTGCGGCCGCCAGCTGAACTTGTACCCCAGCGGCACATGCGCGTTCTCGGACAGGGGCAGGCCGCCGCAGAACGAGGTGAACGACAGCACGTGCTTGCCCTGGCGCTTGAACTTGTCGAGCAGCTCCATCGCCGAGCAGTGGTCGATGCCCGGGTCGAGCCCGATTTCGGTGAGGAAGAGCAGGCCCTTCTCCGCGGCTCTGAGGAAAAATGAATGGGCAAGGTGAGTATATGCGCGCGTACATGCATGCGGGGCAGATATGGTGCGGACCTTTGGTCGAGTTTTTCCATTGCCTCCGTCATATAAGACGCGGTGATGAGATGCGTGTTCGCGTCGAGACATGTTTCCGCTACAGCGACATGGAACGCGACAGGAAGCAGACTACCATCGAAACCATTACGTCAGCTCCCATATACATGGCTCAGGAAGGGAGCGCAAACACACCTGATGACGACATCCGCATCCTCGACGAGCTTCGCATACGTGCGGCTGTCCGCGGCGTCTACGATGCGATAGTTGACATGATGGTGCGGCGCAACCAGGCGCTCCAGCTCAACCGCAGAGTCTCCCGCTGAAATTAGTTCTCAGTACCCAGCACGCACTTCACAGTTCAGGCAGAGCGAGCACACACCGACGACGAGATCAAACTCGGCACTCTGCGCGATCAGATCAACAGCTGGCGCGGCGACCATCCCGCTTCCCAAAATGAGGATCCGCTTCTTCCCAAAGCTCCTTGGCGGGATCGTAGTCGCAGGCGCATTGCTCACAGCCTTAGCCTCATCAGCACCAGCACCAGCACTCTGCGCCAGCCCCTTGCCCTTCCCCCCTCGCCTCATACGCCCTATCCACCCCCTCCATCAACCACCCATGCCCCTCCGCGAGCCGCCCATGCACAGCGACCGTCGCCCTCCTCAGCGCCTCCGGCACCTCCGCGCGCTCCCCCCGCATGGTACGCCACCAGCTCCTTAAACTGCCCGCCCTTCAGCAGCGCCGCCGCGAAGTGCACCGACGCGTCGTACGGGACCGCCGCGGGGAGGATGTCGACCGCCATCATCCGCACGGGCGGCAGCGCGGCCTGCGCTGTGCGCACGGTCGTCGTCGGCGCGGAGAGCGTGGTCGCTTTGTCCAGGAACTCGAGGCCGCCCTGGAGAGATTCATGATAAGCAGGCGTCCTGGCTGAACAGTGGAGATGGATGGATGCGCACCTCGACATCACAGCTGATATCGCCTATGTTCGTGAACCGCGCCCCGCCAAAGCTCTGCGCACGGCTGAGCGCCACCTCCAGCTGCTTGGTCGTCATCAGCCGCGGGAATGACGGCGACCAGCCCGTACCATTTAGGAATAACGTCAGATACGGCGCGACCTAGCCAAAAAAAAATATTAATGATTATTTGATTATTTGATTAGGAAGACCGAGAAAGACCCACCCTATCGCAAAACACCGACGTATACGACTGCGGCGACTGGTAATAATGCGCTCTATCGTACTTGGCCCCGTCCACGCGCACGAGGTAGTCCTCCGGTTTCGCATGCACCAGGTATATCTGGCGTTCAAAATCAAATCACGGCGTCAAAAAACGATGCGGTGCCGACTGGAATTTAAAAACCAAGCCTGACACACCTTTCGCAAATCGACTTCAGATGATTCTACACATGCAATTCAACAATCAACAGGTGCATGAAAGAAAGAAAGGACAAAAGCAACTCACTCCCTCTCCGCATCAACGCGTCCAGATCCTCCACTCTGACCATCTCAATTGGGAGCTCGGAGAGCATCGACAAACAGCCCTGCGCGACTTGTCCCGTCCTGCGTGGGTTCGCGTCAGCATCATTCCAATTATGCCGTGGTAAAGGGAAAGAGGACATGGTAAAGAGAAAAAAGACAGAGAACGAGAGAAACGAGACCAAGACCAAGAGCCAGCAAAACCCAACGACCGACCGAACCCACGATCAAACGAAAGAAACCCAGCAACTCACCCAGTCAGCCCAACGACGAACGGGCCCAGCTGCGGCGGCGTGCCCTGCGCCGCGATGGTCTGCCCGATCTCGCGCAGGGCCGCGCGCAGGCGGTCGAGCGAGGGCAGCGTGTGCGGGCGCGGGGTGTACTGTGTGTCGGCGTATGTATGGGAAGGTGTGCGTGTGCGTGCGTGCGTGTAGGAGAAAGGAGGAGGAGGAGGAGGATGAAGATTCCAATTAGAGGAAGGAAAGGAATGGGAAAAAGGAAGACTGACGAGGAACGGCGACGCGATGCCCAGCTCCAGATGTGCCTGCGCCATTGATGAGAGGGACTCCAGCACCCCCGCGACTAGAGGGAAAAGCCAAATCCATCAATTGAGTAAGGCTATACAAAATAAAACGAAAAAGAAAACGAAAAAGAAAGAAAGAAAGAAGAAAGAAGAAGAGCCGACGCACCACCAGCGAACCACCCAAACCCAACCGTGCGCTTCCCATCGTCGCCCGTGATGAGCTCATAATCAATCAAGCGGGGGTACACCCCCGCTCCTCCTGCTATTGAACTTCCAGAACTCCCAGAAGCCGCCGACGAAGGCGCAACATACTGCGCAAGCAGCGGCATATTATACTCCTGCCCCTTAATCGTATGCGAGAACATCATGTGCGTCGTCTCCCGTCGTCTGCCCCTGCCCCTCTCTCTATCTCGCTCTCTAACTCTCTCCCTCTCTCTCGCTGCAGCCAAGAGAGAGCCGAGGTCGGCGAGGGTGGGAGGGGACGAGGGCGAGGGCGAGGGGGAGGGGCGAAGGAGGAGAGGGGCGGTTCTTTGATCCCGAGGATTATGTCCGGGTCGGTGAGGGCGGGCACGATCGTTGCGCCTGCCTGTGTGGATGAGAGGAGGGGTGTTAGTTGCATTGCATTTGAACGCGGACAGATAGGACGGCAAAGCAAGACGCGATAGCGCAGTGCAGTGCGGTACGAACACAGCGATGGTCCAACAGGAACAAGACCACCACCGCCGAGCGAAAGGACGCGACACGACGCGACACTGCCCGCAGGGTAGAACAGAATGGACAGGATGGGATAGGATAGGATAGTACAGCGAACTCCACAACTCAACCACAATGCAACACTAAACCAACGCCAACACCAAGCAACCGCAAATGCAAACGCAACACACACCTTCCTATACTCCTGGTCGCTGAAGATCCGCTTCGGCGAGGACACGACCTCGACGCTCGCGCGGCCCTCCGCGACGAGCTCGTACACGGCGTCGGGCGTCAGCGGCGCGCGGCGCTCCCATATCCGCTTCGGGTCTTCCGGTCTACAACAAACAGGAAAAGGAGGAATGAGATAGGACGAACGGACGGATTATGTGGAGGATGACACGCACCGTATGCCGATCTTCACTGGCCGCTTCGAGCTCGCCCGCCGGAGGTTGTGCACCGCGTTCATGTTCAGTCGTGTCGATGTTCGCATCGCAGCTATGCTATACTGGTGCAGCGTCGGTGTCGGTGTCGGGTGATGTATATATATAAAACAACGACGAAGCTTGCAGGGAAGCTTAAAATGTGGCTGCTATTATGCCCCAGAACCGATCGAGTGAGTGCCTTTATTTACGAAGGGGAGGGCTCGAGATCCGAGCCGAGAGAAGGGGAAGGGGAAAAGAGGGTGCACCACAAGACAGACGGTCGTGATTATCTAAGGTCGGGCGGGCGGGCGGCACATACGACAGACAGCCTGTCCAAGATGGATGTTGAATGAATGTGCTGCACCTTGAGTTTGATGCGTCGTCGTCGGTGGAGCCCTTGCTCTGGATCCAAGTAATGCGAGTGGTGTGTGGGCAACGGAGGGTGTTGTATAGAAAAGGGGCCCACGACGCGAGATAAGCAAGTAACGCAACGCGTTTTGTAGTTCCGGGACGAAAACTGAAAATGATGTTCGTATCCGTATGGCGTATCCGTGTGGCGGCTGCCCAGAGCCAACTATCTTGCCTATAAAGCATGTCAGAACAACGAACATTGCCAAGAACAACATTCATGCACATACCGTATGTATAATTAAACCGTTAGATGCCTATAGTAAAGGACGCAAAACCCGGAGTAGTGGAAGTGGCAAGTAAGAACCCTCGATGTCATTATCTCACGGGGACTCAGTCGGATCCTCCCAGAATGGGTCGTTCAAGAAGCCACGTGGGCCGTCTATCTCGCACGCGTCATGGACTCATGGCATGCACTGTGACAACGCCGTGATAACTTACAGATAACACAGAACCGCATTGTCCAACCAAGATTGTACGGGGCGGATATCAAATATGGTCTTTCTTGAATCTTCAACTGCTGCATGTCCAAAGTTTTGGGTAAAGTTGCCAGTGTTTGTGGATTGTAAGTGGGATCGCGGAATTTCTTGAATGGTGGGTGATACACTTCCTCTCTTCCTAATGCCAAAAATGTTATCGCGCTATAATTGCCTTATCTCTGACCACGGGCGCTAATCAAGGCAAACAGAGGGGCCGGAGTAGTTTGGCGTCCGAGTTATCACTGCCCGACTCGGGGCAAGAACGGAGATTCCCAACAGAATTCAACTTGTAAGTTGTGGGTTAAAGGTTTAGCAGAGTTCATCGATCATTATTTGCCATCCGAAACAACGATTCGTGAGATTCTATTCTATTCTACTCTATGGCTTCCCTCAGCTGACTGACTTCACACTCGTAGCCCTCGGTGTTACATGGCTGGCACATTTCCTTTTCGTATGTCAGTGCTATTCGAGTATATGCTGTCCTTTCACGAATAAAAACTGATATCAGTCGTAGTCAAAACGAGCAGGGCCTGGCAGCCCGATCAAGAACCCAATGATAATGAATTAGCACCCCGACATCCATGTAGGTGAAGACGCAAGCCACCGAACAACACGGTTATTCTCAGACGACGTGAGTTGAGTCAGCGCCTCTTGCGGACGGATTCAGAGAAGGAACAATAAATATCACCTGGCTGACCCCCCGGTATTGCAGGCGATGATGCGCGACGGATACACAAGTGCATTATAAGTTATAACTTTATGCCAACACGTCGATCGCCCAGTGCGCGAACAAAACGTCCCTCGTGCTCGTTTAAAAGCCTATCATATACCATATACTCTCCCTGACTGCAGTCCACAGCGAATCCGACAAGGATGCCAAACCTGGCGTTGTGAGGCCGTCAAGTGTTTCATTTTTCTCCTACTTATCAGCCATATTATATCTGGTTCATGCCCGCCAGTACGACATTTGACACGCTCTCAGACTATACCTGCCTTCCACAAGCGACCCTCGACGACTTTAAGCAAAACCACCACCACCTTGACCCTCGAATGGGATGTTACTCGAAAACAGTGCACGCGAAGCGTATTATCACGGCTTTTAACAATTTTGTCTTGACATGGCTGATAAAATATCGGCAGGCGGATGTGTACACCGTCCAGGTGTTCGACGACACAGCCCCGGCTGTCCTTCCAGATAAAATCGTCGCTTTTAGAGATCAGGGCAACGCCTTTACGTCGCCTTCCTCCTCTTCCTCCTCCGAGTGCACTTCAAACCCTCTCAATATGAACCGTAATTCCAATACCCCGCTGCCCAATCTCCGATACCTTGCGACCCAGGTCGCCACAGCAGGAATCCAGCACACGAGCGGCGCGGGCAAATTCTTCGACAAGCTTTTGGCTCACTACGAGAATCATTGGGAATTGGCCCGGGAAGACCAATCACGCCTAATAATCAAAGCCACATATTTTTACTATTCATTTTTTTCCCCAATATTTCAGAACATGTCCGAGTCGAACACAGCACTACGTCTTACGGGAGAAATCACCCTTCACCAACTCCTCTGCGTACATATTGCATCCCCTTTCCTCCCAATTTCTTTCAAAAGAGTGCGCACGGCCCTCCACACTTCCAAGTCTTGTCGCATTCAGAATCAGACTTGCAGGTGACGTATCGATAACTCTGGCTGTAAGTTTTCGTAGTGTAGCACCACTCTGGCCCAGCACGCAGGATAGTGGTATTGCACCCGGCCCAGCAGTACCCTTTCCAGCAGCCACCCCGACCTTGATAAGCTTCGTCCGAGCGAAGGCCAAGTGCGCCTGCAGCTTCTGATACAGCATCACCGACTCTGGATTCAACCTCTCGAACAAAGCTTGATTAAAACCATAGTCAGCCGAAACTCTCCATTTGGGCAAAGTTGTAAGTACTTACTTCGGAGCATCAGAGTCCAAGGCATCGGGAACGATAACATCGTGTTCTGCCTGAGCTGACATGCTGAGGGGTTGCCTTGATGTAAGGAGCGCCGACGCAAACGCGACAGAGGTGAAGATCCACATAACGCGTAGAGCTGTCATTATTGTTTACTTTGTTAAAGAAATAAAGCTGAGCTGTTTATTGTTGGCCAACCTTTGACTCCCAAGGGTTTTATAGCAGCGTAGCAGCGGTGGATGTTCTTGGTTTCTATTGGCTGGAATGGTAAAAGAACGAGAAGAACAAGATACCACCCCAGAAGGAGCCTTAAAGGACCATCGTTGCCGAAGCTCTAACTTTGTCAGTGGCAGCATCAGAATAGATACTATTTGCCTTACTAGTACTTTCTTTACGACTAGTTAAAAGATAACGGAGTGGGTGTTTATGCTGATGTCCTAGAACTTGGGCGGCAATAAATTTAATTGAACGTAGCGACAGAGGTCAAGGACATTTGGCTGCTTGGCCAGTTGTGGATTCTGGCCAAAAGGAAGGCGTGAGGTGGGGTTTGGGGTTCCATCTCTTACGCTATTGACAGTATTATGCCCAGAGCCGTAAAGGTCCCTGGCTGTCGCTGTACATCATAGGATCCAATGTCCAGCCGTCGTGCCTCTGTTGTCCACCACTGGATGTCATAGGTGGTCAGGGGACAACATCGTGTGTTAACGTCAACCAGCAGTCGTGGACAGTGGCCAACAGCGACTTACATTAGTCAACACTGTGGGCTGCATATTCTGCTACTGTTATCCATTGGGCAATGCTGATATACACTGTACTTGGTCGGTAATTGACATTCTCGTTAGTCAATTCGAAAGCTTCCAAAGTCCTAGTGAGCCAATGTAAGCCTATTGGAATACCCTTTCTAGTATATATTCCAGGTGGTCCATGAGTTGTAAATGATATTGGCACAGAAATTCATCACAACCTAGAGGATAGATAAAACGGCTGTACATCCATGATCTAATTATGAGCGCCTATTGATACAACGAGTTGTGCTGAGTAAATGAGTTCGTAAATGCATACCTGGTAATCTACTAATCCCAGAAATCATCTGGAAGCATCTATTCCTTTTTTTTTCGAGTTATTTATCGGTGCCTGTGCTACTGTCCTTGTCATGGATAAAAACTGACATCCCTGAGTCAGAACCAGCAGGACCCAGCCCAATCAAGAAGCCGAAGAATTGGCAACCTCGACTCCTCTCAATACCCCGACATTGGAAGTGCAAGCCACAGAATTAGGTCATTTTCAGATAACGTGAGTCGACGCTCCTTGGAGAATCTATATTATTTGGTTCAAATTAGTTAACCTCTCCGTAAACTTCAAAGGTGATGAAGCGAGACAGATACAAGTCCATTCTAGCAGGTTATCAAGATGTCGACCACCCACTTCCTGACGAACACATCCTCGCCTTTTCTTGTAGCCATAGTTTTGTCTTGATATAGCTGATAACATATCGGCAGACGGATAATGTGTACACCATCCAGGTGTTCGACGACACAGCCCCGGCTGTCCTTCCAGATAAAATCGTCGCCCTTAGAGATCAGAACAACGACTCTACGCTACCTTACTCCTCTTCCTCCTCTTCCTCCTCTTCCTCCTCTGAGGGCACTTCAAATCCTCTCAATACGAATTGTGATTCCGACATCCCGCTACCCAATCCTCAATACCTTGCGACCCCAATAAAGCCGACAATCACGCCAGATAATCAAAGCCACATATTTTTACTATTCATTTTTTCCCCAACATTTTAGAACATATCCGAGTCGAACACAGTACTACGTCTTACGGGAGAAATCACCCTTCACCAACTCCTCTGCGTACGTATCGCATCCCTTTCCTCCCAATTTCTTTCAAAAGGCTGCACACGGTCCTGCACACTTCCAGGTCCTGTCGCATTCCGAATCAGAGCTGCAGGTGACGTATTGGTAGCTCTGGCTATAAGTTTTCGTAGTGTAACACCACTCTGACTGAACCGGGAGATAGGAATTGCACCCGGCCCAGCAGTACCCTTTCCAGCAGCCACCTTGACCTGTATAATCTTCGTCCGAGCGAAGACCAAGTGCGCCTGCAGCTTCTGATACAGCATCACCGACTCTGGATTCAACCTCTTGGACAGGGCTTGATTAAAACCATTGGTTAGACGAAACTCTCCATTTGGGTAAAGTTTTAAGTACTTACTTTGAAGCATCAGAGTCCAAGGCATCGGGAACGATAACATCGTGTTCTGCCTGAGCTGACATGCTGAGGGGTTGCTTTGATGTAAGGAGCGCCGACGCAAACGCGACAGAGGCGAAGATCCACATAACGCGTAGAGCTGTCATTGTTGTTTACTTTGTTGAAGAAATAAAGCTGAGCTGTTGGTTGTTGGCTAACCTTTGACTCCCAAGGGTTTTATAGCAGCGTAGCAGCGGGCGGTGGATGTTCTGAGTTTCCATTGGCTGGAATGGTAAAAGAACAAAAGGACAAGATGCCGCCACAGAAGGAGCCTTAAAGGACCATCATTGACGAAGCTCTAATTTTGTCAATGGCAGTGTCGTAATAGATACTATTTGCCTTACTAGTACTTTCTTAGCGACTAGTTAAAAGATAACGGAGTGGGTGTTTATGCTGATGTCCTAGAACTTGGGCGACAACAAATTTAATCGAACGGAGCGACATAGGTTAAGGACATTTGGCTGCTTGGCCAGTTGTGAATTTTGGCTACAAGGGAGGCGTGAGGTGGAATGACCACCATATATATGTACATCGCCCCATCTCCTACGCTATTGGCAGTATTATACCCAGAGCCGCAAAGGTCCTTAGCTGTCACTGTACATCATAGAGTCCAATGTCCAGCCGTCGTGCCTCTGTTGTCCACCACTGGATGCCATAGGTGGTTAGTGGACATCATCGTGAGTCAATGTCAACTAGCAGTGGTGGACGGTGGCCAGCAGTGACTGACATTCATTAGGGTCTGTTCGGTATCCATTATTCGCATTGAATATGGAAGTGTATATAGATTTGATTTCAACCGGATTACTCCGACGGTTGCCTAATCGAGTAGCACTGTCACGCACGCCTTATCAGGCAATCTCTAGGCATCTTATCATTGCATCCACCCTTCCTCCATGCCTCTTCCACAAGAAACATGGCAGCGACAGTTAGTATTAGCTGCGACATATTAATGTATTATCAGTGTTATTGATATTTTTACTGCACTGTATGCCTTATGGCACAAAATGCTTAATCACCACCAAGTTGTGATCTCCGAATTGGTGGTGACTAAGCGTTTCGCACGAGATAAGTATCCAGGCGGATCCAATCGGTCGGGACCACCTGTGACGACTTGGTCCGAATAATCTGGTAGCAATCAAAGCTATATACATCCTTCATATTTACACTGAATAATGGATACCGAACAGACCCTTAGTCAACATTGTGGGCTGGATAATCTGCTACTGTTATTCATTGGGCCATGCTGGTATGCACTGTACTTAGTCGGTAATTGACATCTCGTTAGTCAATTTGAAAACTTCCAAAGACCTAGTGAGCCAATGTAAGCTTAGGGTCTGTTCGGTATCCATTATTCAGTGTAAATATGAAGGATGTATATAGCTTTGATTGCTACCAGATTATTCGGACCAAGTCGTCACAGGTGGTCCCGACCGATTGGATCCGCCTGGATACTTATCTCGTGCGAAACGCTTAGTCACCACCAATTCGGAGATCACAACTTGGTGGTGATTAAGCATTTTGTGCCATAAGGCATACAGTGCAGTAAAAATATCAATAACACTGATAATACATTAATATGTCGCAGCTAATACTAACTGTCGCTGCCATGTTTCTTGTGGAAGAGGCATGGAGGAAGGGTGGATGCAATGATAAGATGCCTAGAGATTGCCTGATAAGGCGTGCGTGACAGTGCTACTCGATTAGGCAACCGTCGGAGTAATCCGGTTGCCATCAAATCTATATACACTTTCATATTCAATGCGAATAATGGATACTGAACAGACCCTTATTGGAATACCCTTTCTAGTATGTATTCCAGGTAATCCATGAGTTGTAAATGATATTGGCACAGAAATCATCATAACTTAGAGGATAGATAAAATGGCTGTACATCTATGATCTAATTATGGGCGCCTATTGATACGATGAGTTGTGCTGAATAAATGTGTTCGTAAATGCATACCTGGTAGTCTACTAGTCCCAGAAATCATCTGGAAGCCTCTATTCCTTTTTTCCGAGTTGTCAGTGCTTGTGCTACTGTCCTTGTCATGGATTAAAACTGACATCCCTAAGTCAGAACGACCAGGACCCAGCCCAATCAAGAAGCCGAGGATTTGGCCAACCCGACTCTCGACACACCGACATTGTAAGGCGCAGGCGACAGAATTAGGTCATTCTCAAATCTATATTATGTAGTTCAAATTAGTTAACCTCCCCGTAAAATTCAAAGGTGATGAAGCGAGACAGATACAAGTGCATTCTAGCAGGATATCAATGTTAGGGAACGAGTCTAGAACCGTCACACGATATATCAAGAAGCCGCCTTTGTCTTGAATGATCAGGCGCTAACTCATCCGTCGGTACCGAATAGAGTAGCAAGCCAAAGGACTTAGTAGAAACCACTAGAACTAGTATATACAATAAGAACATTTGTAACATAGTCGGTATTCATTCAATTCTACATTCTATAGTTACTAGTAACACTGTGTGATCTATCTTAAGTTCTCCATCTCGTCTGTAAGTATATCAGGGGTCCTGTCATACTTCCTATACCCAGAGCGGTATATAGAATGAGATATATTACAAGTAAATACAGTGTAATACTTAGGCTACGTCATTATTCAGTTTAGCTTGCTTTGGACGACTAAGCTATCTATCTTAAATTAGCACTGGTCTCTGACAATCAAGATGTCGATCACCCGCTTCCTGACGAACGCATCCCTCGCCTTTTCTTGTAGCCATGTGGTATACTCCGCCTGAGTGCAGTAGGTGAATTCGACAAGAAACCCAAGTCTGACAGCGCGCGGCTTCCGCTTCCAGATGTTTTAGTACCTGTCTTTGTATCTAGTCCATCTCCAGCTCCATCTCCGCCACTACAACGCTTAGCATACTCGCAAATTATGCCCGCCTTTCGAAAGAGGCATTCAAGGACTTGCAGAGATACATTGACGGCCCTTCGAATGGCATGATGCTTGAAAGCCGTAGAGATGAGTCGTATAGTAGATTTTTTGGCGCTTGAAGCCAACAGGCGTCAGCATCATAGCCAAATACAGATATCAAGCATAAGAAATGGATGTATATTACTTTTCACGGTGGGTATGTGCGAGCTTACATACGGTATGCGGCATCCGACGAGGACCACCAAAAACGACCCACACGTGGGGAGAGCAAACACCGAAGAACAAAGATGCCACACCAGAGATCTCCATCATCAGATATCATCCTCTGGTCCATCCTCAATCATCTTCGCATAATCCTCATAGCTCGCAAACGTGGGCAGCGATCTCAACTTCTTCTTCCTCTCCTTCCTCGTCTCGGTCTCGTCCCCTCCACGCTTGCGTTTCTTGCCATCCGCCGCCGCCCCGCCGATACCGCCCCACACCTCGCTCTCGTCTACCCCATTTAGTGGTGCCTGGTCCTCGCCCTCATCCTCGCCGGTGTCAGACCCGTCATATTCGATGAGCCCAAGCGGGTGGTCTATCCCGTCCAACGGGATGAGATCCTCGTTGTCTGAATCCTCAGCGAGCGATAAGCCGCCTTCGTCGTCGTCGTCATCTTCCTCGCTTCCATCCTCTTCCTCTTCCTCTTCCTCATCGACGTCGGAATCTCCGTTCAACTCGCTATCATCGTCAAAGTCCAACGGCACATCGTCGTCATCCTCGTCGATATCACTGTCCTCGTCGTCCTTCATGAGATCATCATCCTCGCCAGCCGCTTTAGGCATGGAAGCTTGCATAGCCTACACAGATAGTTAATAGAAAAAAAAAATAAGGTGAATTAGTGTTCCATCCATTGAATAGAATAGTTTTTTTTTGAGGATAAAGAATCACCTTCCAGATCTCAGCCTCTTCAGCGTCGCTGTCCTCATCCTCCTCGATCTCGCTGGCAGGCTTTTCGGCTTCAGACGCAGAAGCATTTTTCTCATCTTCATCTTCATCTTCTTCGTCCTCGCCTTCGTCCTCGTCCTCATCGCTCTCCTCATCTCCCTCCTTCCTCTTATTAACCTTCGCCGCCTTCGCCTTCTCCCTCTCACTCTTCCTCGTGAAGAACTCATGGAAGAACAGCTATCGTACATCGCAGAAAGATAATTAGCATCGTCCCAAACCCAGCCAAAAAGCGAAAAACAAACCTGATCAACAGGAACATCCTCCCTCCTCTTCCTCAAAAACGCACTCTCATTGACGACCTCCCCGCTCGCACAGCCTCGCCCTTCACCAGCTTCACGCCCTCCAGCGCGCTCGCCGCGGGCTGCATCGCGCTGGCGCCCTTCCCGCCCACCACCTCCTCGTGCACGTCTTTGCCCTCCTTGTCCTTATCCTTGCCCAGCTTTTTGGGATTCTTGTACACGAAGCGATCGAGGAAATGCGAGAGCGTGTTCTGCGACAGGTCCGCGGAGGCTGTTAGCGGCTGCGAGGAGATCAGCTGGCGCGCGTGAAGCGCGACTGCTGGGTGGTAGTGGTTCAATAGCGGCGTCTGTGTAGAGATGAGAGAGTCAGATTGACATTGACATTACATCATCAAACATGAAGGAGAGTGGGTAGATTCGACGAAGACGACTCACGAGCTCCCACAGAGGCAGCGCAGACGCACGCGCGAACTGCGGCTCCCGTTTCCTCGGATCGTACACCTCCCGGACCCCGTCCTCCCCATCGTGGACCTTTGGTTTATCGTTAACCATCGCCCTCAACCCCGGTATACTGCTGAACAGCTAAAAGTAAAAGGCAATCACAAACGAAAGGATAAGCCATACAGCCACCTAAAAAAAACCGAAAAGAGAAACTGACCTCGCCCAACAAAAACAGCCCGCCAGCGATGAACTCGGGCGCCCCGCCTCCCCCGCTCACGAGCACCTGCACGAACCGCCTCACGAGCGCCTTGACCCTTTCCCCCTCTCCCCCTCACACCCGCGCCATCGGCCCCAACACCAACACCAACACCCGCATCCGCTTTCACGGACTTGAAGAGCAGATTCAGGTACATCGCCTGTTTTGAGGACGTGGCGAGGCGGGTGTCGTGCAGCGAGGCGTACAGGGTCCTGTAGTAGCGGTCGGTTATCGATCTGGCTGTTGCTGCTGACGATGCCGAGGAGGACGAGGAGGAGGACGGGAGGGAAGAGGAGGAGGGGGAGAGGAGGAGAGGGAGGCTGCGATTTGCTGGATGAGGACGAGGGCTTGGAGCGAGATGTTGAATGTGGATTTATGCGTGATGAGGAAAAGCGTGTCGATGTGCTTGTTGATTCTGCAGGTAGCGTAAAAAAGGAGTGTGTTAGTTAGTAAGTTCAGAAAGCTTAGGACAACCACAAAATAATCAAGAACGAAAAAACGGCCCCCAAAAAACTCGAAATATAAAGTCGCGAGAATATTTTTTTTTTTAAAAAAAAGAGAAAAACTCACCCGACATCAGCAGCGTCGATCTTCGCAAACGGCAGTGCGCGATTCACACCCGTCAGAATGGCGGAGATGAGCTTCGAGTTCGAATCCTCGACCTCCGTGAACCCAGCTGCGCCTTTCACCTCCATAATCTTTCCCTTTCCCTTCCCCTTCCCCTTGCCCTGTCCACGATCCCTAATCCTGCCTCCCTTATCCGTCTTGAACTCCTCCTCCTCTTCCTCTTTGCCTTTCCTTCCCCTCTCCCCCCCCCCCCCCCCCCCCCCCCCCCCGCAGAGCCAGCACCACCATCCGGCACCGCATCCGCATCCGCATCCCCTCCCACCTCATCCCCAGCACCCTCGCCCAAAAGCTCCTTGAACATCTCAAAATACACATCAATCAGCTGCAGCGCCACGTCTCTGTCCCCCGGGGTGAGCACGATCTGGTTGAACGTCACCGTCGCGTAGTACCGCGCGTGCGTGTTGGTGCTTTTCTTCTCCTTCTCCTTTTCCTTTTCCTTGTCCTTGGCGGAAAGACCTTTGGGGGTGGGAGCGGGCTTGGAGGGCTCGGCGTCGCTGAACCGGATGTGCTTTGCAGACGCGGCGGCGGCGGCAACGACGGCTGCGGTGGAGGGCGCGGCGGGGCGCAGGACAAGGGATATGATCTCGCGCACGATGACGGCTTTCATCGCTGGATTGAGATGAAGAAAGACGCGGTAGCGCAGTGTAGTGCAAACACATGATGGTCCAACAGGACCAAAGCCACCACCGCTGAACGAAAGGACGCGACGCGACGCGACGCTGGCCGCAGGGTAGAATAGAATGGAGAATGGAGAGGATAGTATAGCATAGCATAGCATAGCGAATTTCAAAACACAACGCAATCACGACGCAACGCAATACAAAACCAATACCAACACCAAGCGAACACCAAGCAAATGCAAACGCAACACACACCTTCCTATACTCCTGGTCGCTGAAGATCCGCTTCGGCGAGGACACGACCTCGACGCTCGCGCGGCCCTCCGCGACGAGCTCGTACACCGCGTCCGGCGTCAGCGGCGCGCGTCGCTCCCATATCCGCTTCGGGTCTTCCGGTCTACAACAAAAAGGAAAAGGAAAAGGAGGAATGAGATAGGATGAATGGATGGATTATGTGGAGGATGACACGCACCGTATGCCGATCTTCACAGGCCGCTTCGAGCTCGCCCGCCGGAGGTTGTGCACCGCGTTCATGTTCAGCCGTGTCGATGTTCGCATCGCAGCTATCCTATACTGGTGCAGCGTCGGTGTCGGTGTCGGTGTCGGTGTCGGGTGACGTATATAAAAACAGAACAGCGACGAAGCTTGCAGGGAAGCTTAAAATGTGGCTGCTATTATGCCCCAGAACCGATCGAGCGAGTGCCTTTATTTACGAAGGGCAGGGCTCGGGATCCGAGCCGAGAGAAGGGGAAGGGGAAAAGAGGGTGCACCACAAGACAGACGGTCGTGATTATCTTAGGTCGGGCGGGCGGGCGGCACATACGACAGACAGCCTGTGTAAGATGGATGCTGAATGAATGGTGCACTTTGAGCTTGGAGCTTGATGCGTCGTCGTCGGCGGAGCCCTTGCTCTGGATCCAAGACTAAGTAATGCGAGTGGGATGTGGGTAATGGAGGGATCTTGTATAGGAAAGGGGCCCACGACGCGAGATAAGCAAGTAACGCAACGCGTTTTGTAGTTCCGGGACGAAAACTGAAAATGATGTTCGTATCCGTATGGTGGCTGCCCAGAGCCAACTATCTTGCCTATAAAGCATGTCAGAACAACGAACATTGCCAAGAACAACATTTATGCACATACCGTATGTATAATTAAACCGTTAGATGCCTATAGTAAAGGACGAATAACCCGGAGTAGTGCAAGTGGCAGGTAAGAACCCTCGATGTCATTATCTCACGGGGATTCATTCGGATCTTCCCAAATGGGTCGTTCAAGAAACCACGTGGGGCCGTCCATCTCGCGCGTCATGGACTCATGGCATGCACTGTGACAACGCTGTGATAACTTGCAGATAACACAGAACCGCGCTGTTCAACCAAGATTATACGGGGCGGATATCAAATATTGTCTTTCTTGAATCTTCAACTGCTGCATGTCAAAAGTTTTTTGTAAAGTTGCCAGTGTTCGTGGATTGTAAGTGGGATCGCGGAATATCTTGAATGGTGGGTGATACACTTCCTCTCCTCCTAATGCCCAAAATGTTATCGCGCTATAATTGCCTTATCTCTGACCACGGGCGCTAATCAAGACAGACAGAGGGGCCGGAGTAGTTTGACGTCTGAGTTATCACTGCCAGATTCGGAGCGAGAACGGAGATTCCCAAGAGAATTCAACTTGTAAGTTGTGGATTAAAGGTTTAGCAGAGTTCATTGATCATCAATGATCATCGATCATCTCCCATCCGAAACAACGATTCGTGAGATTCTATTCTACTCTACTCTATGGCTTCCCTCAGCTGACTGACTGCACACTCTGCACATCTCCACACTGTGGGAAGAGGGAACACTATCACGTGGTGTTAAATCACCAATAAGTCTAATTTGCCGCTGATTAATGCTGCCGACCTGGATTAGTGCTTTTATGCACCAATTATCAGTATTACTTAAGGCATATCAGGTGGTGCTAGCCGCATCCATCATATTGTGACGTTATAAGACACCGGTTATTAATGGATTAAAATACACTGCAACAAGCTGTGAGCAAAGCACTTATTATTAGTGAACCAATCAGTACAGCATATAGGCGTGCACATTAGGCGGCATTTGATCCCCCTTATCATACACATATTTTCTCAGCGTTGGGAGTCTCTGAAATTTGTATTTTCTCCCAGAACTTTTTCAATTCTGATGCCTCGTACTGCTCCACGAAAACGTCAGCGAAGGCGCCATCATTCCAATAGGCCAAACCACAAGGTTCTTTGCAAATGCTCAGACCTGTGTGTGAGTCGTGGAAAGCTAATCTCACAACAAACATGAATACGACACTATAAGATTATGGGACGCTCACCCCCACCTGATTCTGATGAAGAATTTACTGGTGGCTATATGAAACCAAGTGACTCTCCACAAATGCAATATAGGGAAGTTAGTAATGCGGTTACAAGGTACACAAATAATGATTATCTTTCTCTTGTATAAATGTCAAACATGGTGTTCTAGAGATAATAACTCTGATATTGGATCAGTTGCACATGAATCAGATGGCATTTATGCAACAGACTATCATGACTATGGGGCTGGAATGGATGAAGATGAGGAGGAGATTCTTGAGCACAGTGCGAACGATGCAGACCAACAATCTGGCATGAATACCCCTTGTGATGACAATAATGGCGACAATAGCGACAACAACAGCATCAACAGCCTTGCAGATCTACTTGATTTTGGTCATACATTTTCTACAACAACTATCCCAGGCAATGACAATATCGAATCCGATAGCGATGCTAGTACTGTGCTATCAAGTGTTGATTCCAGTAACCGGCAAACCTCAGAAATGAACAGCTTGAACTATGAATACATCGAAGAAGAGGAAATTAGTGCCAGATTGTCTTATGCAGACAAAATGAGAATATTGGATGAAATCTTGGATGGGCATCCAGATGTAGTATCAGATGATTCTGATGACGGATTTATATGGAATAACCGTAAGCAAGGCTAGACTGTTTTCAGTAGTCAAACTGACACTGTATGCTTAGGATTTATGCAACTCACACCTCAGGATATTGACAATATTCAAGCATTCAAGATACGAATTATGGCAAATATGCCCCATACAGCTTTTCAGCACATGCGTCATGCTTTTAGCCACCGTCTTGAAATATCTTCTTGGTACACCATTGTACATCGTGTGGCCATGCTATCGGGGTTTATACCACTGTGGATTGACTGTTGCATTAATTCCTGCATGGCATACACAGGCAACTTTAAAGACAATGAAACTTGCAATTACTGTCCAGAACACCGTTTTAATGCCGAAGGAAAGCCCCGACGTGTCTTCTGTTACCTACCCCTAATTCCCTCGCCTTCAAAGACTTTTTTTCCAACCTCAAAACTGTCAACCTTCTGTCATACCGCCAGACATATACAGCCAAAAAGGCTGAATTATTGGATCCTGGTGAATTTCCTGACGAAATTGGAGACATATTTGACTGTGAACATTACATGAAACTATGCCGAAGAAAAGTCACTGTGGATGGCAAAAATTATCTCATAACTACTTCTCAAATTCCACCGATATTGCCTTTTCACTCTGTATGGATGGCTATTTACTTTATAAACGGAAACGAGGTGGACCAACTGCAACACCAATAGTTATTCAGCTATTGAATTTCCCACCAGAAATTCGAACTCATAATTCATGACTCCTCTGCCTAGGCATTACCCCTGGACCAAAAGGGCCCAAAATTTGAGCACATTCCTCCACCCCCTTGACGAAGAGCTAGTGAAACTAGCAGTAGGTGTTGAAACATTTAATTGTGTCAGTCAATGACGCTTCAATCTTCATGCATACAATATTTTCGTGGGAGGAGATATGATTGCAATGGAGAAATTTCTCAACATCAAAGGGCATAATGCAAAATGTCCATGCCGGTCCTGCAGGATAAAAGCCGTAAATGACTCTTCAAAGACCAAAGGCGCAAACAAAACATACTATGTTCCTTTAACACCCCCTAATAAGCAAAGCGGTGCATACGATCCTCATGCCCTTCCATTGCAAAAACATTCAGACTGGAAGACTGTCACAGATGCGATTGAATCAGCTGCATCACCTCTGAAGCAAGAAGAAATTGCTCAGGAATTTGGAATTAAAGCAATGCCAGCACTTACACGGGTGGGCTCACTTGATTACGCTCAAGGAATGCCTTGGGACTATATGCATCTCCTTCTTGAGAATGTTGTCAAAAATCTGGTGGATCTCTGGCTAGGTCGATACAAAGGTCTGGATGCAGGTGATGAAGACTTTATTATACCTGAACACATATGGAAAGAGGTGGCCACAGAAACGACAAGGGCTGTCCACTTTATACCTGCCAATTTTGTTCGCTCTCTGGGAAATCCATATAACAACCGAGTGAATCTTAATGCTGAAGGATGGTCATTTTGGTTCATTTATATGGCACCTATCCTCTTAAAAGGTCGATTTATGAAGGACATCTATTACAAACATTTTATTCAACTCGTACACATCATGAAGAAGCTGATACAGTTTACCATCAGCCGTTCAGAACTTGCAGAGGTTGAGAGCAATATCATAACATGGGTCCAAACTGTTACGACTTCAAGCTTATATTCACGTGTGTGGATAAAGCCAACAGTCAAGTAGTCAAGAACAGCGAGTTCCAAGCGGTGTCAAGTAAGAGGAGGTTAGATTCTCAAGAACTAGCTAAAGAATACAGTGGATCCTTCCTGGTATAAATACTATGAACCGCACAGCAAGTTGAAACGAGTTTGAATGTTCATCAGCAGATGTATATAAGAATAGAGGAAACAGATCAAGTGTTCATCGAAAGATGTATCATAAAAGATAGAAGTGAAAGTCCATCAAAGATATGATGGAGTTTTGTAGATATGATGGAAAGCAAAGTTCATCAGAACATACGATGATGTATCAATGATGTGACGGATGACAAAGAAAAGGGAAAAGAAAAGAAAAGAAAAGACTTGTTGTAACAATCACATGATGTTGTCCATCATGTGACAGGAAGGTTTTATATACGAAAAGGAAAAGAAAAAGCAAAAGCAAAAAGAAAATAAAGTGTCCATAACATTACCCCCCTTCTAAGGTTCGACTGTCCCAGTCAAATGGTCTTTAGTATCCGTGAGGGTTCTCCGGTATTGTTTGCGATGCCAACGTCATCCGTGGGGTCGTCATAATCAAAGTAATCGCTTCTGTGAGGAGAGTCGTTACGCTTGAAAGGACAGTATCTTGTTGTATGTCCTGGTCCTCGGCGGTGGCAGTGGTTGCAGGTGAGTTGTTCCGTGGGGGTGTCGTGCGGTGTTTGATGAGCACGTGTTTGATGGCTCGTTCGAAACCCTTGAGTTGAAGACGTTTGAGGGAGTCGGTGGCGGCTTTGTGGTGGACTCGGACTCTCGCCCTGTTTGACTGCGATGTCCGCCTCAATGATTCGTGATTTCGCCAGATAAATAGTTGAAAAATTCAAGTTCTCGTTCGATAAAGGGGGGCAAAGGGCTTGACGTCGTATCGGTTTTCGGCATTTTTCAAGATTTCAAGTAGTTCGTAGACGGAGAGAGTATTAAAAAGTTGAGACGATGTAGTAGTAGATTGGGGAACAGATGAGGCACGAGCAGTGGAATGAGACATTGTTGGATATCGATGTTTGTTGCCTAGAAGTGTAGCGACTTGACCTTTCTTATAGCCTTTGTTGCCAGTCCGGGTCTAAGTTTTTCCTTGAGCTGGGAAATCCGCAGTTGATACTCTAGATTTTGGTCATGCGCCATTGCTGCGCATCTGTCCTTGAGTTCATTGCGTGCTTGTTTCTCCGCATCTTGAGACATTATGAACGCTATCTCAAGTTCTTCAAGCATTTGTTGTCGATCTTCTTGGGATTTTGGTATTTTTGTCGTGAGGAAAATAGGTTCGTGAGTGTTTTGGGGAAAGAGAGTGGACTTGACGCGTTTGATCGAGGGAAAGGAGAGCATGTTGATTGATTGTTGAGTGAGGGAAGATGGTGGTCTTTTTTACAGCTTGTGACGTGTTCGGTAAGTCTGTAAGATTTCGTTACCGGTTTCTTCAAAGACCAAAGCCGGTTCCCACGTTGCTTCAGTGATCGGATAGTCCTTCCATTTGACGTAGTATTGGTATCCTCTTCCTCTTTTTCGATGTTTGAGAATTGTCTCTATTTCCCAATGTTCTTCTTCGTTTAATATCTCTGGTGGCGGTCGAATGAAATTAGGTCCATGTGTTTCGGTCTCGTGGTATGGATTAAGAAGTGTCGCATGGAATACATCGTGAATGAGCCATCCTTTGGGGAGTTCCAGTCGATAAGTTAGCGGTCCTAAGACTTCTTTGATCTTGAAGGGTCCTTCTCGTTTTGGTGCCATTTTCTTGTGATAATTTGTCTGTAAATTTGTCGCTTCTAGCCAAACTCTTTGTCCTTGGATGAACGGTGTGAAGTTCGAGTTTTTCCTTTCAGCCATCCTTGTCCGGGCTAGTTCGTGGGCTGCTAGGGCTTCTTCTCGATCCTTTTGAAGATACTTCAGTCTTTCTTCTACTGAAGGAAACTTGGTGTGTTCAAATGCAGTGGGAATTCGCGATGGGGGAGTATCCAAGAATTAATTCGAATGGTGTTCTCTGTCTGTCTGCATGTCTTCGGTTATTGTGAGTGAATTCGAGGGTCCCAAGTCGTTCGTGCCAGTCTTCTGGGTGAGACGAGCAGTATATGGATAGATAGGCTTCGATCTCTTGGTTATATCGTTCCGTTGTTCCGTCTGTTTGAGGGTGATAAGCAGTTGAAAATTTTGATTTTACTCCAAGGAGTTTCATTAGCTCTTTGAATGATTCAGCAGCAAATCTGGGGTCTCGATCTGATGTGAGGCTGTCTGGTAGTCCAAATCTTTTGTAGAGATTGTCCAGTAAGAGTTTGCCAGTCTTTTCAGCATCCAGTCCTTTCATTCGGCATGGAATAAGGATAAGTCCTTTTGTGTTCCCATGATCGGTGATGCTTAGAATCGCATCAAATTCAACTTCTCCTTGCTTGTCCAGGATCGGTGGAAGGTCTGTAAGGAAGTCCATAGCACTGTCTGCAAAGGGTCGGGCTGACTTTGGTCCAGGTATCGGTATGAATGATGGGTTAGAGGGATGTCGATTTATTTTGAACTGTTGGCAGGCGGCACATCCTTTTACATATTGCTTGACAAATGATCGTAATCCTGGCCACCAGTAGTGTTGTTTTACCGAATTGAATGTTTCTAATTCTCCAGGGTGTCCGGCTGAGATAGGGTCGTGATATGATTTGACTATGTCTTTCCGTGAGGGTTTGATCTTTTGGAATGTAGGCTCGTCCTTGGTAGTATAAGATAGTTTTGCCATTCACATTCTCTGTTTTCCATTCTCTGAGGTTGTGTTGTGCATTTGGTGGTCCTCCTTCTAATAGGGTTTTCATTGCTTCTGCTGCATTGTGGTCCAGTTCGTTTGCATTGGCAATTCTTTCCTGTAACTCGGCGTCGATTAAGTCAATGAAAAGCTTTTCTGGAAGTAAGGTGATGTTTTCATTGTCGTGGTCTTCTTCTGGGGTGAAATCGGGCGTCTTGAAAGGGTATCGGATTGAATCATTTTGTTTCCAGGTAGATGTACCAACTTCAGATTGAATTCTGAGACATACAGAGACCAGCGCGCCTGTCGCCGGTTTAGATTTTGGGCCGATCTGAAATATGTCAAATTCTTGTGATCTGAATATACCGTAGTTGTGTGTTCTGATCCTTGGATGTAGTGTCTCCATTCCTGTAATGATCTGATTATTCCCAGTAATTCCCTGTCGTAGATTTCGTAGTTTCTTTCGGTTGGAGAGAACGTTCTTGATATAAATGCGCATGGGTGTCTTTCGCCATTTCCGTCCAGTTGAGTAAGGACTGCTCCGGAGGCATATTTTGAAGCGTCAGATTCAATTTGAAATGGTTTGGCAGGGTCGGGCATCAAGAGTACCGGTTCTTCCGTGAATCGTTTCTTCAGTTCATCAAAGGCAGCTTGAGTTGTGTCATTCCATAGAAATCCTTTGTCTTTCTTCAGGAGTTCATTTAGAGGTCGAGCTACTTCAGAGAATTTCCGGATGAATTTTCGGTAGAAGTTCCCAAAGCCCAGGAACGATCGGACTTGTTTGAGAGTAGTAGGTGCTGGCCAGTCTTGAATTCCTTTGAGTTTTGTTGGATCCATAGAGATTTTTCCTGCTTCAACAATCATTCCGAGATATTCCACTTTTCCTTGAGCAAAAGAGCATTTTTCCGGTTTGAGATAGAGATCATTTTCTCGCAGTCGTTGTAGAACCATTTTGGTGTATTTTTCCAATTCCCCTTGATCTTTCGCAAAGATTAGAATGTCGTCCATATAGATGATTACGAAGCATTGTGATATCATGTCTTCAAAGATTGAGTCCATCATGGATTGGAAGGTTGCTGGGGAATTGCACATGCCAAAGAACATTACAGTTGGTTCAAAAAGTCCTCGGTTGGTTTTGAATGCTGCTTTCCATTGATCACCTTCTTTTATCCTGATGTTGTTGTAGCCCCATCGGATATCTAGTTTGGTGAAGAATTTTGCGCCTTTCAATTTGTCCATAAGTTCCGTAATCCGTGGTAGTGGGTAAGCATTCTTGATTGTCCAGTCATTCAGATACCTGTAGTCTTGACAAGGTCTAAGCTTTCCATCTTTCTTTGATACGAAGAAGAAGGGAGATGCCATAGGTGATTCCGAGGGTCGAATGTATCCTTTGTCCAATTGTTCCTTTGTCCAGGTGTCCAGTTCTGTTTGTTCTGCTGGTGTGATATTGTATGCCTTGAATTTCTTTGGTATGAATCCTTCTTTTAACTCAATTTTATGGTCCCATGGTCTTGGTTCCGGGAATCGGTCTGCCGCTTGTTTATCAAAAAGGTCCATATATGATTGATATTCTGGGGGAACGATTTCTTGGAGAGGTCTTGTCGGTTTCTCTGGTTCATATTGTTGGGCCAGTGTCTGTGAGGTAGTGATTTTGGTGTTAAGCCAAGTTTCTTTTATTTCATCTTCGTTTGCATCCCCAATATATCGGATGACTAACGATTCGAATTCCTCCAATGGGTGGGTAGTCTCGATTGTTGGTGTTTGTTCGTCCGTTTCTTCTTCAATGGTGGTTTGATTTATTGTAGGCCCTTGACGTGGTTTCCAAGTTATCTGTCCATTCCGCCAGTTGATTTCTGGATTCTTTTCCTGTAGCCAAGGGAATCCTAAAATAATTTTCTGTTTTCCTAGCCCAGAGACCAGTAATTGTTCCTGATGGTTCCGGTTTCCAACCTTTAGGTCCAGGTCTACAAATGACGAGATGGTTCCTTTCTTGTTCGGGGTTCCGTCTCACGTTATAAACCCGGATCGGTTTTTCCAAGGGTTGGGTTCTGAGTCCAAGTTTTTGTGCATAGTTCTGGTCAATGAATTTCCCTCCTGCTCCTGAGTCTAAGAGCGCAGAGGTTTCGGCGATTTGTGAGCCATTCTGTTTCTTGGTGGGGAATGAAACTGGTAAAAGCATAGTTTTATTCTCAATTGTTGCCGTAAGTACAGATTGTATCTTCAGATAAGGAGAGACAGACGTCGTCCTGTTTCTCCACTTTAAAAATCCTTTTCTTCTTTCTCTTCAAATCCTGTTTTAACCATGAGGTCTGCGAGTTCGTCTTTTTCGTCCTTGTTCAGGCTCCTGATATGGGCATGGAGTTCCTTTGGGGTCCACTTCTTGCTGGGTTGTCCTTGGGTTCTGTTCTGGTTTGTTGGTCCTTTCTGTGGGCAATCTCTGGATAGATGTCCTTGTTGTTTGCACCTGAAACAGGCGCCTTTCCTGATTAATTCGGCTCGTTCTTCGGCTGTCATGGCGCTTATGTCCATCCTGTTTGGGTCGTAGTTCCTGTTGTTCCTTGGGAAATTGTTCCAGCGTGGCGTCCTCCTGCGTTCTTCTGGTTCTTCTCTAAAGACCTTGGCCAGTCTGTAGTTGGTGTCAAATGTTGTTGCTTTTTTTGTACCAGCCTTGGATCGTTCTTGGAAGGTCTTCAGAGTACAGGATCCTGTCGGCAAGCTGAGGTGTGATGCATTTTTGGAATAATCCAATGAGGTGGGCATGGTCTGATTCTGTTTCTGTTCCTAGATTGGCTTGTCCTACCAACAATTTGAACTTGTTGATGATGTCTTCCACTCTTTCGTTGGGTTTTTGCCTAAGTCGTTTTATGTCATTCATGGCTGATCTGGTTTCGTCCACCGGGGTGAATGCGTCATGGAATTTTTCAAAGAATGTGCTGAGGGTGTCCCATTCGATGGTTTGATTGGGACTGATTCCTCTCGTCCTTGAGGTTAAGTACTGTTCTTTCCATAGTTTTGCTCCTCCTTCCATGCAGAATGATAAGATGAAGGCGATTTTCTTCTTGTCAGTGTTATAGATGTCTTCGTTTATGTCCATGTAAAGATAGCAGTCTTGTATAAAAGACTTGGACTTTGTTCGGTCTCCATCGAATACAACAGGTTTGTTGATCGAGATTTCTTTCTTTCCATTTGTTTCAACCATGTCTGTGTCTTGTTGTTCTTCTTGGTCTATCGCCAGGGTTGATAATAAGCCGTATAGCGAGTTCGATAGGTCTTCGTTGCCTAGGTTGATATCTTCAGAGCTTTGTCTGGATGGGTTCAGTGTCTGCCAATTTCGTGTCGGGTTTCAGAGGTCTCGTCTGCTGGGGAGCGGGCGAGATTTGTAGATGAGCTAGTTCTTTTGTTACGACTTCAAGCTTATATTCACGTGTGTGGATAAAGCCAACAGTCAAGTAGTCAAGAACAGCGAGTTCCAAGCGGTGTCAAGTAAGAGGAGGTTAGATTCTCAAGAACTAGCTAAAGAATACAGTGGATCCTTCCTGGTATAAATACTATGAACCGCACAGCAAGTTGAAACGAGTTTGAATGTTCATCAGCAGATGTATATAAGAATAGAGGAAACAGATCAAGTGTTCATCGAAAGATGTATCATAAAAGATAGAAGTGAAAGTCCATCAAAGATATGATGGAGTTTTGTAGATATGATGGAAAGCAAAGTTCATCAGAACATACGATGATGTATCAATGATGTGACGGA
Organism: Psilocybe azurescens; assembly: GCA_023853785.1. Taxonomy (NCBI): domain Eukaryota; kingdom Fungi; phylum Basidiomycota; class Agaricomycetes; order Agaricales; family Agrocybaceae; genus Psilocybe; species Psilocybe azurescens. The sequence goes on from JAJIRX010000640.1 coordinate 216,522, forward strand.
TGACAAAGAAAAGGGAAAAGAAAAGAAAAGAAAAGACTTGTTGTAACAATCACATGATGTTGTCCATCATGTGACAGGAAGGTTTTATATACGAAAAGGAAAAGAAAAAGCAAAAGCAAAAAGAAAATAAAGTGTCCATAACACAAACCTTTGAAAAGTGTGTCATTAGCCATATCTACTACAGATTTTTATCTTGCCTGACTGCCGGCTGATACATGTTCAACTCCAGAATTTATTATCAATACAAGGCTGATCGATTATCAACATGTGTATTAACTGTTCATGGCCTACTACATTTATGTGACAATGTGCGCTTTTGTGGACCTGTATGGACAACATGGACATTTTGGATGGAAAGATATTGTGGATATATGCAATCCAGTCTCCGTTCACGCGTTAAACCTTGGGCAAATCTCAATAACATTGTGCTCCACAAGGCTTACTTGAGCCAAATCGATCTGTTTTACGACATGGAGGAATACGGAGTGTTGCCTAAAAAATTAGGCAATGAGTTAAAAAGAGGAGAATATGTATTTCCTGAATGTAAGTTTTCTCTGCATTCAGGCATTGTTATTATTGCTATCTGCTAGCTATCCAGCTTAGGGCGCTCAGAGCTAATATTTAAATTTCCATCAGACCCTCATTCTATACTCCGGCCTCCCCATCACAAGAAATACCAGCCAACCAGTGCTGTGCGATCAAAAATAGCCCAATATCTTTCTCCAATTATTGGGCAGAAAGCAGTGTTGATCGAAAAGCAACTTCCTGTAGTGATTCCCCTCTGGGGTAAGGTCAGAATAGCTAACTCAGGCGACTCAATCCGAATTCTTTCTCTTGGGAACAAGGAAGACCTTAGATGTATGTCATATGTTAAGGCAAGTATTAATATTGTGATAACGATACTTTATACTCACTAACTGGGCTTAATAGTATGAGGTTCTTGGATATGTCACAGATAAAAAATCAAAGAAGGTTATAGAAAGGGCGGACATATGTTACGGCGCTTTGGATCTTATTCTTCAATTGGATATTCCCAACAATCATTTTTGGTGAGAGATACGAGGAAAGACACGTCTCCTGGCTGTCGTGTCTCCCTGCATCACTGATGGAAGGAATGCTGCAGAAACTCTTACCATGTACCCCGAAATGTCAGGGCACAGCTGGTACTTGACCTACAGTCAATCACAAATGTTATTGGAAGAATACCCAGAGGGAAAGATTGGGGAATCGTGGATAGAAGTGGTAACTACTCCCGTACAGTTTTCATTCACACAGATGATGCCACAGATGATGGACAAGATGATGATGACAATGTCAATATATAAATGCCAGTGTAATATTTATATCACACCTTCAATGTCAAATGTAGTGATTTCTTTTAAGAAATTTCCTTTGCAATCACTTGTGCGGTGAAGGCTTTGGGGAACTTATGATGCAATCATTCAGCCAGAGCTCCGGCTTGACGTCATCTGCCTGAAGCCCAAAATAGAAACATACCCGGATTCCGGGTAAATATGCTGGACGAAACATATCCTCAAGAATACCTAGTATACATTCAGCGGACAGTCTGCATACAAATGTAGTATACATGCTATGTGTTGCGCACATCAGAATGAAGTGTGATGCGCGACACACAAAGCATTATGCATCCGAAGACAGACAAATCCGCACGTCTGCAGAGAAATAAAAACATAAATCAGAAAAATGAAACATTGGACAAGGAGAAGAGTGAGAGGAACTCACTCTTGCAACGTATCATACAAAGACTTATAACTCCTTAAATTACCCTTCAACCTCCTAATATCCAAGCTATACGTATCATTCAACCTATCCAACCTCGTCGGCTCAATGCCAAACTGTATTTCATCGCCATATGCTTGGCCCGTGCCTCCTTTACTATTGGAACCAGAGGCCCAAAAGGTGGATGGAGGCACTGTGGTGAGCGGCGAGGGCGAGATCGGATTGTGCAATGCATCCCATCCGTTCATGTTCAATGGTTCACCAACGATAACAACACGCCGGCAGGACCTCGAGCGCAGTGTGCGCTTCCTGATCGAGACGCCGCACATCAGTCAGCGTGTGCAGTGGCTCGTGCTCACCGATGAGTGGTGGGTCAGCCGCCAGCGCACCCGCACGAGACCAACAACCTGTTCGTGCTCGGCAGGGACTTCTACAGGTCCATCACGCAGATCTTCAGCTCGGCGCTCAAGATCGTGCCACGGCTGACGACGCTCGTGCTGTGCAATCTGAAGATGAACGCGGAGCTGGTGAGGAGGATTGCGGAGATCGGGACACTGCACGCTCGAACTGCATCTATGCTATGTCCTGAGGACGGTGCTGCGGAAGCTGCTCGCTGCTCGCCTCCCCCTCCCTCATCACCATTGGACAGCGCGCTTGTGTGCCCGCAGGTGTCGAACCTACGCATATACATGGACTCGTCCTTCAAGGAGATGCACAGCCAGTGGATGGTCTCCTCATGTGCCCCACCATCCGCACGCTGTCGTTGGTGCAGTTTGGGATCGGCGCATTCCTCATGCCGATGCAGTGTTCTGGACAAAGTGCAAGCTGGACAACCTAGAGAGGCTCACGCTAGACAACACCGACGCGGGTGATCTGGCAGAGTTCGTCAGGTTCCTTGCCACCCGGGCGGTGCTGGTGGAGGCACGGGCGCAGCGCAGCGCATGACGCACTTCAAGCTGCACATGGACAGGGGTCTCCTGGACGCTGATATCATCGCACTCCTCTCCGCGCTGCACACCGCGACACGCGCCGCTCGAGGTGCTCGTGCTGTAGGGCCTCTCGGACGCCCGGATTCCCCTTGTTCGACGTGATCGCCACGCTGTTCCCCGACCTCCTGGCACTGACACTCGTCAGGAGGCAGAACGCAAGCCAGCACCAGCACAAGCTCGCCGGACTGGCCGTGCATGTCGTGGGAGTATGCGCGAGAGGATGCGCAGGTTCAGGAGGCTGAGGCATTTTTGCTGGAATTTTAGGACGGAGTATTGGGATGCGACGCCGAGGGCGCTGTTAGGGTTTGCGAGTGATTTTGGCGGGTGCGGGTGCGGTTGCTAATCGTGTGGGTGGTGGTGTTGGCGGTTCGTGCGGGAGGGAGACGAGGAGGGAGCAGTTGGTCGACGATAGTAGTAATGACGCGAGCGCCAGTACCAGCCCAATCCCGGCACCCCCACCCACAGACGGATGCCCCATACTTCCTTGACAGCCACTGGGCGGTCTCCCCTTCGTCGCACACTGCCTGACGCTGCGCTTCGTTTTCGCTCATGGACCGTACCGTCGACATTACCCATGCTGAGGATGCCGAGCTTTGATTTCTTGGGGGCGAGCTTCCTTTGTGCTTTCCCACCAACACCCGTGCCCGCATCCGCGGTGGTCTTAGGCGCAATCAACGACAGCAGTCGCCCATGCACACACAAAAGGTAAATGCACAGGCAACGGCGGCGTAGGACCGACTGCATCCCACAACTCCCCCCAATGCCCGCGCAAACGACACGGACACGAATGAGGACGAGGACTCTGCAGCGGAGACGCCCGTCAGCGGGAGGGTGTGGCAGTGATAAGCTGGATGGAGGGGATGCACGCTGTGGTGTTGGCGTGCGGCGTTGATGCTGTTGCTGATGATGGTTAGGGCAAAGAGGAGATGCGTAAGGGTCTTCTTGGTGCAGGGGTCCGGACCTTCTCTTCTTGTGGTGAAGATATCAGCGTAGCGTTGGGCGCAACCTTGTTGGTTTCCGTTCGCATGTTCTTCGGGCGCTGCTGTAGGTTTCTGTGTTTTGATAGTAGATTCTTTCTGTAAAATTGCAACAAAGTGTCAGATAAAACTGTGGCATAAGCCGGTAAAGTGCATACGTGACCTTAATGAGTTCCGCAATTCAAGCCCGGAATTCTTGAATTCGTCGTTCTTCTTGTTCTAAACGCACTTTCGGAGGGGGTACTTTGTTATTAACAATAATCTATAGCTGGTGTGAGTGACATACAATCAAATTAGGATGATAATAACGCATACTTGTTCAAGGGTGGCGTTGAGAGACTCAATATTTGTGCGTACATCGTAAAGTGTGTTCAATATTGTTATAATTTGATCATAAGCTGCGAGGCAGCGGCCTGCAGGAGGCCGCCGCCGCTGCGCAGCCGAACTGGACGCCCCCAGGAGCGCTGAGGGAGCAGAGGCTCAGGCAGGAGGAGCTCGCGGGCGCGGTATGCGCACTACCAGGCGTCCGCGGCGGCGCTCGGCGCGCGAGGAGGAGGCGCAGCTGGAGGAGGAGGAGGAGGAGGAGGAGGAGGAGGAGCTTGCAAAGGCGGCGAGGCATGAGCTGCAGAAGATGGAGCGGCCGAAGCAGCCCAAGGCCGGGGCGGGGGTAGGGACGCTGGAGGAGAAGGACAAGTCGCTGGGGAAGGCGGTGAAAAGGTTTTTGAGAAGGGACCAAGAACGCATCGCCAGGACCCCTCTTGAGCGCAGAACTCTCGCAGCGTTTGGGCGACACTGCCCTCTGAGAGCCTACCAAGACCGCCCTCAGCGAAATTGTTCAGGAAGAGCTCCCAGTCTCCGTGGCCGGTGTCGTACATTGAGTAGCGGGTGTCTGTAAGTGAAAAGGATGTAAATCAGTTGGTGCCTTGCTGCCGGTTCAGCGAACGATTTTTGAAGTGAAAGATATGGGTGAGGGTGCAGGCAAACAAGGATGGTAAGATGGAGCGCTGTACGCTCGGATTGGTTCACTGTATGTCATCTCTGAGCATGAGTGGTATAAAGAAGGCAAAATATACGCACTACTGGTCGATGTACTTCAGCGCGGCATGTGCATACACCTCTGGTTCAATTTCATGTTTGCCTTCCCGATGCATTGGATTCTTTCAAGAGGTGTGGCACCTGAGAATTGCGTGCATCGAATTTCTGGCTCTGGCCCTGAGCACGTATCTTTATCATAAGCGTTGTTGTTGTCATTTGGACAAGATGAAAGAGGCCAAGCTCGGATGGATCAGTATCTCTGATCAAATCGCCTAGATGTGTGTCGAGAACGGTATGCGTGAAAATGACAGAGCGTTCGGAGGCAGCTGGGGCGATCTGAGCAGCAGTTTCATTGAGAGACCGGTATTCCGTGTAAGACGGTCAATTTGGTCTGAGAGAGGAGACATTGTACTTTGTTGTGAAATGGCAGAGGATGTGTTTGGTTTGTTACTTGTTATGACGAGTTTCCTAACAAGGCAATACACAGCTCTTGTTTCCCCCTCTCCCATTCGCCTGAGCCAGCCTAATTAAGAACTGGGCTCACAACGGACGCTCTTCTTATCCTTTTCTATACTACCCTCTGCACCATTGTCGATTTACAAATTGTCTAAAATCCAGACTATTTCGCCATGGTAACGATATATTTTATTCTGCTCATGCTTACCACCCAATTGATGCCAGATTCTCCAGCTTGCACCTCTCTTCGGTGCGATCTCTCCTTCAAATCTAGCTCTATCTAATGTGGGAGCCCCTGCAACTAGTTTTCTATGGATATGCTGTCCATCCCCTCACTCTGTCTCGCCAGCGATACCAGGCACTCCGGCCGCAATCGACTTTCAACGGTGACCGAAGCTTCTAACAGATGTCAATTCAGTCATGAGAGACGTAATGACCCTGGAAGTCGGCAACGAGATTTACATGTTCGAAAGTACATTCCTTCTCCCAGAGATCAGGTGGAAGGAATCTGGTATCGAGGGTACGTTTGCTGCACCTAAATTATTTCGATTGACATACGAGGTAACTCTGTCGTTCTAGATATGTACTATGCACAACGAGACGGCCACCAGTAACCTGGTCTCTCTCCGATCTATCTCCCTCAACCTCACACAATTGACCCTCCGTTGAGGCCGAAGAGACCCAGCAGTTTTTCATCGGCATCTTTCCAGCTTCCCATATCTTCGTTCGTGACGTTGATATCGCAACTTAGTCACATGATGATTGCGTTGATCGTTGATTCTGTTCAACGTTCCCTAGAGTCTACCCTGCCTGCGCCCTACGCTCTATCAATCCCGATCGCCATGCAAAAGAGGTTTAAACCGCACAGAAGGGGTAGCAGGATAACTGAGAAGAAACAATCAGGTTCATAGGTGAGTCATACATTCATTTCTTTCAAATTACATGTTACTGACTTATTTTATCAGTGTCGCCTGAAACTTCAATAGTGGGAACTTCAGGCTGAGGAGTAGCAGAGGGCAACCGAGAGACGGGAAGAGGCGGCTCAGGAAATAGCGTACTTCTATTCTCAGGTAAATCGTCTTGATCCGACTCTTCGCTTTGCAGAATCGCCGTTTATACGAGGGATTTGTCATAGTTATCTGAAAGGAAATCGCTGTGCTCTCCACCTTCATCCGAAACTTCTCCCTCCTCCAACTCTCCGCTCCCATCTTGATTCGCATTGACCTCGACAAATGATCCAGAAGAGGACACTGAGAGAGAGAGATTACCGTACGATGGCTCGCTCGGAATTGACTTCGATATTTTCTTATCGTCTTCCTTGGAACCGGAAGTACTAGCTTCACCTTTGTCTGTTTCTTTGGAGATGGGAGTGAACGCCCGAACCGACGGCTGGTTTATCTTGATTGGGCGTTGCAGTCAGAGCGGCGAAGACAGATACGCTTGCCTTTGAGCCCTCAGCTTCAGGCTTAGAGAATACCGGCGAAGCGGCTTCGCTTGATAGGATCGGCAGCCTCGTCACCCTTCGACTTCAACAAATCGGTAAACGACGTCTTGGGGCCCGCAAATGCAGAAAACCCGCTCGGAGCTCCGCTGAAAGCGCCAAAACCACCCACTGCTGGTGCCTTTGTCGGTGTTGTCTCTATCGATCGGGCGGGAGGAAACACAGACTTGGGACCACCAAGAGCAGATGTTGACCCGAACGCAGGGCTTGCTGTGCCACTGACTGGTGTTTTGGGAGTAGTAGAAATCTGACCGAAAGCTGAGACTGGAGGTGGAGTCTCGTCGGGTTTCTTGAAGAACGTAGAGCTCTTGGGGGTTTCATTACTTCCGAACGCGGGCCATATGCTCACTCTCAGCACCAGGTTTGTCTCTTCGCACCTGGCCACCTGTTATCCCCCTCTCTGATCGCTAGAATTGTAGCAGCCATTGCTTCCATGCCGCCTTCTCATTCCTATATGATAGATGACGATGGCGACGGCAGTGACATCTGTCCTGTCTGCGATGGCGAGTGCACCTGCCATCCTCAAGCGACTGCTGTTCACGAACGGCATCAGGACACACAGAACATTGTTGACATCAAGTTCGAGGGCGGACGTGAGCCGGTTCACGCATACCGCTACATCTGCGACAAACAGCAGCAGCAAGTGTGTATGGAGACGGCGACCGTCTTCACAAGCGGGGAGATGTTGATGTTGATGTTGATGTGGGCATGCATTTGGAAGGAGGGTACGAGGGAGGGAGGAGGAGGAGGACAGCGAGCTGGAGGGCGAGGGCGACACGACATGAATTCCACGCCTGGTAGTTTGCGTTGGATGACTTGTGATGCAATCCTTCAGCTGGGGCCCCAGCTTGACGTCATTTGTAGACCAAATTCAAAGAGACCCGGGTATGTAGATAGGCAGAGATTAGAAACCCAAATATGATTGTACACGTTCACACCAGTCTTGTTTGGTTTCCTCTCATCTCTTTCATTGAACCTTGACAATGCCCTCTAAGACCAGGCCTCAGCATCAGTTAACACGACGACTCACACGCAGGTCGCTTTTACGCACTGGGCTTTTGCAGCATCGGAATGGCTCTGGCAGTGCCCTGGACAATACATCTTCATCGTTGGACTACAGTCCCTCTGTTTCTTCCAGCTCATCATCTTCTTATGCACCACGAGCTCGGCATAAATGTCCTCGAAATGGCCCTGTATTTAGGAAACTTGCATCCACCCCTGCCTCAGATGAGCCCCGGTTTGCTCCAGTACCCCATCATCAATTTGACCCCAGTCTTGATACTCGGAATGAGGTTGCACTCCCTCCTGGTGCAAGAAAAATGACCGAACTGGTTGGCCGTGACCCTCTTCTACCTGTATTGTATGAACTTGATCAACATCCTCTGGTTAATCACCCTTGTGCACGTATTATTTTGGGAGTAGCAGATTGGTCGCGGGAGGCCATGGCTGCTCGCTTTCGTCATTCAGCTAATACAAAGGTACCAAGAAACAAAGAAGACGGTATACAGCAAGGTACAATTTCTCTGTTTGAATTTCTTCATAATGCTAATCTCACATTGTCTCTCTGCAGGTATCTTTTATGCAAAACCAACCAAAAATATTTTCTACCTGGAGAGAAACAAATATGGTTCAGGACGGTTTGAAGATGATATTCTGAAGTCATGGGCCCTATCTAGGTAAGATTCAAGTCTTCATTGAACCTATCATTCAACTACACAACTAACTCTCTGAAAATTTTTTTTAGAGAGGACCGCAATCAAGATGATCTAGATAAATGCCACAAGCTTCAAGAAGATATTCTAGGTCCTACAAGTCTGATGTCACCACATAAACCGGTGAAAGATGAAAATGGAAATTATATTGGCGGCATCCAATTTGAGCGGCACGACCGAGCTGTCAACATCAAATCAGGTCCACGCTGTTATACTCTTGGTGCAACAATGCAGGCCCAGAAAACCATGAGTGCTCCAGGTGCTCAAAGTAAAGTATTCTCAAGAACAAAAGACGCAGACTCATCAATAAGATTCAATATTGTCAAGGTATGTTTCTACGTATCTTTTGTACATTTTATTAATTTTATTTAACAAATTAACCAGACTGGTGCAGCGGCCGGTATTATGGGTCTCAAAAAAGCCCCCGAATCTCTGCTCAGACGTTTAAAACGACAAGCAGCAGTGTCTGCTTTGGCTCCTATTGGAGATGATGAGAACTGCGCCTGGCCATCCTGGCAATTAAATATTGCTCCTGGGCGTATCTCAGTCCGGTATGTTGTATTTTTAGATCTTGTATCATTAATACTAACTATCTGTTTGTATTAGATTCAAATTTGCAAGCATCTTTGGGGAAATTTGGAGAGCCCCATGTTGATGCTTCAGACAGTTCAGGGATTCCAACCTGTATGCAAATCCTCAGCAAGTTCAATCCCAATGTTTCCCCAGAATACTTTCATATCTTGTGTTGTGGAATAGCATGGTTGATGGAAGAGTTTTCAGTACTTTTTTTTTCAGGCCTCCACTTCCATGGAGGTCATCCACCTATCACCAACGATCTTTATTATCGGTTGACTCTAATTGGGTATCCCCCAACCAAATTGTCAATGGTTATGATGCAGTAGCCTTTGCAGCAGGTGCTAAGCACGAACCATTCACAGTTGGCATTGAGATGCGCACTCCTATGTATGAATTTTTTTCTATTTAGTAGCAACTATGACTGAGAATTTTTGCAGATCACATCATCTATCAGAGACAGGCATATGTGGGCAGGCAACTTGGGCTGCTGATGGCGGTGCTCTTCTTTCACCAAAAGCACACATCAATCAGTTTAGCTGGCTCCTTCTTCAGGCTATAACATTTTTTGCCTGTCAGCTACCTCCGGACATGATACCGGCGTGTGGACAAGTCTTTAGCCATGAAAATAGTTTCAGTTGTCATTGACAATAAAAGAGTTACAGCTGATGATTGGGATCTGGGTCCTGGCTGGACTGGTGATGATGTGAAAATTGGCACCAACTATACTCAGATCTTGGCCAATTTGAATGCCATATCCATTGAAGACCTCTCACCAACAGCTCTTGCTACATTGTGTAATACCAACTTGGCATCCACTGCACCCTATGGTAATGAAGATCTTCGATCTGCAACTGAGGAGTGGGCCCATTATCTCAAGAAATCAAAGGAGGATATTCCTCTTTGTGTTGTGGCAGAAGGACCACAGGATGAATCAATACTTGGTGGGTGTCTTATGGTAGGAGCTAGAAAACGTCAGTGCATTTTTATAAATTTTTATTGCTACCATTAATTTGTGTACAGGTGCAGTCAAACAAGCTCGTAAGCCAACTGTTTCCAGTTGGAGTTCACTTAAACGAAAGCGGGTTGTCTGTATGTTATAATATATTCAAACCTGTGTCATAATTAATAAATACTTCTAGTATCAACCAATCAAGCTACTGCCAATTTTATAAATAGTGATGGAGAAAGTGAAAGACCGGATACGGAGACTGAAGAAAATACACCAGCATCCAACCAAGATAGAAGTCTGTAATTTCATTCATAAATTGATTTACAAACTGAATTATCATTTAGCTGCTAGAAAGAATACTGCTACTATGTCCAGAACTATCAAGAAAAAATTAATCCTGCTGGTAAATATTCTGTAAATGATTGAGATACAATATATATTGACCAATTTTTACGCAGCCAGAACCAAATTTTTGATGCATTACTACCTGAACGTCTGACAAGCACTCTTAAAGCTGTGCAACATGTTACATCCTCTCAGACTTTTCAGCAGTCATACATGGCGCCTCTTGACTTGTCAAAAATGGCTGAAATCTTAGATCAATCTGTGATTACTGCCAATATTCGTCAAGCCTGTGCTTTCTATCATTCTTACCATCAGAAAAAGAATGTTACAGCCACAATCAATCTATGGTTTCAGCGAAAGCAGCTTTTTTTAGCCAACATGATGATTTGGGAATGGCTGGATGCAGTACTTCTTCAAGCCTATAATAATCAACATGATTTTTCAAATGGCCTAGTCACACTCCTAAAACGTGTTGAAAATATTTTGACAGCTCAGAAAGCAGTCAGCATTGATGCTGCTACCATTCTATCTGGCTTTAAATCTGGAGAAGCGGTGTACACTTTTGCTCCTGGCACTTCCAAATTTAACACAATCACCAAAAATTCCATTCTTAATTTGGCCTCAGTTATTCTCCAGCATTGGTTTGATTTTCCTCCTCCAGATCAGCAAAAGATTGCCTGGTTCACTAGGCAATTGATCGACCATCTAGGCGAAGAAATTCTCATTCTCGATGCCACCTGGGAAGCCAGTCTTCATATCAATGAGCATATTCTTGATAGAAGTAAAAACAAGGTTGTCACCAAGAAAGACCTTGAAGCCTGGTCTAAGACCTATCTCCATAAATATTCTCTTCACCAGAATAACAATTCAGATAATCGACACACTTTACAATCTATCGACAAACTGATTGTTGACTTCTTCTCTCTGCAGTCAGCTTCATCTGTCTCTGAGCATCCAGCCTTATCCCTACCATATACATATCACCACTTAGATATTGATGGAATAGGCAATTTGGAGGAAAATAATGCAATGAGCATTTCTAATGTTCCTGAAGTTGAGGTAATGTATTTTTGCACTTTTGATCTACCGGCGCTTGCTAATAGTTATTTATAGCATGAAGGCTTGAACAATCCTACAGTTACTCATTTGGCACATTTACTATTTCCGACTATCAGCCCCATGCCCAATCCTCAAATGTTTGAGCGCTTTGTTCAAATGATTGAACCACTTTATGACTTTGTTGACAATCCCACCATGCCCAGTATTGTTGTTCCATTGAAAGGAACCACAGCCAGTTCAGCACGTGCCCATTACCGTGCTTCCTATTGCAAAAAAGTTCAGCAAGATACAGATAAGAAACTGCCTTTCCGTGATCTTGCAGTGTCGCGCCGACGAATTCTTCAACCTGGAGGACCATTCTCACCAGAAAATCTTTCTACTATGTCTGGGCTCTTCAGCGCTTTGATTTATCGTGGCATTACACATAACACCAAATTTCTTTGGGAGTATCCCCGGACTTTGTTTGTGGACTATAAAGACTGGAACAAAGTGCACAAGTATCTCTCTGAAAGAAAAAAGAAACCCACAACATATTTTTGCAATACTTCAGCATACGGCCAATCCACTAAGGCTAGACAAGTAGACAATGCAGAAGAGTACTGGAACAAAATCCATGAAAATCCTAAATTTCTGGATTTCATCCGCTGTCCCACTTCCCATCCTATTGAGTTCTTAGAACTTTTCAACCTCTTCCATACTCTTAAAGCATTTGGAACACTCACCTCATACGTTCTTACAATCGATTATGCAATTGCGGGCAAGGCTAAACTTCCAACATTTCAAGACATGGGCTCTATTCTAGGTATTATCAATGCAGGAGGCAAGACAGGACTCAAGATTCTTGGATTTCAAGTTAAATCCAAGGATGAGACTATACACGCTTTCAAAACTCTATACGACAATCTTCAACTACGTATTCCAACACATCAACAGCAAAATATTGATTTCGGTATAATTTTTGTGGAACATGCTCTTTGTAAACTCAAACGTTTGAACACAAAACCATTTCAGGATTATTTAGCATCTTTAGACAGTTAGTTTACTAGTTGTTTATTACATAGTGAAAGTTCCATTTGTTACTTAAAATCAAACTTGAAGGGTATTTAGTTACAAGTCCTTTTTCTAGAATGACTTGTTATTATAAGGTCATTCCCCGTAATGATTATTGAACCGGCAATCAATGGCATTAAATTGATTAATTGTTCCCATCAATCTACATCATGTGATACTTACTGTCGTTTTTGGTCATTCTTTGATTTCCTGTTTCTGATTGTCTTGACTACTCTTGACTAATGTCCACATCTTTCAAATGCTCAGAATTTGTAGAACAGTATACCTCGTCTTCAGATTCATCACCGCCACCTTCTGCCAGTACACCAACCATGCAAAATAATTGGTTTTTCAAGTTCTGCTTCAGTGGCCTCATCACAACGACCGCCAACAATTCACAGCCTGTGAATCGGCTGGGAGGGTCTTCAGGATTATCTTTTCTATGTCCACAGGAAGTTCACCAGGCTTTGCTGGCCTCTGACTCATGCAAGGCCTGCTGCCCCTAATGCCTCCTACATTGGTGAGTAGTAATAGGACGGTTGTCAGCAACAGAGCAAGTGTATCGAACTCAATACCTCCTTCCTTTACAGCCAGCGGTAATGGATGTTCATCTTGTTTGTTTGTTTTTATACTAAGTCCTGCACTTTATTGAAATTCAAGTTCAGCCCTCAGTAGTGGCCCAATGCCACAAATCTCATATCACTGCTACTCCTCTTTAGAGAGAAGACAACGAGAGAAAGACCGTCTGCAATGTGTGCGTTTTCAAGATTTCTTCTTGACTCATTTGGATATTTTTCTTTTAAAACTGATTTGTCTTTCATAGTATTTGTGGGCTGTACTACAAGTTACACAGTTCAGTATGCTCCGTCCGCCTGAAGTCTGATGCGGTGTCAGCTGCCGCACATCTTTTGTTCCAGATGGTCCTCCAATCCTAGCTTCTGACTCAACCATCTGGTTTTCTTCATCAAGAACAACAAGTTTAGGAACACCACTTCATTGTCAGAGCTCCTAGGCACATTGGGCATAATTGTCAATGACCTGCAGGTGCGGCACTATACCGCAATCCCATTCCAACTCACCTACCCAGAGTCGTACCATCTAGACTACCTCATGCTGCTGTACAACAGCATGCACATGGACGCACTTCTGTTCAACAACTTGAGGTCATCGGACATCAATCTCCTCAGCACATGCTCAACCAAGTGGAGACAGATGATTGGGCATCAGAAATCCATTGTTGGTGGTCTTGTTTAGATTATAACGTGGCAACAGCTTCAGCTCAGTATTGTTCCTAGCATTGCACTCAAAGCATGTATCAATGAAGTTTCTATTTAGCACGTACAACAAGGCACAGGATAATCAACTACAGCATTTCTTCTCCCCACAACCTATGCTCTATAATTCTTTTCCTTTCCCAATCGTTAAATGTCTTTGTTATTATTGTGCTGCCATTGTTGGATGCTTTCTTCTCTTGGATCTCTCGACTTAGATCCTGTTGTTTTTGAGCTCTTTCTTTTGCTGACGTATTTGCTATTTTCACAGCTACCTCAATCAACCATCGCTTTCAGTTGCAACCATATGTATAGCATTTCATATAGTACATGTAAGCAATAACACGCATTACATGCATTTACAAATATACCAGATACGTCAAATATGATCCAACGATCTCAATCCCATCCTACATTATTGGCTCTGTATCCGTACGCTCTAATGGTTTTGACTCTTTTGTTGGTTGTTCTGATTCTTCAGAATGGAGGACATTCTGAAATGCGGAACAGCGTTGAAGTGGTCTTGACGATTTTGCCTGGATTTTCCTGTCATTCGACAGGAGTGTTTGCGCAGATACTGGGTGGCTATCCCTATTTTCCTCTGGAGTGCTGAGCTGTACTTGCTGGCACAGAACTTGGGTGCAGTGGCGTTGCAATGGCCTTCTTGGATTTTGCTGATTTTTGTTATTGTTCGACAGGGCTTCTGCAGACGTAACATCGGTATTCCTGTCTTTATCAGGAATGCTTGGCTGTACTTGTTGAACCATGTGTGGCTGTACTGGTGTATGCTTATGGTGGACTGTAATATTCTGAGATATGCTATCCTGAAGGCGGTATGGTTCCTTTCTCTCAGGCCGCTGAGATTTCAAGCGCTTAGACATTTTCTGCATCTACAGAATTATATTAAAATCAGTTGGTTAATTCAAATCAGCATGAATACTCACTTTTGGAGGCATTTATAGGCTATTCCTGTCTTGAAAGTATGTTGAAACAGTATAAACTTGTATCGCATGCCACTAACTTACAAATTCTTCTCGAGGTGGATTCAACTTTTGGATCACGTGGGATTACATAAGTCAGACCACATGTCTGGCACAACATGTTCTCTGTCAGCATTGCTAGACACTTGGTTGAACTTCTGTATTCAATATTAGCGTTGGTGGTCTTTTTTCTGTTCACAACACCTCTTCTGTGTTGAGGCCTTTTATTTCCACTGCTATTGATACCTCCATCATCTCTCACAGCCATCGTCTCCAAAACTCCAATGCCAACGATAAATCCTTCCAAACTATCCAGAGCTGAACTTCTCAAAATAATTGAGGAGCAGGCTCAATCGCTTGAGCACAAAAAGAAAGCAATTGGTGTGTCTTTTAGTGTCTCTAGAGCTACAGTTATATATTAACAATTATGCAGAAAACCTAAAAGCGGAACAAAGCAAGAGAAATTCATTTCAGAAATTCATTCCACGTCCCGTAGGCCAGGCAGGGCGCAGTGAAGACAAAGGAGGTTTTAATCTTGAAAGGGCAATGGGTGTAGACCATGATCATTATAAACGCCTTTCAGTAAGTCAGTCTGCTATTCACAGCCAGAGTGTCAACTAAAATTCATTTAGCGTATTATTAAAATATACGCTCATAAATTTCTCAAGATGAATAAACCATTCCGTCATCAAGAGCGTCAAAAGCTTGTGGATGCAAAAATGGCGGCAAGTATTTGAGAGATATCTTTAAAAAGGGCTAATATAAGCACTTCAGATCATTCGTCGAGCAACCATATTTTCTGCGTTCCAAAACTCTTGGCCTGTAGACGAATTTCTCAAGCAATATCTTGGACACTCAACATTAGCTATAAAAAAGACCTCCAAGCTGAATTGAATGACGATGAGATTCCCGATAGAAAGGCCATCCAGCAATATTTAAATGAACTTGACTGTTTTAGGGGATCTCGCACTCAAAGTAAAAAGACATGTAACGAAGATGAATCTGATGATCCGATCAATATTACTGTCAATGATATTGCAAAAGACATCCAACACCAACAGAAGGACTCCAGCGATGTTGAAATGGAGTCTGAGGGTAACGAACAGACTACTCAGCCGGTGAGACAATTTCAAAGTGGCACAATATTTTTATAGGCAATTCTGATACGTTGTTTAGATACAGACACCCACAAAAGCTCAGAAAAGGACTCGTTATCCAACGCAAACTCCAGTCTCATCACCAGCAAAAGGTATCCTACGTCCAATCATCAAAACTCCAACAACATTGGCTCCATGTAAAGGGAAATCACAGAAGCAAATCACATTTGTGGACAGCTCTCCTATGGAGTCATACCGCAATATCAGCTCAGATCATGACTTTGAATCTAGTATGCCGTCTTGTGCTGTTGAAAAATTTCTCTCAAGAAGCGCTAAAAAGTATTGTTCCATTTCCAACTCTGATAGACTGAACTAAACTCTTTTCTGTATAGAATCTCAGCAAAAGCAAAGGACCTCTTGATGGAAATGTTTCATTTTTGGTAACGCTATTCAGTATGTTCTGTGTACCGATTGTACTTATCATTTGCTTAGAATAGGCCTATAGAACCAGAAAACGATATATTTTCACCACTTCCATCTGTGCAGGACATTCATTCTCTGCACGTAGCAAAGGAAGACAGACTGTGTGGTAAAGTTGACAAAAATGGGATGCCAGTCGCAGGCAAAGCTATTATCCAAAAACAAGGCTTGGCCACGTCAGCATCTGAGGCACATAATAAGCCAGCATCTGCCTCTCCACAAGTACGCTGTTTTTACCTTCTGTTCATTGTGTTTAACAAATTCTGAGCTCGATCATTCAGAAACCCAAGGTCGGTGTACTACTTTGTTGAAATTTAACATTGACCTTTATTAACTGAAATTTTGTCTCTAGAAAAAGAGTGGCATACCCGCAAAAATATGAACAATGGTACGTCTTTGACCCTGTGAAATTGACCAAAACATATAGTGCTGAGCTCTATGTATACAGAAGAATCCTTTACATCAGCACATGTCGTCTCGTACACAAGCATCTCCCAAAGTAAAGTATTTCAATACTTCATTCGTTATTCTGTGCTGAATCTAAGCTTCATTTCAGAAACCTAAGGTTAGTATGTTGTCTATATCACCTAAGTTACGCTGTTGCTTATAGTCAATACCGCTAGGCAAAAACACATACTTTGGCAACCTCTGGTTCTCGAGTGGGTGTTTACTTGACTTAAACTTATCTGCTAAGCTATATACGTCTTTTGTGGGTTTTAGAAACGTCCAGCTCCAAAAACAGATCTTCTAGACAAACAGCCAGCCTCAAAGAAAGCAAAGGTATGCATCTAGTATTGTCGCTAGCCATATTTATAATCACTCCTTATCCAGATGATACTAGGCGACAAGGACTACCTAGAGATCACAGAATGCCCAGCTGAGATGTGCAATGATAAAGTACCTGCTCAACTCAACCCCGACCTAGAGTCGGTCATGCAAGAGTATAGTGCTGCCCGAGTAGGATTGCATAATTCATCAGCAAAAATACCAAGCACTGGACCACAAAGCTCCGACTCGCAACCCAACTCCTTTGTGCTCAAATCGCAAAAGCAAATAAGAACCCAGGCATCTTAGACATGGCTATTGAGTGTTCATGGCCTCTTGAAATAGACTACTCCAAGCTTTGTTGTCGTATCAAGAGGCTTGAGTCTGCTATTGTTGAGGTCTTAAACAACTTCCATGCTCTTGACGTAATACCACCATGGCAAAGGTTTGTTGAAGGCCTTATCAACCAGAGAATATCATTTCGCGCTTCAGCGCTATGGAGCTCCGACACAAGTGGGGTATCATATCAACTACTGGAACCTCAGGATAGTGAGCATTTTGTAATATATTTACTCGGTCCACTACTGAAAAGAGAGCTAGTTATGGGCCTGCTGGCCACCATGTCATCGCATCTGTAATCCGACACGTCATCCTGCCTGAAATTAATTTTACACTCTATCAAGAGATGCTTAATCAAACTCTGAACAATTTGGCTGAATACCGTAGCCAAACACTGGAAGAAGCAGCAGCGCCAGCCAGTGAAAATACTCAAGACAAAGTCGATATACAATATCTGTCCAAACGTGCCAAGAGTTTCTGGGACTCTTGTCGGGATCTTCAATGGAATGCACCGGAGCTGGACCTTGACACCTTTTGCGAGGTTGTTGTTGCTGCGCATATTACTAATCTTCTTATTAGGCAAGATTTGGAATGCACATACGACGAAGCTGATAACACTAGAATGGAAAGTATTCGATATGGAGATATATATAATGGACTGGGAAGTTCTGAAGAAGAAAGCGATAAATTTGACAACATATTCCGCGATATAGTAGCAGAGGGAAAAAGGTTTTTCTTTGTCTTTTTCTCCGATTCATAGCTAACACCGCTATCTTGGTTTAGATTAAAGTTACTGCTGTTAGTACACGGGCAAACAATCAAGATATAGCCATGGTAGCTATTCCTCCCGGTTTCTTCGAAAGGATACTCCTCACAGCTGCGTCTCTGAAGTATGTTTTTATTTACTGTTTCTTTGATTAGTTATTTATTGAAACATCTTCAGGTTCCTGCTGCACCACTTAATGATGTGTCACCTCCAACAGAAGATACAAGTGATACACAGCTTGCACCTGACAATGAAGTATTACCTGAAATAGCAATACCCTCAGAGGCAATTGAACGCCATCAAGAGTCTGCTGATAAGGTATGTTTTGGGCAAATTATAATGTTGTAGAGCATTCTAACAAGTGAAGGCTGGGCCCGGGCGCGTCGATCATCACGCCGTGCTGTCCCTAAAACCACCCCCAATAATATCTATAATACATTGCTGAAATAATCTTTTGTTTGATTTCTGAAACACTTCACCAGGCTCTATGCAGCTTTATTATTACATTACAGTGTACTTTTTTTGCTCATATTCGTCGGTTTAATTGAACCATATTAGTCTGCCAATGTAACACTTGTTAATGGCATATACAAGACATTGCTTAATAGCGTAGCTGGAGCACCTTTGAGTAGTGAATCTGAGACGTCACTAAATAACGGAAAAGAGCATCTTTAAGTAGTGATCTGGGACATTGCTAAAGGCTGGACAAGAGCGCCTTTGGATAGTGTATTGGGAACATCAATAAATAAGGGGCTGGAGCATCTTTAAATAATGCATCTGCGACATTGCTAAATGCTAAGCAGAAGCACCTCTACATAGTGTGTTTGCAGACATTATTAAATGTTGTTTTTTGGACATGACTTAACCCTGTGCCAAAGCAGCCATTTGATAGTGATTCAGCCCGGCTAACAGCTCTCTGAGCACTATTTGCTGCTGCTGATAAAACATTATTAAATGGCGTCATTTTGATAATTAACTACCGTCATTAAATGCTGTCAGAACATAATGATTTGATGGTGGCTACACATTTATCATCGAACTAGGCACATGAACAAATGCCGAGTTGGCTT